>ML660205.1:850654-1109253 GCA_007570785.1 Antilocapra americana
ATACACACAATGGAATATTACTCAGCATTAAAAAAAAAAATTCATTTGAAGCAATTCTACTCAGATGGACGAAACTGGAGCCCATTATCCAGAGTGAAGTAAGCCAGAAGCAAAAACAACAATACAGTATATTAACGCATATATATGGAATTTAGAAAGACAGTAACGAGAACCCAACATGGGAGACAACAAAAGGAACGCAGATGTATAGAATAGACATGTGGACTTTGTGGATGAGGGCAACGGTGGGATGTTATGGGAGAAGGGCATTGAAGCATGTTAATTGTCATGTGTCTAATCAATCGCCAGCCCAGGATTGATGCTCGGGACTGGTGCAGCGAGATTTCCCAGGGGGGAGGGAGGAGGGAGGGGGGTTCCAGAGGGGAAGCATATGTAAACCCATGGTGATATCATGACATTGTATGGCAAAAACAAGTAAAAATAAATAAATAAATAAATAAAAATTAAAAAAAAAAAAAAAGAGCAAAGTCTCTGTTTCATACAGCTTTCTGGCTCTCCCATGGGTACATCCTGCTGGCCTCAAAGCCAGATATTCTAGGGGCTTGTCTCCCAAGTACAGATCTCCAAGCAAGAGAGCCCATAGGGGTTTCACACCTCTTGTTTCATTCCCCTTTAGGAGAATTCCTGCAATTGTTTTTATCCCAATTCATGGGTTGCCTACCTTGGGGTGTGAGTGTTAATTATAACAAGTATCACTGTGGTTTCTTCTCTATAACTTAATAGTGGAAAATCTGTTTTGTTTATCTTCAGGTCTTTCTCATCAATATTTGCTCTATAAGTACTTATAATTTTAGAGTGCCTATGGCAGGTGAGCTCAGGGTCTTCCAACTCCACAATTTTAGCCACACATTTGGCACTTTTTTTCTAATATTACAAAATAACTAAGAATTATTATTCTCTTTATATAAGTGAGATAGGTGGGGCTCAGAAAGTTCACTACTTTCCCATAATCTAACTGCTAGTAAGTCATGAAGCTGGGATCTAAAAGAAGTGCAACTTGGCAATGAAAATAAAGTGAATCTTGAAGACTTATTCCCATATTTCTTACAGTTTATCTCATAAAAACATTAGATATAAAGGACTATAACTCCTTCTGGACAAAAATTCTTTAGAGTTAGATTTACAGATAGAAACCAAAACCCAAATTAGATAAGCAATGTCACTGAGGTGAATTCCTTTCATACATAGTGTCAGAGAAAGAGGTGAACTCAAGTTTGATTCCCAGATCATGGATCTTGCTAATGTACGAGATTTCTTCTGCCATGTCTCCCTTACTTTTAACTTATCAACTTTCTTAGCCTCCAATTGAATTTGATTAACTACCTCTAATAAGCATTTTTAAAGAAAAAAAAATGATAATGACCAATAATGGAATGAGAGGTATCTTTCACTGGTCTAATAATTGCCATCATCAGTTCTGTGGAAGAATGACCACTTCCAGGTAAAAAATAAATAAATAAAAGGTTACGTTTTTTTAATCAAAACAGCCTGTCTCATTTTTAAACAAAGTTTTAATTTCTTTAGTACATCAGTGTTGTGGTCATTGTAAACGTGTAGAAAGCAAGTACTTCTAATTCTGCATAGGATAATATTCTTGGAAAGAAATGTGAAATTATTCTGAAAAAATATTTCACTCCCAATATTACAGCCAAAGGTTATACTTTGTTTTCCTCTGAGCACAACAGTAAATACTAAGATGCCACTTCCACTGCAAAAACAAATACTGTGTGAGCCTTTCCTCACATGACTCTTTTTATTCAAGCAAGGATCGAACAGGAATGGCATGAATTCACCTCTAATCTCCTAATGATATCCAAGCCACAGAAGGTGTTATTGAACTTAGAGCCAACAACAAATGCAATAAACCTTTATTCATTATGAGTTATTGCCCAAACATTTACTTTACCACAGTCCATTTGAGGAAGAAGCACTTTAGTTTAAAGTGTTGGACTTATCTAATCCATATATATAATTATATCATACTAATTACATATGTATATACACTATACTATATATACTATATATATACTAAATATATAAGTATAATTATATTATACTAATATATAATCATTAGTAGAGTAGAGATTTATCTTTTATGGGGGTTTCCTTCTTACTGGCTCATGACTGCTTGTCAGTAATAAAAATTGGTTAGACTATCCCTTTCTTGTTTGGTAGAATTATTTATTCCCTTGACTGGTGACATCAACGTATTTGCAACAACCCATCTGCAAGGCAGGCAATCTGGCCTAAAATGTACCGATAAAAGGAGCAGAAACGGGCGTGGGAATTTTGAAAAAAAGTTATTGTATTCAGTCAAGAACAGAAAAATTCAGGCAATACATATCTGTGCATTAGATTGCCCCATACCTGTTATGCTTACAGTTAGGCTGTACATAAATATTTAACTCTTGAATGTTTATATTAACGTGACTGAATGGCTTTCTTTAGACCAAACGTTGGGCTTAACATATTCAACACAACTTCCATTTAAATAATAATGCTAGAAAAAAAAGAATATTATGTTGAATCAGAGCAATTTAATAATGACTTACAGTGGGAGCATATTTTATATACTCAGTCATTCCACAGTATCTCAAAAATAAAGTGCTAAAATAAATAATACTAAATGTGAAAAGGATTTTCTTAAATATATCTCTCTTGCTGTTAATTAAAATAAATACATTAAAACATGAAACATAAGTTTGCTGAAACCACAAATTATTCAAAGTGCTCTATTTGGGAGCAATAAATTCATAAACAACAAATACTGATAGCTCTATCCATGTCAACAAAAGCAGCTGAACATCATTTTCATTTTTTCAACCCCTCGATGTTTTAGCTTACTCTACAGTACCTTTCTCGTGAGTCAGATATTGATGACTGAAGTCGTGGAAAAGGCACGAAAGTGGAGCCACAAGGAACTAGCTTTGGAGACATTATGATCTTCTGCTCAGGTATTTGTTCAAGAGAAAGAAATATGTTTACAGCCACAAACTCCTTTCATCCTGTTGCAAGATCAAAGGAATGGAGTCTTTTGCTTTTACCATGATTTTAGAAAGACTTTATGGGATGTCAACATTTTAGATCCAGCAGCTGATTCTAATTTCTTTAATGCTATCTGTAATTCGGCATTGCTTGACAGACTATTAAGGAAATGTTGATGATGCAGGAAGAACAGACTACGTTAACATGATTATTTCACAGAACACTGTGCATAGTGAATAAATTGTCACAACATTCCTCTCTGCTACTTTCAAAAATATTTTATTTATCTGTATTTATTCTCAGGATGTTTGATGTTCAAACTATAGAACATATCACTTGCTTCAGAAAATATAACATATAAACCTTTCTCTGATCAATAAACTCTAAAGAAGAATTTGAAAAAGAATATATTTTTTAAAAATCTGAGGAAATAGATTAAATATATAAAATATATTAGCAACTATAACTGAATCACACATTGCTGTACACCTGAAATGAACACAATATTTTAAATCAACTGTACTTCAATAACAGAAAAAAGAAAGTATCATCTTTTCGTCATGAAAAAGGACTTTGCTATAGATTCAAACTTTTCATGCTAAAAAAATTTAAAAAAGATAACAAATAATTCAGATACAGTTTTCAGAAAAGTCCATGGTTCTGAGACTAGGTCTACCAAACATAGAAGCCTTACAACTCAGAAAAATGTAAGTGATCATATTTCAAACAGCAAGGCCTTTCTGTAATTAATAATATAGTAACATATAATAAACCCAATTTCCAGGGCTATTTGTTAAATTCAGAAAAGAAGTCTAAAAGAACAAATTAAAGGCCAAATATCTAAGGTAAATAGCAACTTTACAGAACACAACTTTAGTCCTAATCACTGAAAAGTGAAAGGGTTATTTGCTCAGTCGTGTCTGACTCTTTGCACCAGCAGGCTCCTCTGTCTCTGGAATTTTTCAGACAAGAATCCTGGAGTGGAGAGCCATTCCCTTCTTCAGGGAAATCTCCTTGATCCAGGGATCAAACTGGCATCCCCCACATTGCAGGTGGATTCCTAACCATATGAGCCACCAGGAAAGCCCTAATCACTACCAGGGATCAAGCACCATGTTACCTCAAGATCCTCATGACTTATATTCTTCATAAGAGACTATGGGGGCTGCTCCTTCCACTCTTTCTGGTACAATGTATGGACTTTGCTGTTCAGAGCTTAGCAGGCATTTTCTTCTCAACTGAGCTGGACTCATACTTCTTCACAAACCCAATTAGGGAAAAGATTTTCATAGTTCTTAGAGCAGAATTCCCAAGGAGACTTTCTAAAGAACAAGGTACCATGTGAGGATTATAATTTTAGGAAAAAAGACAAATTCAGAGCCACAGGATGTGCACAGATGGGCTAGCTATCAGACGTTGAACACAGCAACATTCCTTAACTGTTCTGAGATTCACAGCTTCTTCAAGGTAGTTGAAGTGGAATAGTAAATCTTACTTCCTAATGTTAACTAGAATGAAATGAGAACACGGGTGAAATGCCTAATATAGAAACTGGCATGCAGTAGCCTTTTGATTTTCTTTCTCATATATTTATTAGGCTAGTATTCATAACCATCATTATCACACAAGATTGATAAATTTTTACCCCACAGAGGACTGACATTTTAGTAAGCATCTCAGTATTATCACTGAGAAATGTAGACTTGTAAATCTATTGAAATAGCAAAAATAACTCAAGGGTCCAGAGATGATTACAGCAGGATCTCCAGTCAGGCTGTGCTAGAGTCTCTCTCCATGAAGTAATCAGAGATGCCTTTATTCCAGCAATTTAATGTAATTAGACCAAATGGCTGCTGGTGGAAGTGCAGAAGCACAGCTGAAGCAGTACTTCCCAGCATTTACAAGTTTTACAAAGTGGTAGCAGGGAGTACCTGGGTCTGTGAGTTAAGTATTCACAGTTATCTAAATCCTCAAATTTCTAATTTAGCTTTCTTTGCTCAAAACCACATTAAATGTGTGTGAGAGGTGGGACGGTTTAGTAAACAAAGTCTTCATTAGTGTTGTTTCCCTCTTAGGAAAGGAATGCCTTATAACATGCTCACATTCATTTATTTCACAGTGATTGCAAATGAGGATCAACAGAAATAATATTCTGACTTAAAACTTTAGTCCATGAAAAATTTTTCAAAAACATCAGAGTTTGGGCTAACAGTGCATGCTGCCAGGAACAACTCATTCTGACTCTGAATAGTATCATAAACACCAGCAGTAGCCAAGCAAGAATCAGGGAAAAGTAGGTGATTTGTACCATTTCCATGAAATGTATTTGGACATCATTTGAGTTTCCAGAACTAAATCAGCAGAATCATTCAACAGCTAAGCTCATTTTTTAAATTTCACACGCTGGACCCCTTTAACATTTCCAAGCTCATATGTGGAACATGAGTCTTATTAACCAGAACGGAAGGAAAATCTTGAGATAAACAAGAGAGAAGATAGAATGCTTGAGACCACCATATGTTTCTTATTTCACTAGAATGTTCATCATCATACTCTTTAGCAGAATTCCATGAAACAAAAATAAAAATGTCAAAAAATTGTGACTACATTGCAGTCTCCAATAATTTATCAGCAGAATACAACTTTTAGAACATTTAATGATCCCCTGTGGCTAAACCAAAATAAATTATTTCTGCTTTCTATTGGAACTTTTGCATGTGAAAAGAGATGTTTACAGGATTAATACCCCACTCTATTAATATGCTTGGATGCATAATCTTGTTGTTGAGCTTTTCTTATAAACCAAGGCTTAAAACCATATGATTTATAACATAAACCAATGCAATGTAATAAAGGAGCTCAGACTGCTTACCGCCTCATACAATTCTGGGAATAATGTCCCCTCCCCCAGCAAATACTCATTGGTCATTCAAAATTTACCCCTTCTTGAGAACAGCAGTAGCAATTCAAAAGCAAAGGAAATCCTCAAATAATTGACATACACAGGAACTTCTATTTAGTCACACTAAAATTTCATTCTTTTTCTGAGCAAACTAAGGATTATATACATGACAGAGTGGACAGAATTAGCATTGCCAAGTTAGTGACTAATGTGATTATCAAGGATATTACAGTTCAATCGAGGTACTGCTAACACCCACTGAAGTATTTTAAATCACAAGGTTTTCTTTCAGATGCTGACAGAATGTTTCTGAGAACAACTACTGGTATAGTAAAGCTCTCTTTCAATGTTCAACAATTATTGGGCCTCTCAAGACTCAATGAAAACAAGAAAATTATCCCTCAATCACAAAAAGAGATCATGGTGGAGATGACCTTATGTCTCAGAACAAGAATTACTTTGAAAGAGAAATATGGTGATATAGAAAGAAACAGGTTTTATTTATTTATTTTTCTCCCTTTTATTGTTTTTGCCATACAATGCCATGATATCACTATGGGTTTACATATGCTCCCCCTCCAGAAATAGGTTTTAATAGGAACCAATGGTAAGTGATTGCTATTATGGATCAATTCATCTGGGAACTGATCAAATTCTTCCATCTTCTGGGACGCTTAGCATCCCAAACTGTGAAATGAGATTTGACAGCCACCTCCCAGGCCAGAAAGCATTTCTTTACTTTTTTATTTTTACTTTTAATTGTTTTATTCAAGAAAGACTTTTTTCTTTACATTATTGTGTTGGTTTTGCCATACATTGACATGAATCTGCCATGGGTATACGTGTTCCCCTTCCAGAACCCACCTCCCACCTCCCTCCCTATTCCATCCCTCTGGGTCATCCCGGTGCATCAGCCCTGAGCACCCTGTATCATGCATCAAACCTGGGCTAGCGATTCATTTCACAGATGACAATTTACATGCTTCAATGCCATTCTCCCATTTCATCCCACCCTTGCCCTCTCCCATAGAGTCCAAAAGACTGTTCTATACATCTGGTTCTCTTTTTCTTTAAATCAGTCCATGTGGAAAGAAAAGTCTCAGCTTGGTTACAGACGCTTTTGTCTATTCATTCAATAATTTGTGTCTTCTTTTGTCCTTGATATCATATATAAAGCAGTGAATAAAAGAAAAAAATTGTTCTCACAGAGCTTATATTAGAAACACAAGAATCAGAAAATAAACACAGCAATAAATGTTCAATTACAAGCTGAAATAAGTGCTATGGATGGAAACTTCTAGGTGGTAATGAGTGGTAGATGTAGCAGTTGGGAGGTAGCAAAGTCCTCTCCACGGGTATCACGTTGTCTGAGCCAGTTATTGTTGTTCAGTCGCTCAGTCATGTGCAACTCTTTTTGACCCCATGGACTGTAGCCCACCAGGCTCCTTTGTCCATGGGATTTCCTAAGTAAGAACACTGGAGTGGGTTGCCAGGGAGAAATCTCCATGAAATCTTCCTAATGCAGGGAGAGAACTGGTGTCTCCTGCATTGGAAGCAGATTCTAAATCACTGAACTACCTCATCGATAGCTCAAAAAGTAATTTTGCTCACCCAGAGTTGATTTTCATTCACAATTTGGGGATAACACAAGATAGCTGCTTTAAGCCCCAATATTTTGCACTCAATGGACAAAAGTTTGGAGGGTGATAAATGAGGGTGAAAAAGATTTCTTTTTTACTTAAGAAATAAAAGTACTGGGGAGAAAACCCACATTTTGAAAAGACTGCTTCCCATAGCTCATAATTGTCCATATTCCAATGCCTTTGATAGATAACCAACTTTTGTACATTTATGCTTTGAAAGAAAACTGTAAACAGAGGTATTGTTCCATGGAGCAAACTGATTGCCTAGTAGACTATGAGGAAAATTGTTTCTGTATTCAAAATACACATTGGCTAGGTACATTACTTTAAATTTCTCATTTTGAAAGCCTTCTCCAGGCAATAAATATGCACACGCCACAGAATTATTATTAAGATAATATTTGCTAGACTTAAGAGACTAATTATTTGAGCTGATATGTCCTAAGATTTTTCTCAAATGAAAAATAATAAGGAAGTAGGGATACTAAGGAAGCTGTTGCAAACTAAATTAAAAATAAATAGAAAATAACATAGTAAAAGAAAGCTTGCATCTTAGGCTTTAAAATTTTTAAAGGTTAAAAAAAAAGAACAGGAGCCTATTTCTTGGACATTTGATTAAAAGATAAAGCCCTGAGATAGAAAAAAGCAAACTCAAAATACACAAAAATTAAGATTTATTTGTTTATCAATGTATTATAAATATATATATATTAAAGATCTGTAAGAAAAATCAGACTGTTTTAAAGAACGGACACTCTTTCACTGATTTCTCCCTGCTAAATCATCTCAATGAGAGGACTAGAAAGACAGATGAATTGTCAACCTTTCAGTAATGGAGAAAAATTCTTGCAATTCTCCTAGGGAAGACTAGCTACATGAATTACATACTAGAGATCATTCAAAAATCACCTAACTCCCTTTTCTTTATTTTGCTGATTCTGTTATGGAAGTAAGGTTTTTTTAATTTATTTATTTTTTACTGAATGCTAATTTATTTACAGAATTTGGCTGTTTTCTGTCAAACCTCAACATGAATCAGCCATAAAAAGGAGGGGATATATGTATACCTATGGAAGTACAATTTTGATTATGACTTTCATTTGCATGCATATGATTTAATGAGAAAAAAATCACTACCCTGATATTATGGACTGTATCTCAGTCATACTATAATATGCTGAGCATGAATCAGTTGGTTTGAAACTAAAAACTCTGCATGCACTCAGGAAATGAGATGTGCAGCATTCCAATAGGAGACACTAAGCCGTGGCCTTATCAAGGAAAGACCACTACAATGTATTCACCAAATGGCCAATTACTATCCTATTTTTTCTCTGATTTCACTTTGTCTTTGAAATCTCAAAGGAAAAATTTCCAAATTTTTTAATCATTACCTATCTGTAAAAATGCTTGTCCTAAAAATTATTCACTGAAAGGCAATATTAAAAGATGTTCAACATTGCTAACAAATGCAAATCAAAACTACAATGAGGTATGACATCCTATCTGTCAGAATGGCCATCATCAAAAAGCCTACAAATAATAAATGCTGGAGAGGGTGTGGAGACAGTAAATCAGTGCAGCCACTATGGAGAATATTATGGAGATTCCTTAAAGAAATGAGCTGCCATTATGCCCTAGCAGTCTCACCTTAGGCGTCTATCTGGAGAACACTGTAATTTAAAAAGATACATGCACCTCAGTGTTCACAGCAGCACTATTTGCAACAGCCCAGACATGGAATCAACCCAAGTATCCATTGACAGGTGAGTAGATAAAGATGTAGTACATATGTATACAAAGAACTGTTACTCAGCCATAAAAAGAATGACATAATGCCATTTTCAGCAACATATATGCACCTAGAAATTAGTATGTCAAATAAAGACAAATATCATATAATATCACATATGTGGAATCTAAAAAAAATGATACAAATAAACTTATTTACAAAACAGAAACAGACTCACAGACTTAGAGAACGAACTTATGGTTACTAAAGGAAAAAGTGAGGGGAGGAATAAACTAGGAGTTTGGGATTAAACAAAAAGCACTACTGTATATAAAATATACAACAAGGGCCTACTGTATAGCACAGAGAACTACAGCCTTTAACTCGTAAAAATCTATAATGGAAAAGAATCTGAAAATGAATATTTATATATACATATTACAAATCAACTATACTTCAGCTAATAATAAAAGCAGTATCTGTAATTCATAGGAAGTTGGAAAACCAGAAACCCTGACTCAATTAATGACAATTTCAAGGAAAAAAGACAACTGAAAACAACTCTAACAAATATTTGGAAAAATGTAGTAAAGTTTATCTCAATTTGGGCTCTTTAAATACAGTCCAAGAAAATTTTTTTGAATAATGCTCATTTTCTTTGTACATTTCTTTCTACTTTGGTTTTGTGCCATCATGACCTTACAGGACAAGAATGTTATATGTAATATGTATATTATATGTTATATCCTTTGGGCTTCAGCCTGCCAGGCTTCTCTATATTTGGGATTTTTCAGGCAAGAATACTGGAGTGGGTGCCAAGTTTCTTCTCTAGGGGATCTTCCTGATCAAACCCATGTCTCCTGCATTACAGGTAGTTTCTTTGCCCACTGAGCCATCGGGGAAGCCCATGCATAATACAAGTTATAGGTATTCACATGGAACACTAATGTGAAGCATCTACAACTATATATGATACATATATATATATATATTTAATATATATCATATTAAAATAAGACTTTACTAAAAATTACTCTCAAAATTTTCTAACTTCTTACTATCCTGGCACCACCCAAGTTGAAAAATTATCGTGAAAATGTGTTCAGAGGATTAAACCTTGAGAAATGAAGTATGCACTTCCATAAAATGTATCAATATCTCTATTTGAATGAAAAATACATAAATAAATGGCTTTAACACCCTCTTTGTGTTTTATTAGATTACAGATTTATATCTTGTTGAAGTGTGAGCATTCATGCATTTCATACAAAATGTTGTTAAATAACTTTTCAAAGACAGAAATCAGAAATAGATACAAAGAATAATTTAAAATAACTATTATATTTCAATGAAATTATCAGTTATAAACTAACTGAGCTTCTTCAGTTATAAAAACAAATAGACTATTTACTGAAGATTGAATAGGGATATGAAAAAACAAGATTTGGATAAAACAAAGTATACAGAAGATCAGTGCATTATTTCGTTCAATAGACATTTGAGTTCTCCATGTATATTGGGCATTGGATGGGCTACTGAGAATACTATGCCTTCTTAGGGTTTTCTAAAGTCATTATTATGCATACATAAAATGTAGTCATTGGCATGTTTAATATTTTTCAACAAGCTTATCACATTTTAACAGGTGGATTTATGACTTATGTGTGTGAATCTCAAAATAGTAATATCTTGGTGGTGAATTAATCACCAAGTTGTGTCCGACTCTTGAAACCCCTGGAGTGCAGCTCGCCAGGCTCCCTTGTCCTTTGGATTACTCAGGCAAGAATACTAGAGTGGGTTGCCATTTCCTTCTTCCTGACCCAGGAATTGAACTTGGGTCTCCTGCACTGCAGGCAGATTCTTTACTGACTGAGCTATGATTAATAAATAACAGTCTGTAAAAAACAATAAAAATTAGAAAAGCTAATCGCTTTAGTGGTATTAACATCTCTTATGTAGAACAGCATTATTCCATGTTCTTGCAGGTATTTTCATCACACACAAAAACTACTCTTTTTCTTTTTTAAAGGCATTTTCCCCCTCCTTTATCTTGGTAGTCTTTAAGTAATGACTTCAACTCTTATCAATAGAATAAAATGTGATGGTATGATCTTAGCATTAGCTTCTGCTTTAAATTGTGGCAGCAGATAAGGAATAAATTTTTTCTCTGACATCTGCAGGTCAGTAAGTGAATCGTCTAATTATTGGCCTTTAAACAATCATTGAAATTAAAGACACTGTTTGATCTCTAAAGCCCTATGACTTGGAACCAATAATTTAATTATTTAATTACAGAATGTCCTTGTACAGTGTAGATAAATCCACAAATCTAAAAGGACTTTAGAACATATATTTGTCTGGGCTAAAGAGAGAATGTGTTAATAGCATGGCTGATGACTGTAGAGGGGTCGTAATCAACCAACTGAGTAGAATATCTCAAGCTACTAAGGCATGCATGTACATGTTGAAGTCTATTTTTAAGGGTAGCCAAATTTTACTATCAACAATATGGCTATAATTCAATGCTGTTGTTGACTATTTTAAGTCCAGAGGAAAGAATATGTGCTTTAATGTATTTTATAATCCCTCTAAAAACATTTCATTCTTCCTCAAACCACTGAGAAAAACAATCTCCTAAAATTGGCTGTCATCCAACATTTTGAACATCTGAGGATTCGAGAGGAAATGAACTGAAATTACAAAAATAAAAATTAAATTATGCATATAACCACAAGTCAGGACCATATTTGGAAAAAAAATACTCAATTTTAAACTCCATTTGCCAATTTTCCAATCCAATTCCCCTTAAAAGGAAGCTGGATAAATCAAAATCACTCAGGTGAAAACTACATAATGAAAGTAACAATGAATTCAATTTTCCTGTTTATGTCTTTGTGAAAATAGCAGCATTGAACATCAACCAACCAACAGGAAACAACAAAACTTTGAACACCTAAGTTCATGAGCATAGAACTGTGCTAAGTTCCATGGAACTATATGGAAGCAGTATATTTATTATACTGAAAAATAGATGTTCAATTCTATAACCAAGAAGTATGATCAACCTCTATTAAAAACTATAACCCATCTCTTAGCTAGTACATAACCTTAGAAATGTTGCTAATCCTTCTCTTCCTCATTACTTCATCTATAAAATAGAAATAAGAATATCCACTTCATAAACTTGGTGACTGGATTAAGTAAGATAAAGTACCAAGTGTCTGGTATCTACACATCACTCAAAACTGAACATATAAGATAAAAACAATTAAGGTATTTGATAATCAGCCTTTGAATACATTTAAGCAAAAAAAATATCAATTAGAAATGAAATGAGTTTTGTTTAGAATCCAACAACATATCTTGCTATACTTCAGGACTCAACAAACAATAGCCCAGAAACCAAATCTCACCCACTGCTTGTTTTTCTTTTTTTGTACATAACTTGTGAAAGAAGTACATTTTTATATTTTAAAATGTCTGCAATAATTTCAAAGAAGAAGATTTCATGGCACATGAAAATCAAATTCAGCTCAAACATATTCATTCATCTATATGTTGTCTATGGGTTAAAACAGCAGAGTTGACTAGTTATAAAAGAGTCTTTACAGTCTACAGGGCCTAGAATAATTAATATCTGATTATTTCCATAGGAAAAATATGTCGATTCCTGTTTTAGCAAAGGGAATATCCTATCTTCTGCCATAACTTATTTTGTTATGTTTTTGCAAGACTCTTAAGACTCATTTTTTGATTACACAGCATTTGTTTTAATTATCTTATAATACACTCTATACTTTTAACCAGTCCATATCCTACGAGATGAAATGATTTTAGGACACTACACTTAATGAATGGACAGATGTATAGATGAAAGTAAAATAAACAAATAAGTTCTGTGAGATATTGTATATTGTCATGAATTGATTATATATAATTATTTAGCAACTCCGTAAGCCAAACATTCATTTTAAATATAGTGGTGGTGCTATTAAAAGCTACTGACTGACAGTTCAAAGGAATTCACTAAAGTTAAGCTTCATGCATAAGAAATTTGGTTCATGATTTAATTTGTAGCTTCCAAACAACTGTATTTGATATGTAGATAATTATCCCATCTGTCTCTCAGCAATATCTTAGAGAATTAACATTTCAACATACTGCAATTGTAAGGATTCTAAAATCAGAAGAGTAAAGTTTAATTTCAGAAAACTGTTTTGTGTACATCTCATAAGGGATTATCAATCAAAAGTCTCTTCTAGTATAACTGAAGAAAGATAAATTTTGTTAGATCCAATAGCAACTTACAAAAATCACACTACCATCTTAATATTCTCATATGTAAATCTGTGAAAGTAAGAATAGAATGGAAAAGAAAATACTGGGAGATAAAAGGAGATAAAGAAAATATTGGGAAATAAAAGGAGACCAGACAAAAAGCAAACAATTTTTTAAAAATTCTTAAGCGTGTCTTTAAGCTACATTTTTTATCTTTGAGGAACCATTCCATGTTGGAACAATGGACATCTTCAGGACCTCTTACATAGTGAAAAAGAATGGACAAAATAAGACTCTACAGTTACTAGTATTTGTATAAAGATGAAAAATGAAATGTATGTATACACACACACACACACATGTATATGTATATATGCACATAGGCTTCCCTAGTAGCTCAGACTATAAAGAATCCAGAGATTCTTTATACGCAAGAGACCCAGGTTTGATGCCTGGGTCGGGAAGATCCGCTAGAGAAGGGAATGGCTACCCACTCCAGTATTCTTGCCTAGAGAATCCCATGAACAGAGGGGCCTGGTGGGCTACAGTCCATGGGCTCAAAAAGAGTCAGACAAGACTAAGTCACTAAGCACATACATGCACACAAACACACACATGTGTGTGCGTGTGTATATTTGTTTCCAGATAAAATGTTTCTTGAGTCACATGCTAGAAACAAAGGACCAGCTTAACTTGCCTGTCCTGTGAAAATGGAAACTGGGGAAAGCAGATTTTCATTTTATTTCTTCTATTTTTGTTTGCACACTTTCAAAATTTTAAACCATGTGAATGTATTACATATTCAAAATTATTTTTGAAAACATATACAAATTTTACATAATTTTAAAAATCACTTATGCATATACATTTCCTATTTTAGTAACCCTCTTCCAAACTAATAGAAGTGCTTTAATTAAAAGTGGTTTCAATTATAAAGGGAAAAGGGTCACTTGGTGAATTTTGGATTTAGAAGTTGGAAATAAATTTGCCTAGTATATCTCTAGTCTGGCAGTGAATGCTGTTAGATGTTAGCAACTTTCTGATGTTTGGGCACATCTTTGATGTGATTCCATACTCTAACTGAGCAGGTTTTTCAACCTAATTTGTTCACAGACATAAAATTCACTGGGAAAAAGTGCCCGGAGCCATGTTAGAGCACACCCGCAGGCTTGGCACTTTCATGTCTCATTATACATGTTCAAATTTGTTTTGTAATACAAATAATGTCTCCCAGGAGACTAAGCAGTGCGATTTTCCTCAGGATGTAAGCAGTTGAGAAAAGTTTGGAATACAGATTTTGACTTCACAAAAATAAGAAGAGTGGGCTTTTATCTGAAGTTTATGAAATGTTCCCCTGGACAAGAGAAAAAGAAAAAAAAAATTATCATCATTCTTAGCAAAAGGTTAAAAAAAAAAACAAAAACATTAGCTGAGTGGACTTGTCAAAAGCCTAGCAGGAAAAACATGTTTTGGTCCAATATATTTCTATTTTCTCCAGACATGCCAAAAGTTAACAGCAGAACAATTTCCGTGATTTCTGAGATATTTCCTACAGCCCTAAATCCCAAAAACAACCATTTAAAAAATGATCTATGTTTGGACTTTTACTTTGACCAGAGGTTTTCGCAAATGAAAACCGAAGCCTTTGGGACCTAAGTAGGATATAATTATGCCGTGATTGTAAAATAAAAAAGAAAGCAAGGGAATAAAGCCACCAGCATGGGTTTAGCTCTGATCTTCACCAGGATATGAAAGGAACCACCTGGGTGGAGGGGAGGAAGGACAAAGACATGGTGCCAGAGTAGGAGCAGAGAAAAGACCCTGGGGAAATGCTGTGACTGGGAAAACTGCTAAGATCACCAGGGTCTCAGAGAAACATGGAAGCAAGACTGCATTCCACTTGACTTTATTCTTTTCTTCTTTAATTGGAGTATAATTGTTTTGCAACGTTCTGTTAGTTTCTGCCCTAAAACTCTATGAATAAGCTCCATGTATGCATATAGCCCCTCTGTCTTTGACCTCCCTCCCATTCTCCCCCATCCCACCCATCTAGGTCATCACAGAGCCAGGAGCTGAGCTCCCTGTGCTATAGAGCAGCTTTCCATTAACTATCCATTTTACACATGGTGGTGTTATCAATATTTATATCAAACCTACTCTCCCAGTTAATGCCATCCACCCCTTCCCCTATTCATTCTCTACATCTGTGTCTCCGTTCCTGCCCTGCAAACAGGTTCATCTATATCATTTTCAGCTTGCTCAGTGATCAGTGCAAAGAAATAGAACACAGTAGAGTGGGAAAGACTAGAGATCTCTTCAAGAAAATTAGAGATACCAAGGGAACATTTCATGCAAAGATGGGCTCAATAAAGGACAGAAATGGTGTGGACCTCACAGAAGATATTAAGAAGAGGTGGCAAGAATACACAGAAGAACTGTACCAAAAAGATCTTCATGACCCAGATAATCATGATGCTGTCACTATTCACCTAGAGCCAGACATCCGGGAATGGGAAGTCAGTGGGCCTTAGGAAGCATCATTACGAACAAAGCTAGTGGAGGTGATGGAATTCCAGTTGAGCCATTTCAAATCCTGAATGATGATGCTGTGAAAGTGCTGCACTCAACGTGCCAGCAAATTTGGAAAACTCAGCAGTGTCCACAGGACTGGAGAAAGTCACTTTTCACTCCAATCCCAAAGAAATGCAATGCCAAAGAATGCTTGAACTACCGCACAATTGCACACATCTCACATGCTAGTAAAGTAATGCTCAAAATTCTCCAAGCCAGGCTTCAGAAATACATGAACCGTGAACCTCCAGATGTTCAAGCTGGTTTTAGAAAAGGCAGAGGAACCAGAGATCAAATTGCCAACATCCGCTGGATTATCGAAAAAGCAAGAAAGTTCCAGGAAAACATCTATTTCTGCTTTATTGACTATGCCAAAGCCTTTGACTGTGTGCATCACAATAAACCGTGGAAAATTCTTCAAAGGATGGGAATACCAGACCACCTGACCTGCCACTGAGAAATCTCTATGCAAGTCAGGAAGCAACAGTTAGAACTGGACATGGAACAATAGACTGGTTCCAAATAGGAAAAGGAGTACGTCAAGGCTGTACATTGTCATCGTGCTTATTTAGCTTATATGCAGAGTACATCATGAGAAACGCTGGGCTGGATGAAGCACAAGCTGGAATCAAGATTGCTGGGAGAAATATCAATAACCTCAGATATGCAAAGGACACCACCCTTATGGCGGAAAGTGAAGAAGAACTAAAGAGCCTCTTGATGAAAGTGAAAGAGGAGAGTGAAAAAGCTGGCTTAAAATTCAACATTCAGAAAACAAACATCATGGCATCTGGTCCCAGAACTTCTTGGCAAATAGATTGAGAAAAAGTGGAAACAGTGGCAGATTTTAGTTTGGGGGGCTCCAAAATCACTGCAGATAGCAACTGCAATCATGAAACTGAAGGATTTTACTCCTTGGAAGGAAAGTTATGACCAACCTAGATGGCATATTAATAAGCAGAGACATTACTTTGCCAAGAAAGATCCATCTAGTCAAGGCTATGGTTTTTCCAGTAGTTATGTATGGATATGTGAGTTGGACTATAAAGAAAGCTGAGCACCGAAGAATTGATGCTTTTGAACTGTGATATTGGAGAATAAGACTTTTGAGAGTCCCTTGGACTGCAAGGAGATACAACCAGTCCATCCTAAAGGAAATCAGTCTGAATATTCATTGGAAGGACTGATGTTGAAGCTGAAACTCCAATACTTTGGCCACCTGATGAGAAGAACTGACTCATTTGAAAAGACCCTGATGCTGGGAAAGATTGAAGGTGGGAGGAGAAGGGGATGACATACAATGAGGTGGTTGAGTGGCATCACCGACTCAATGGACATGAGTTTGGGGAAACTCCGGGAGCTGATGATGGACAAGGCCTGGCATGCTGCAGTCCATGGGTTTGCAAAGAGTCAGACACAACTGAGCAACTAAACTAAACTGAACTGAACTGATACAATTTTCAAGATTCCATATATGTGCATTAATACATGTTTTTTTAGTGAATTTATTGTGATGTAATTCATTAGCTTCAAAGTGAAAGTGTTAATTGCTCAGACGTTCCGACTCTTAGAGATCCTATAGATTGTAGCTAACCAGACCTCTCTGTCCATGGAATTTTCTAGGCAAGAATACTGGAGTGGCTTGCCATTCCCTTCTCCAGGGAATCTTCCCGACCCAGGGATTGAACCGGGGTCTCCTGGGTTGCAGGCAGATTCTTAAGCAACTGAGCCACCAAGGAAGCTTTCCAGTAGTCATGTACAGATGTGAGAGTTTGACCAGAAAGAAGGATGAGAATCAAAGAATTGATGCTTTTGAAGTGTGATGTTAGAGAAGACTCTTAAGAGTCCTTTGGACAGCAAGGAGATGAATCCAGTCAGTCCTAAAGGAAATCAGCTCTGAATATTCACTGGAAGGACTAATGCTGAAGCTCCAATACTTTGGCCCCTTGATGTGAAGAGCCGACTCACTGGAATACACAGTGATGCTGGGGAATATTAAGGGCAGGAGAAGAAGGGGGAGACAGAGAATGAGATGGTTGGATGGCAACATCAACTCAATGGACGTATTCCAGGAGACGGTGAAAGACAGGAATGCTTGGCATGCTGTAGTCCATGGGGTCTCAAAGAGACAGACATGACTGAGCGACCGAACAACAGTAAAAATCCATATAGCAGAATATTTACCTACTTAAATCTATTTATCCATTTCAGTGGTTTCTAGTGTATTAGCAGAGCTGTGCAACCATCATCAAATCCAATTTTACAACATTTTCAGCCCCTCCAAAGAAACCGTACATCCATCCACCCATGAGCAATGGCTCTACATCCCACTCCTGTCCCACCCCCAGCTCTTGGCAACCACTAATCTACTTTGTGTTTTTACAGAATTGCCTATTCTGAATATTTCATCAAACGGTCATACAGCATACTATCATTTATGACCGACTCCTTTCATTTAGCATAAGATTTTTAAGATTTACCCACATTGTACCTTGCACTGGTATTCAATACATTCTTGTTGTTGAGGAGTATTCCTTTGTATCGACATATAACATTTGCACTTATTTATTTCCCTATTGAAGGGCATACAATTTGTTTTCATTTGGGTGCTATTATGAATAATGCTACCATAAGCATCCATGTACAAGTTTTTCATGAATATATGTTCCCCTAACTCTTGAGTAAAACAGCTGGGAATGGAATTGCTGGGTCACATGGTAAATCTCTGTTTCACCTTTTCAGAAACTGCCAGACTGCTTTTCAAACCAGCTGCACCACTTTCCATGCCCACCAGCAATATATGAAGGTGGTGACTTCTCCTTATCATTGTCAACATTTGTTATTGTGTCTTTTTATATCAAAACCATCTTAGTGGGTGGAAGGTAGGTTCTCATAGTGGTTTTTATTTGCAGGCGTCTGATGATCATAAAGCTGACCATCTTTTCTTGTGTTTCATGGCCATTTGTACATGTCCTTTGCAGAAAAGTCTATTCGTATCCTTTACCTAGTTTTTAAAACTGGGTGATTTGTCCTTTGATTATTGAGTTGTAAAAGCTGTTACATATATTGTAGATTACAAATAAATAAAATTCAAATATATGCCTTGCAAATGTTTTTTTTCTGTTCTGTGCATTGTCTTTTCATTTCATTTATGATGTCCTATTAAACACATTCTAATTTTAATAAAGTAAATTTATTGTTATTCTTTTGTTAGTTATACTCCTGGTATCATACCACATATCTTTATCATATGTGTTCAGTCACTTGGTCATGTCTGACTCTTTGAGACCGCAGCCTGCCAGGTTCCTCAGTCCATATAATTTCCCAGTCAAAAATACTGGAATGTGCTGCCATTTCCTCTGCAAGGGAACTTCCCAACTCAGTAATAAAACCTGTGCCTTCTGTGTCTCGGGCACTGGCAGGCGGATTCTTTACTACTAGAGCCAACTGGGACATCCCTGAATCTTTATCATGAGGAAACTACATAATCTCTGAGAAGCGAGCCTAATGCGTTATTTGCCATCTTAGAGCCATATGGGTCTTCTAGTGATAGCGGCCAATAATTTGACATTCATATTATCAACAGATGGACATCCTCTCATAACTCTTGAGTGTTTTTCAAGTAACCTCTGCATGTACCGAGGCCACAGTTCAGAACATCCATCAGTCCTGAAACAGAACACTGGGGCTAATTTCTAAGGATAGTGATTGTGCAGAAAGAAAATTTTAAACATGAGGGTCTAGGGCGTTATGGAACCTCCCACTTGTAACAAAACCTGCTACTATTATGTTGAAAGAGAAGAAAAACAAAGAAGTCTGTCAGCACAGACAGAGTTCCAAAAAAAGAGAACAAGTAAAATGGAGAAAAACAAATGCAAAACTTTATCAAAGAAAACTATACTCAAATAAATGAAGCTAAAATCCATAGCAACTTTTGGCACACTGTGATAGTTTTGATAGTAAAACTAAGGTATTCTGGTAAAGTTACTCAACTTTATAGAAAATAGTTGTATATATAGTCTCTAAGTACAAGAGGGGGAGTTAGGTTATATCAAAGTGATCTGAGATTTCTTCAGGAAAATAACCTCAGAAAACATAGCAATATCTCCCGTATAAAGCAACAAAGAACAACAAGATAAGTATATATCCATGTACTTTGTTTGTTTTGTGTTGAGCAAAAGGACCACATGCCTTCTCAAGAATTCAAGAAGCTAAAGAAAGCAATATTCACTGCACTGTCTTTGGGAGAGAATAAGAATATTTAATGAAACATGTGCATTTATATCAAAATAAAAATAGGATGGGAAATGTGATAAGTACTACTGATCAGATAATTATACCCCTAAATAAAGAAGTAAGCTTAAACAATTAAAATTATGATGGTAGAATGGTATGTGAATATTAGAAAACTTGTCACTGCAAAAAAATTAAAAACTGTTTTCAAGAAACAAAATCGGGAGGCTAAAGTGCAAGGCAGTGCATGGATATTTATTTCCCCATCCTTCATTAGACAGATAACAGATGTCTTCAAAACTTGAAACACATCCATCTCACAATGTTATCACATTTTAGAAGACATTTAAAATCTAAGATCTCTTCTTATAAAGAAATTCTTGCTTCAAGTTCAGCAATACCTTCAATTACATTTAAATTTCTTTGTATTTATCAATTCTGAATAATTCTGATTTCAGAAAAAATTAACTTAGTATCTTTCATTTTTAAATGTTTAATATATAGCATGATTCCACTTCAGCAAAATTCTCTCTCAACCTTTCCCCACCCATCCATGCATCAATCCATCCATCTCTCTATTTGTATCTACATCCGTCTGTATCTGTATATAGAAATATCTAAAATTATCATGTTAACAATGTTTTTCTCTGAGTATCTAAGTAAGCTTCCTTATTTACATTTCCTAAATAAACACATATAATTATACAAAAACCATACAGCTTTTTAAAGCATTATTATTAAAATTTCATAACATAACATATTAAAAGTAAACTGCACTCTGGTAGAGCCTAAGAAAAAGCATTTATAGTAGCCCTCCTCAAATTTTAAAACAAATACAAGTCAACTAGAAATCCTATAAAATGCTGGTTCTAATTCGGTAGGTTTGGACTGGATCCAAAGATTCAGTATTTCTAGTAAAGGCCCAAGGCCATCCAGTGAGCAATAACAGAGTTCAAGGAATTTCATGGAGTTACTCATTAAACAAGCAAAACATTTATAAGCCATGAAAATGAGTATTGAGGGGAATCAAAGAAAACAACAGTAACTAATAAATAAACATATTAAAAACCTATTCTGGGCATTGGACTTCTACAGTAGGCCACTTAGGAAGTTGTCTTTTTTTATTATTAACCCTTTTTAGGTTTTAGGTCTTGGTAAACCAATATTCTGTCATTCAGAAATTTGCAATTCTGAAAGTTCATTTTCTTCCATCTTTCTCAGTAAGGACTCTGTTTTTTAACACTTGAACTCTAGGTGGAATACTAAGTGGGAAAATTCATTGGCGAAAAGTAACACAATTATTCTGGAGAAAACAGGCCCACCCCACAGATTGAGAATAGTCTAAGCAGTTAAACCCATAAAATAATGTATAATTCTATGTAATTTGAAGCATCATGTTAGAAACTCCAAATATTCCGTCTATAACTTGAATTAATTCCTTCTAAATCTCTGGCAATATACAAAAATCCTAGACCACTGTTTCTCAAAGATCATCGGAATCTGTTAGAGAATTTGTTAAAAACAGACATTCAGGGGCTGGGGGGCCTAGGCTCCAAACATGGACTTTCAACAAGTGATGCACACTAAAGATGAGAACCTAGAAGTCTGCTACTTAGTTCATTCAAGTATTCATTTCTTACTGTTAGCTGAAAGCAGAGTTTAATTGGAAAAGGCCTGGGTATTTTGGTAGAGGTTTAACTAAATGGCAAGTTATAAAAGTCACCACAAACTTTTGCAAGAAGAAAGGAGTTCAGTAGGAAACCTCATGGGCCCTGACACCTGAATATTTTCAAAAGAAGAAGATGGTCAGGAAAGAAGAGGGTGGAGTGTCAAAGAAATGCAGGTGAGAAGGCCCCAAAGGCAGATCGCTAGTTCTTACAGGTGTTCTAAGACTAGCCCATTTCTTTATTCAGTCATACAAACTAGAGCTAGAAATGGTCTTCTGGTTCAGTCCTACCAACTTACAAATGATGAAATGAAGAAGCCTCAAAGTTAAATGGTTTTGTGAGTCTAGTGTCATAAAGATGCAAATGAAACCCAGGTCTCTCTTGCCTTTTAGATATAACTCTAACATATACCATTTGATTTCTCAGAAGCTTACTTTTTCAATAGACACAGAAATAGATGTATTTATAAGTATATACTTTAAAATAAGCAACTATCTCTAGTGTATATTCTCCATCTGTTCAAATATTTCTTAGGAGTACAGAACTATACAAATATCTGCTATATATATATTATATATACTGTTACATAATTACAACATGTTAATAATATATATTCCACTATATGTTATAACATTATAGATGTTATTATTGTTCAGTCACTAAGTTGTGTCCAACTCTGTGACTCCATGGACTTCAGCATAAACGGCTTCCTTGTCCTTCACTACCTCCTGGAGTTTACTCAAATTCATGTCCATCGAGTTGGTGACACCATCCAACCATTCCAACCTCTGTCATCCCCTTCTTCTCCTGCCCTCAATCTTTCCCAGCATCAGGGTCTTTTGGCATCAAGTAGCCAAAGTATTGGAGCTTTTTAGTATCAGTCCTTCCAATAAATATTCAGGGTTGATTTCCTTTAGGATTCACTGCCTGGATCTCCTTGCAGTTCAAGGGACTCTCAAGAGTCTTCTCCAGCATCACAGCTCAAAATCATCAATTCTTCAGTGTTCAGCCTTCTTTACGGTCCAACTCTCACATCCATACGTGAGTACTGGAAAAACCATAGCTTTGACTAGAGGGACCTTAGCCAGCAAAGCGATATTTCTGCTTCATAAAACACTACCAAGGTTTGTCACAGCTTTCCTTCCAAGTAGCAAGTGTCTTTTAAGTATAATTATAATATAATATAATAATCATATCATTATAGCATTATATATGCATATGTTATGATATAATAATTATAACTATATAATAGAATACTAACATAACATACTAAATATGTATATATATTATATATGTATACATATGCTATTACATAATTATAATTATTATAACATGTATATATTATATATATAACATTATATATTATACTATGTGTCATTTTATTACAGATATATTATTTCTATTTTATATGTAATATATAGAACATATTTTCTATGTTTCTAGATATACGGTTCCAAAAATAACAAACCAAGAGATAACCCAAAAAATGGTGCAAAAAATAATAGTAATATTCTTGCTGCCACTGTGTGAATTTCAGCATCTCTTTCTGGTTCTTAATTCTCTTTCTTGAATACCGTAACTTTATAACTCTAAGCTCTAAGCCAAATAATCATAGCCCCAATTATGAAATAAACACCAACCACATTTCTTCCTATAATCTCCACATCAGGATGATTTTACATCCATTTACTAAACTTCTAATAAGCTTCGGCCAATCACTGGATAGTTAAAATTTTTTTTGATAACTTACATTTTTTGAGTATTCAATAGACATCAACAGCTTGTCTCTAGTTCAGTCCCACTCCCATATGTTTATCATCAGCTTAAAGGGGGGGAAAGTACTGCTCAAATAAACTAAATTTCAAAATGCGTGTACTTTCTCAGCAGGAGTGAGAGAAAAAAAATTGAAACTCAAAGATTCTGGCAAACTCCCTTGGAAGTTCAAATATTTGGATTGTCTAGATTCCTCTTAAGTGTTTTGCTTCCAGTACCAAGTGTAAGAAAAAACACAAAATGAAGATCAGTTATTTTAAACATCACACATTTTGTGATCACTCTGTCAGAAAAAATGTGGATGGATTTTTATATTACATATAATTTCTGTTAGGTATACTGTTATAATAAAAGACTGTCAAAATCAAGAAAATAACTTCAGCCTTGTAGTCCTTCTACGTTATCTCTGTGTTAACATATAGAACATCATTTAGACCACATTTCTATTTTATCCATGTACAAAGGCCTAAAAATAAACACAAGATCACTTGTACAGGTTCTAAAATAAATCAGCCAGCAGACATGAGATCTACTCTGTTTCTCACTTCTATTCCCTTTCCACCTAATTATCATGGGAACCTCTGCTTCCTTCAGGTAGATGCTTCTTGTTCTCAGAACCAAAGGCTGTGGGAACAGTAAAAGGAAAAGAAAAAAAAAATGCTTGGAAGAAGAGGCATTGTTGGTAAATTCAAGTTGACCTCATGGGACATTTGAAAGTGCCGCAGGGAAATTATGTTCCTAATGATATTCTTTTCTCCACATACAAGCAACTCCTCACATTCATATATTCATGACTCTTGAGTTCAGATATTTGCAGAAGTTTTGTGAGACCAAGCTCTCTCAGTTCAAAATGAGCATTTTTACAGCACTGCCCTTCGTGAAAAGAGTCACTGGAAAAAGTGAGTGGGCTCGGCATGGCTTCCTGGAAGTAAATCGAGCTTAGGAGCTTCCTGTTCTTGCCTCGTCCACGCCTGAACACTTAGAGGTTGATGGGGATTAACTCACATAAGGGCTTCCCTGATGGCTCAGTCAGTAAAGTGACTGTCTGCAATGCAGGAGACCAGAGTCCGCCCCTGGATCAGGAAGATCCCTTGGAGAAGGAAATGTCAACCCACTCCAGCATTCTTGCCTGGGAATTCCACGGACAAAGGAGTGTGGTGGGCTACAAGCCAGGGGGTCACAAAGAGTCGGACAAGACTAAGTGACCAAAGCCACACAACTCATGCATAAACACCCTCTGAGATCATTCAATTTATTTTAAATTCATAACTTCTCTTGAATTATTTTCATCAGATGCAACACAAAAACACTGAGCAATAAGAACTGTTTTTCTTTGGACGTAAGGAACATAACATAAATTTGATGTTTCGAACTGTTTGCATAAAGAGTAGAACTAGAGGGAACAGGAGAGTCAGTAGGCGACAGGTAGACGTGGGGCTTTGGAAAGTGTTGAAAATGGAAGAACAGTTTTTAAGAAGACAGAAAGTCTGAAGTGCAGAGAGAAAATTACAAAAATAAACTCTACTTGGCTATTTCACTTATATCGAAGTGACTGCAGTTTTTTTGCAAGCCAAGGATATACGAGGTGGAATCATATAAAATTAAAATTTAGGTGTTCTTCAAAAGCTGCTTTCTTCTATCCTCAGAGAGGCATCTTCTAAATCATCCATGAAAGATGAGCAACCTTGGCAGTCAGTCAGTGACAGGCAATCCATTGCCTTTATCAGGATGAAGTTCATTCCTAAATATGAGACAATTATTCCTGCAGTTTCTTACTATCTTACTGTTGCCCTGAATCATAACCAAAAAATGTTTCCTTTTTCAATTAGTTTAATTTAAAGAACACCCAAGGGGACAGGGAGGTCCGAGAAGGAGGGGATATATGTATATACATTTGCTCAGTTGCTTCAGTCGTGTCTGACTCTTTGCGACCCTTGGGACGATAGCCCTCCAGGCTTCTCTGTCCATGGGATTCTCCAGGAAGCAATACTGGAGTGGGTTGCCATGCCCATCTCCAGGGGATCTTCTCAACCCAGGGATAGAATCCAAGTATTCTGTTTCTCCAGCACTGTAGGGCCAACTGAGAAACCTGGGATATATGTATACATATAGCTAATTCACGTTGCTGTACAGTAGAAACTAATGCAATATTGTAAAGTGATTATACTCCCAAGAAAGGAAGGAAGGGAGAGAGGGAGGAGAGAGAGAGGAAAGAAACAAAGGAAGGAGAGAAAGAAACATCCACTGTAAGCTACATTTAGTGCTAGGTAAAAGGCTACCATCTAGCAGGCATCTTCCCTCTAGCCTTCGCTCTGCTGGTAATCAGGACAAGCTAAGCAAGCCTAGGCTAACTCTCGAATGCTGGGCCACTATATGGAGAGAAACTTTATGGAGGAGAATCAAGTAACTCCAGCCAAAAGGCTGCACCGGGACCACAACATAAGTGACACCATCTTGGACCTTCCAGTCATAATCAAGTCCAGCAGGCTGACATCTCATAAAGTACTCTGCTAAGCCCTGTCTGAACTCCTGACCACAGAATTGTGAGCAATAAAACATCTGCTGTTTTTTTTCTTTAAAGACTATCACATCAACTTAAATAAACAAGGTGGTCACTTCTTTCAGAAGTTTAAATATTTCCAGGCATTTGAACAGAGTTCTTGTACACACTCTCTATCCTTGCACTTTAGGGCAGAGAATGTTTTCATTCTTCTACCTGCCCTAGTTGGTATCCTCTGTGAATCAATGCACTCATAACTAACCACAGTATGTGAGAATAATTTTGAGGAGTCCATAATGCAGTAGAAATCTGGACACTATTATTATATTAAAAATCATATGATTTATGATATATCAGAAACATTCATAAATATAATGAATCTCAAACTCTTGAAAATTCTACTGTTTTTCTATCCTTGTCTATCAAGAAACCATAGTACTTGCCTAACCAATTTCGACTCCTCTCTAGAATCAGAATAAAATAGATTTTTTTTAAAAAAAGAGAAAGAGCAAGATAGATATTTTTATGCCAATGAGAAACAGAGATCACGTGCTAATTTTAAAGCGACTCTCCCCAACTCTCTCCACAGTTGTGTCCATCTCTACATCATACTTGATTTTAAATAGAGGAATTATAGACTATTCTGTCATTAAAATCATGAGGTTGTTTGTTTTTTTTTTTTCATTTTCCAGGTGTCCCTGTATTAGTGCATAAATAGTTCATAATCCTGTTTTAGAAAGATAAATATGGCATAGAAAATCTTTTTTCCAGAATTCTAATAGCTTTTGCATTATAATTTTAATTAAGAATTAACCAAACCATAGCAATTATCTCCCTGTATCATTTTGGGAGGAACAGAGTGATCTCATTGTACATTCCACCAAACTGTATCACCTGTAGCAGGCAGCTTAGTGTTAACAGTCATGATGTAGTTGTTACATGATCCCTTTCATGTAAGATATTCTCCTCTTTCAAAGTTTATGATTCAATATGATCTCTGAGTAAGGAAAAAATACAATGGAACTTCCCTGGTGGTCCAGTGGTTAAGACTTGACCTTCCAATGCAGGGTACGAGGGTTCAGTCCCTGGTTGGGGAGCAAAAATCCTACATACCCTACAGCCAAAAATTCAAAACAGAAAGCAGAAGCAATACAGCAACTAATTCAACAAAGGCACTGTAAGTGGTCCACATCAAAAAAAGAAAAAGCACCAACATGGTAGGCTGATAGGAACAACAACAATCTGGCCCAGAACACAGAATTTATTAACAGCAAAGTAATTCCATTTTGCTCTCCAGCCATGCATGCATGTGTGCATGCTCAGTCGTTCTTAGTTTGCTCACCAGAATCTCATCTAATCATATCAAAGTGATGAGAAATACACACACACAAAAATAAAATATTTTTTAAAAATAACAAAATCACTAAAAAGCAGGGGGTGAGGTGGGTAAAAAGGGTCCATATTTTTGAAGTCTTATTTGTGAAAAAATCAAGTAATTTACTTAATCAAGTAAGTTAACAAATCAGTTTTCCAGTTATCTACATTCTTTTAAATGAAAACATATATCATCCACTATTTTAAAGGGCATTTTTTGCTCCCTAAGAATTTAAACTCCTTTATTAAAGAATATGTTAAATAATATAAAATAATATTAAAGAATTATTTTTTTAAAAAGCAATGAGATCTAACCACTCTTACATAGAGGGATATGAGAGGCTGCACATTGACTGGCATGTCTCAGTAACTTTTACCTCACTGCTATACCAAACTGTTACAAATTAGCATCCTGGGACAGTAGGTGATGCCTAATACTCTCCAAAACTGTAAGCTGATATTATAATAAACTGTGTGATTAAATTTTATTTTTAATTAGAAAATAACACAATGCAGTGAATTTCTTTGGTATCTGTAGTCTTACAGCTTATGCACTGCCAAACAACTCTCACACCATAGAAAAATGTGCATATAGGTCAGACAGGATCAAACAGTGGAATCTATCAAGATCTACCTCCAGTTATCAGCTAATAAGGAAGGTCCTAAAGTAAGGATATCACATTTGATTTATCATTCTATAATTTGCCAACAAAGGCCCATCTAGTCAAAGCTACGCTTTTTCCAATAGTCATGTATGGATGTGAACAGTTGGACTATAAACAAAGCTGAGCGCCAAAGAACTGATGCTTTTGAGAAGATTCTTGAGAGTCCCTTGAACTGCAAGGAGATCCAACCAGTCCATCCTAAAGGAAATCAGTCTTGAATATTCATTAGAAGGACTGATGCTGAAGCTGAAATTCCAATACTTTGGCCACCTGATGCGAAGAACTGACTTACTGGAAAAGACCCTAATGCTGGGAAAAATTGAGGGCAGGAGGAGAACGAGATGACAGAGGATGATTTGGTTGCATGGCATCATCAACTTGATGAACGTGAGTTTGAGCAAGCTCCGGGAGTTGCTGATGGACAGGGAAGCCTGGCATTGCAGTCCAGGGGGTTGCAGAGTCAAACAGGACTGAGCAACTGAACTGATCATTTTATAATGTTTAAGTTTGCCTTAACTTGTATTTGTTTTTCCTTTACTTCTCCTTTATTTATTTATTTATTTTGGGGTTTTGTTTTGCCCTGCAGCTTTTGTAGGAAAATGGGAGCAATACTATTCCCACAACCAGTGCAACAAGCCAAGTATATGTAACTTACCAGAATCTCTGATGTCTTCAGAAACCTGGTCAATGATGTGTCAAGAAAACAGAGCCCAAAGCAAACAGGCTATGAACTAAGAGGAAGACGAAATGCTGAATTCAAGAACCTCACACTCCATCTCTTATACTTAACTTTTGTTCAAATATTTTCCTGATGGTTTTCGATTTACACCTCTTTCTACATAGTCAAGATGTATTTTCTTTCAGAGTTGAAATTTGTTTTTAATAATTTTGTAAAAACATACTGAAACTGAAAATATAATATGCATTGAATCAAATGTACCAGCTTTTGAGTTTTTTTTAGTATATATAGAAAATGTAGTTATATATCTCTAATTCCAACAAACAGATTCATACTCAGCTTTATGAAAGGTGATAACACCTTTCTTCTAAATGCAAATAATATCTTGAAAGAGGTATTTATTTGAAATACAAATAAAACACATAAAGAAAAGCCATGCCTAAATAAAAAATAAAGAAATAAACAATAGTTGTTTTAATTGGGGAAAAAAATTCAGTGAATATTCTCCTTAAATGGATCATACCAAAATAAGAGTACTTTAAGATCACCTGAAGGTAAAATGACTTTTTGATGATTTTTATATACATACTAAATCTAATCTTTAATATAGGCCATAGTAAATAAGTGGAATGTTGTTTTGTTACTTAATATTGCATATGTGAAAAGTGAAAGTGTTAGTCACTAAGTCTTGTCCGATTCTTTGAAACTTATATATATATATATATATATATAGCTTCCCTTGTAGATCAGTCAGTAAAGAGTTTACCTGCAACACAGGAGACCCAGGTTCAATCCCTGGGTCAGGAAGTTTCCCCTGGAGAAGGAAATAGCAACCCACTCCAGTACTCTTGCTTGGAGAATCCCATGAACAGAGGAGCCTGGCAGGCTACAGTCTATGGGATCACAAGAGTCGACATGACTGAGAGACTAAGTGCATGCACACACAGATACAACATGCATACATATATATTTGTTAAACTTGGCAATAAATACAAAGGACATATTTCCAATCTGTTGAAATATATATTTTGTGTCTACACAAAAATTTCATCCTATATATATATACACATATATATAACTCTCTTCCATAAATTAGAAAACCATTCCTCTAATTTTGAATATTTATCATCTTTCCTGTACCATACCAGTAATACACACTGAATAATAAGCACCATTACATGATCAGTTCTTGCTGAATTCCAGAGTAGATTATCAGACATGGATTTAATTTTTCAAAGAATATCAACATTTTAAGATTCTTCATAAATTTACCAAATCATTTTGCAAAGAGTTGTACAAATCTGCATTCCCATTAGGAACATAAGTAAGTTCTATTTTACTATATCCTCTTTCATATTAAATAGTATAATTGCAAAAAGCATTGCTAAACATTACATCTAACTTTACTGTGCATTTGTCAACTTATTAGTGATATATTTTTTCCTGTGATTGGTATTTACTTAGATACAATCTTTTCTGATATTTTTACTTAGTTCTTAGATACAATCTTTTCTGATATTTTTACTTAGTTCTTCATAAAACATCCTCTCCCTAATCCATCTTTGGGTCCACAAGATCCTCTGAGGTAGGAAATGGCAAACTATTCTAATATTTCTGCCTGGAAAATTCCATGGACAGAGGAAAACGCTGAGCTACAGTCCATGGGATCACAAAGAGTCAGACATGACTGAGGGACCGAGCACATATGCTCACATTTAATTCATTGCTGTATGTTTCCAATGTATTCTTTGCCTTTTGTATATGTGAGTGTATGTGTTTGTGTTTATGTGTATGTGTATCTTTATATATGGGACACTAAATGAAACTGATTATTCTTTTTCTAGCATAGAGGAGGCAGTGATCAAGACCATCCCCAAGGAAAAGAAATGCAAAAAGGCAAAATGGTTGTCTGAGGACACCTTACAAATGGCTGAGAAAAGAAGATAAGCAAAAGGCAAAGGAGAAAAGGAAAGATATACCCATTTGCACACAGAGTTCCAAAGAATAGCAAGGAGAGATAAGAAAGCCTTCCTCAGTGGTCAGTGCAAAGAAAGAGAGGAAAACAATAGGATGAGAAAGACTAGAGATCTCTTCAAGAAAATTAGAGATACCAAGGGAACATTTCATGCAAAGATGGGCACAATAAAGGACAGAAATGGTATGGACCTAATAGAAGCAGAAGATACTAAGAAGAGGTGGCAAGAATACACAGAAGAAGTATACAAAAAAGATTTTGATGATCCAGATAATCACGATGGTGTGATCACTCACCTAGAGCCAGATATCCTGGAATGCAAAGTGGCCCTTAGGAAGAATCACTACCAACAAAGCAAGAGATGTGATAGAATTCCAGCTGAGCTATTTCAAATCTTGAAAGATGATGCTGTGAAAGTGCTGCACTCAATATGCCAACAAATTGGAAAATTCAGCAGTGGCCACAAGACTAGAAAAGGTCAATTTTCATTCCAATCCCAAAGAAAGGAAATGCCAAACAATGCTCAAACTACAGCACAATTACACTCATCTCACATACTAGCAAAGTAATGCTCAAAATTCTATAAGTCAGGCTTCAACAGTACATGAAGTGTGAACTTCCAGATGTTCAGGCTGGATTTAGAAAAGGCAGAGGAACCAGGGATCAAATTGCTAACATCCACTGGATCACAGAAAAAGCAAGAGAGTTCCAGAAAAACATCCACTCTGCCTTACTGATGATGCCAAAGCCTTTGACTGTGTGGATCACAAAAAACTGTGGAAAATTCTTCAAGATATGAGAATACCAGACCACCTGAGCTGCCTCCTGAGAAATCTGCATGCAAGTCAAGGGGTGACAGTTAGAACCAGACATGAAACAAAGGACTGATTCCAAATTGGGAAAGCAGTACGTAAAGGCTGTATATGATCACCCTGCTTATTTAACTTCTACGCAGAGTACATCATGAGGAACGCCATGCTGGATGAAGCACAAGCTAGAATCCAGATTGCCAGGAGAACAATCAATAACATCAGATATGCAGATGACACCACCCTTATGGCAGAAAGTGAAGAGGAACTGAAGAGCCTCTTGATGAAAGTGAAAGATAAGAGTGAAAAAGTTAGCTTAAAACTCAACATTCAAAAAATGAGCATCATGGCATCCAGTCCCATCACTTCATGGCAAATAAATGGGGAAGCCATGGAAACAGTGACAGCCTTTATTTTCTCGGGCTCCAAAATCACTGCAGAATGTGATTGCAGGGAAGAAAAGCTATGACCTACCTAGACAGCATATTGAAAAGCAGAGACATTACTTTGCCAACAAAGGTCCATATAGTCAAGGCTATGGTTTATCCAGTAGTCATGTATGGATATGAGTTGACTTATATAGAAAGCTGAACACTGAAGAATTGATGCTTTTGAACTGTAGTGTTGGAGAAGACTCTTGAGATTCCCTTGGACTGCAAAGAGATGCAACCAGTCCATCCTGAAGGAAATCAGTCCTGAATATTCATTGGAAGGACTGATGCTGAAGCTGAAACTCCAATACTTTGGCCACCTGATGTGAAGAACTGAGCCACTGAGAAAGACCCTGATGCTGGGAAAGATTGAAGGCAAGAGGAGAAGGGGACAATAGAGGATGAGATGGTTGGATGGCATCATCAACTCAATGGACATGAGTTTGAGTAAGCTCTTGAGTTGGTGATGGACAGGGAAGCCTGGCACTGCAGTCCATGGGGTTGCAAAGAGTTGGACACAACTGAGTGACTGAAATGAACTGAACTGAACTGAATGAAACAAGTTCTCCAGGCTTTTTTAAACCATTAAGAAGCTTACCTCCACTTAAATATTTGATAAATATTTAATCAGATTTTCTTTTATTTTTTTAATTATTAAAATTTATTTTTAATTGGAGGATAATTACAATGTGTCTGTTTCTGCTGTACAACCGAGTGAATCAGCTCTAATCATACATATAACATCGCCCTTCTTGAGCCTCCCCCCTCCCAATCCCATTCCTTTTACTAATTTCCTCATTTTTAATGTTAACTTTTTTATTGATTTCTTTTAAAATATCAGTAAAGAGCTTACTATGCATCAGGAAAACACAGTTTCACACTTGGCTTAAAGCAAGAGTGAGCAAAATCTGACAGAGTGGCAACAGTCATGCCACTTAAAATCTCCTGCAAGAGACAGCACTTCGTGAAAAGGAGGACTGAGCTGAGATGTAAAATATCTGACCAAGGCTATATTTGTTGAGGAGATGGTAAAGCCGAAAAATAATCTTATGCTAAAGCAATGTGGTGAGAACTCTGATAGAATAAAGTAAGGGAATCATAGCTGAACTTGTCTGTGAAGAGAAGATGGAGTAAGAGAAAATTGGAGAGGTAAGGACACCAGGCAGCAGGATAAGCCTCTTAAGATATCTGGTCTTTATCCTTAGAAGAATGCAAACACTTTTGGTGTTGTAAAGACAAATACAAATTACAACTAAGAGGCTTAATTCTCCCTGTTGTAAATAAAGAGATTTCTCCACCCTCATTTTCCTTTGAGCATTTCCTTTAAAAAATCTGTACCTGTAAATACTATGTTCTTTTGAAATCGTATAAATCCTTTTGAAAACTAGGTCAGCCTCTGGTGGGCTTTACAGACCTAGGACTGTCTTTCTTTTTCAGGGACTGGGGAGCCATCTCTTTGAGATGTGAACATCAATGGAGATAGCACCCCCCACCTCTCAGTTTCTATAGTAGGACAGCAGTATGTTTGGGGCTTCAAGTTGCAAAATAAACTTCCTGTAATCGAAACCTGGGAGGGGACTTCCCTGGTGGCCAGCAGTTAGGACTTCACCTTCCAATGCAGGGAGTGTGAGTTCAATCCCTGATAGGGGAGCTGGATCCCACATGCTTCCCAATCAAAAAAACAAAACATCAAACAGAAGCAATACTGTAGCAAATTAAATAAAGGCTTTAAAAATGGTTTATGTGAAAAACAAAATCTAACTAAAAAAAAAAAAAAAAACCTGGAAAGTTTGATTTTCCTCTGGGTAAGGCCATTTAGTTAATACAGATGATCATTCCAATTACCAAGTAAAGTTAAGATGGATGATAGGTGATAAAGGATGCTGTGAAGTCCTTACTCCAGGATTCATTACTGATTATCTTGAGAACATTTAAGTGATGGGTTGCATTCTCTTGGATGTATCAGAGGATAAGGTTTCTATTCTGCAGATGCCTGCTGGGTTGCACATGTGTCTCACATCCTGGTCTTAGGATTACTTAATGATAGAAGTGTTTTATCTCCTGCCTTCATGGAGACATTTTCTGGACTAGAAGAAAACTGTGTTTTTAATTATTTTCCCCTAACAGTGTAAAGGGAGGGGAAGTACACTTAGTTTTATATTTCAAGATGACCTATTAGGCTCTAAAGGAGAAAAATGAAATAAAGAAAAGGAAGTCTCACCTAAAGAATAAATAATTCAGGTGAGAAATGGGAAAAGCTTGGAATAAGGTGGGGATGGTAAAGAAGAGAAGTGGATATATTCAAGAATATCTCACATACAGGAACAATAGGATCTGATAAGGAATAGGATATAACGGTAAGGGAACTTTCAGACTGTAAAGAATCTGCCTGCAATGCAGGAGGCCTGCGTTTAATCCCTGGGTCAGGGAGATCCCCTGTAGAAGGGCATGGGTCACTCTAGTATTCTTGCCTGGAGAATTCCACGTACAGAGTAGGCCTGGCGGGCCACACTTCAAGGAGTAGCAAAGAGTCAGACAAGATGGAGCAACTAACACTCCACATAATGGTAAGAAATATCAAGACAAATCCTAAATTATTTTACAAGAGCATAGATAGTCCAATAAATATGGCCACAGTGACTTCCCTGGTGGTCCAGTGGTTAAGAATCTGTCTTCCAAAGCAGGGACATGGATTCAATCCCTGGTTGGGAAACTAAGATCCCACATGCCATGGAGCAACTAAGCCCATGTGTAGCAATTAGAGAAGTCTATGAGTCACAACGAAGAGTCTGCACAGCCAAAATAAAATAAATAAATAAAAGAAAGAAATACAGCCACAGCTATGCAGCCATTTCCCTTGGCTGGAAAATACTGAATGTGAGGTGACTGAAAAAAGTCAAATGAAAATAATGTTAACCACTGCATAATTTATTTTAAATTATATTTTAGTGAGGTAAGGTACTAATTACTTTTTTTTTTCTATTCTTCTGAATAGCTAATTACCTCCAGGGCAAATTCTATTTCAGTTTGGTGCCATTAACAAAGTCCTCTCCTGCCAAACACAAATAAAACAAGACCAGGAATCTGAGAACCCACGAAGAATATTATTTCCTTCACACTAAGTATTTTTCCTTTCAATTTAACTAGACTCCACCACCTAATCTAACACAGAGTCTTGGCTTCAAACCCACTTGTGCTCTCCACCTATTACCATTGTTGTGGTTCAGTCGCTCAGCTGTGTCCAACTCTTTTCGACCCCATGGACTGCAGGGCACCAGGCTTCCCTGTCCTTCACCATCTCCAGGAGCTTCCTCAAACTCATGTCCATTTAGTCAGTGATGCCATTCAGCCATCTTGTTCTCTGGCATCACCCCTCTCCTTTTGCCTTCAATCTTTCCCAGTGTCAGAGTCTTTTCCAATGAGTCGGCTCTTTGTATCAGGTGGCGAAAGTACTGGAGCTTCAGCTTCGCATCAGTCCTTCCAATGAATACTGAGGGTTGATTTCCTTTAGGAAGGAGTGGTTTGATCAAATCCTTTAGAACTGACCAGTGGTCTGATCAAACTGTTCGTGTAGAGAACTGATATAAAGGGGTAGGGAGGGATGTGATTCTTCAGAGATTGTCCCAATACTTGAGCTTTCTGACACCTAGGACGTGGGCTTCAAACCATGATTCCTCTATGTCTTCAGCTTTGGGTCCTTCCCAACAACTGCCAAAAATCTAAAGACTTTAACCTAGATCCTATTCCTCAGCCTCCCAACTGCCCGGGACATTACAGCAGCATGAAGAATGGGAAGAAAAGGAAAGCATTTTTTTGTTTTTCTTTGTTAGAGGGAATAAGTTTCCTCCCAATGCCCCCCATCTTTTCCTTTCCAATCACGGGTATGAAGCATTACCATAACTGGCTTAATAGAATTTTCACAGGATGTGTTATTGAAATCACACATTTCAATAACCCAGGTAGTGTGAGTTACTACCCTGAAATGCAGTCACTTCAAGACAATGGATCTTGTCATTATCATTTTATGTCATTAAATAACAAATGTTTGCCATCCCCCTCCATCAGGACCTCAATGAATATTTAGTGAGCTAAATAAAACAGAAATAAGCAGCCAGAGAAGGAAAAGATAATTTGGGTCAAGAGATCACTAAAGAGCCTTTAGTGCCAAGGGGAGTGGGACTGCTAGCTGGAGGTCCAATTTCCCCAGGTTCAAACAGTGGAAGAAATGACCTTCCAGAGAGCGAAAAGTAATGAAGTAGCAAAGGACACCTTCACCTGAATAGAGCAGCTTGAGTGATTTCATAGACAATCTGGTACCAGGATTGGTGGCGGCATGGGGATGCACAATAACAGTTGTCTGGATGAGACATGAGAAGATCCAAGCACTTTTTACGAACAGGAGTATGGCAACTATGTGTCAGCTTCACAGGTAGTACAGTGGTAAAGAATCCGCCTAACAATGCAGGAGACGCAGGAGATGCAGGTTCCATCCCTGGGTCAGGAAGATCTCCTGGAGGAGGAAATGGCAACGCACTCCAGTATTCCTGCCTGAAAAATCCCATGGACAACGGAGCCAGGCAGGCTGCAATCCATGGGATCACAAAGAGTCAGACACGAGTGAGAGACTGAGTACATATGTGGCCCCTTCGTGCAAGATTAATCAAATGGGATCACATAAAGACTAATATCTTAAAAGGCTTATTTCAAGACCAGATGTGAAGTAGTAAAGAAAGAGTTTAAGGCAGTGGGAATAAGAATTGAAAAGAAGAAAAACTTTATAAAATCTAAATGGAAACTTATGTACAGTTTCACAATGAATAAGTTATTTTTATGGTTTCATCCTGCTAGTACCAACTGATGAGCTAAAGGATACTTCCTTAGTGATGAGAAAGAAACTGGATATCATTACCATAGCTAAATGGGATCATGAAGGCCACACAGAGAACTCAACTTAATAAGGTACTTCCTATTAGAAAATATAAGATGTTTATAAATGAGTTATGAAACTTAGCACTTTGTTCCACTACAAAATATTATTAAAGTAATATAAAAATTTTATAGGTTTTGAATATATATTTAAAATGCATGAGAGAATATTTTGTAGCATCAATGAATAAATATACATAAGGTCTATAGGCAAAAATATACTAAAACATATAAATCAACACACAAATAACACAAAAAATTTCACTGGATTCATATAACATCTCATTAAGAATTAATAAATTAATCAATATACTCAATTGTATTGATTAAGAATTAATCAATATGCTCCTTAAGCAAAAACTTGCTGACTGAATCTTAACTAAAATTATTAACAAAATTAAAATGAATTAACAAAATTAAATATGAATTCCTCAATTTAGAGTAGATCTATCATAAAACAGTTGATTCTACCCAGTTATATTTCTCATTTCTCCTTTCCATGAGTATCAATGTTTTAATTAAGCTACACTAGACTAAGTATCATTGCTGTAACATAACTCACTTTTTTTTTTTTATTGTTTTTGCCATACATTGTCATGATATCACCATGGGTTTACATATGCTTCCCCTCCGGAACCTCCCTCCCTCCTCTCTCCTCCCAGGGAAATCTCGCTGCACCAGTCCCGAGCATCAATCCTGGGCTGGCGATTGATTAGACACATGACAATTAACATGCTTCAATGCCCTTCTCCCATATCATCCCACCCTTACCCTCATCCACAAAGTCCACGAGTCTTAAAATTAAAAGCTTTTGCACAACAAAGGAAACTATAAGCAAGATGAAAAGACAGCCTTCAGAATGGGAGAAAATAATAGCCAATGAAGCAACAGACAAACAATTAATCTCAAAAATATACAAACAACTCCTGCAGCTACATTCTAGAAAAATAAACAACCCAATTAAAAAGTGGGCCAAAGAACTTAACAGACATTTCTCCATAACTCACTTTTGCATGCCCTCTTTATCCACCTGGAACACCTTCTTTTTTAATTTAATTTTTAAATATTTTATTTTATATTGAAGTATAGTTGATTTGTAACGTTGTGTTATCCATAGTTTCAGGTGTACAGTAAAGAGACTTTTACATATATACATATTCATTTTTTTTAGTTCTTTTCCCATATAAGTTATTACAGAATACTGAGTATAGTTCTCTGTGCAATATGGAATGCCTTTTTGACAACGTAACTCCTGCAAATCTCCCTGTCAGTCAAGAAGCAAAACTCAAATATCTCCTCTCCCTCAAAATCTAATGTTGAGATAGCACTGCTTGTACAGCTCTGCATGATGAGATTGCATCTCAAATGCTTCTGGCAAAAATCTAGGAATTTCTCAAGTTTTTCTACAATCTTTAAAAAGAGGACTGATAGTTGAGTCTTCAGAGTCACCATTAAGTGAGAACAGATGGATTCCAGGGAAGGCAGAATTTTCAACTCTGGAAGGACATGTCTTCTTGTGCCAAGGGTGCGGCAGTGTGTTCACCAGGTCCAGGTCTGAAAACCTGAGGAATCTCTTATGTGATGGCTTCTACCTTATCCCTGAAGTGGGGACACTAGGTTTCCTGTGAAAGAAGAGAGGAAGGCAGTGACGAAGGACTCCTGAGGGGAGCAGAGGCCATCTGAGCTGCCTGTGTGGAAATGCAACATCAGGGGTCCACAGTGATATCTCCACACCTCCACCCCAGGACTCGAGCCTTCCTCCACCCAGGACATTGATCTCATTTAGGAAAACTTGATACCTTCAGCCTGGATTCCGGTTTATCATGATTTTCTTCAGCAGTTCTAATATTTGAGCATCAAAGACATTGCCTCTAGAAACAAAAACCAACAACCTTGAAACTTGCACTAATCTCAGGAGCAAATGTTGTAAATGTTGGTTGAATGCACTCTGGAAAGACCCTATACTAGGAACATGAAGAGAGAGTTTGGGGTTCAAAAAGCTCGCAGCATGTAGAGTCAAATCTACTGATGTGTTCCCTTGTGATAATTTTCTATCCTCTTAAAAGAATGAAAACCCAAAACAAGGGATGGGGCAGAAATCACTGAGCAGATTAAGAAGTTAAGCATAAAACAAAAGCCCTACCATTAATGTAGAAATTAATTTTAGGATTTCAACAAAAGGATGGAAACACAAATAAATCACTGCTATTATCATTTCATTCCTAATGAGTTCCCATCCTTTCATTGAAATCCTAAAATTAATTCCTATTTTCTCTTAGTTTTTCTGGCTTTTATTTATGCTTAGCTTCTTAATCGACTGAAACATTGGTAAGCTGATCTGATGTTTTGTTATTGTTGTTGTTCAGTCACTAAGTCATGTCTGACCCTTTCCAGTCCCACAGACTGCAGTACGCCAGGCTTCCCTTTCCATGAGCATCTCCCAGATGGCTTGCTCAAATTCATGTCCACTGAAGTCAGTGATGCCATCCAACCTTCTCATCTTCTGTCATCTCCTTCTCCTCCTGCCCTCAATCTTTCCCAATATCAGAGTCTTTTCCAATGAATAGGTTCTCCACTTCAGTTCACTTCAGTTCAGTCGCTCAGTTGTGTCCGACTCTTTGTGATCCCATGAATCACAGCATGCCAGGCCTCCCTGTCCATCATCAACTCCCAGAGTTTACCCAAACTCATGTCCATTGAGTTGGTGAAGCCATTCAGCCATCTCATCCTCTGTCATCTCCTTCTCCTCCTGCCCCCAATCCTTCCCAGCATTAGGGTCTTTTCCAATGGGTCAACTCTTCACATGAGGTGGCCAAAGTATTGGAGTTTCAGCTTCAACATCAGTCCTTCCAATGAAAACCCAATGATCTCCTTTAGGATGGACTGGTTGGATCTCCTTGTAGTCCATTTTAGGTACCCAAAATATTGGATCTGTTATTTAGAATCAACTATATCTGTAAACTTCTTTCTTTACAACTGATGACTTCTGAGGACAGAATACATTCTTATATTAACTTCCTATCATTTCAGACTATCTAACCAGTTTCAACAATCTCGACAACTACTGTGAATGAACATTCAGTAATATCTGTCTCTACTTTTTTCAAAATGACCTCTTATATTCTCAACATTTATTTTTCTGCTTATCTTGATGGTGATAAGTTGATTTTTCAATAAATGATACATTTACATTTTTATTGAAACTGTAATCAAGCTATAAATGTATCTGATACTTGGCGACCTCCTTAGGATAAAGCTATACTCTTACATTTGGTCATGTATCTATTTATATATCCCAGTGAAATTCTAAAGTTTTCTTCAGGATCATGTGGAACAATTTACTGCTATGGCTATTTATGGAGAAACATGACTGAAGGAGTTTAGACTTCTGGAGAGACTCAAAGAGCCCCTGAAATCATAATGAAGTTAATTCAAAGGATAACAACAGGAGTAATACTGACTGCCCAGAGGGAAGGGAAAAAGTGCCACACATAGGGCTACAGATCCCTATTCAAATCTGAGCAACTGGAGTCCGTGTTCACCTGCATTAACTAGACTAGGGAGAAAATTAAAAGACTGCTATTTCCTACACTGTGAGAAACTTATGTTAAAAATAAAGTTATGATTTGCTTTGATTACAGGGCAAAATGGACAATCTAGGCAGGGGAGAGGGGAAGATGGGAAAGGTAGGAGGAAGTCTACAGCCAAGTTGATCGTTTCCAAAGTCGCTCTAGGACTTCTAGGGTCTCGTGCTCTTGCAGGGGAAGTTCTGACCAACAGGACTCCAGGATCCAGGACATTTGAACTGGAACAGAAAAGCCCTTTGAGAAAAAGGATTTCATGTAATGGTGGGCTAGAAGTTAGAAAACAACGCTTCAGTCTGCTAAAACCAGAAGAAAAAAGAGAGACAGAGAGAGAGCTCCTGTTCTTGGGGTAAAATGGGGCAACTGTGAAAGGAAGAGTCTTCTTTTGAAGAACTGCTGGAATATGATCATTCTTCTTGTTAAAAGCCTGTTAAATGTTTGTGTTGGCAGATTTTTGGAAGGTTTTTTATTCCATAATTTTGATGGGGCCTGAATAAATCTGACTTTAAAACAATTAAGACTTCCCTGGTGGTCCAGTGGTTAAGACTCCATGCTCCCACTGCAAGAGGCTTGGGTTCCCTTCCTCGTTCAGGAAGATCCCACAGAGTGGCCAAAAAATTTTTTAAAATAAAAACAAGCATATAAATTTTTTCATAATATAAACAAAGTACATATGTATACCTATGGCTGATTCATGTTGATATTATGGCAGAAACACAATATTGTACAGCAACTATCCTCCAATAAAAAATAAATTTAAATTTAAAAAATGAGAAAGGAATCAAACTTTGCTGAGTTGGAGGCTTCCTATTTGTGGGCACCTCCTTTCAACACTTGCACACACTATATTGGTGTCACACTCTTACTCAATAGCAAGCCAGCAGTAAAGTTTTGAGTTCTGATAGAGAATACCACTTGCAGTAGTATTCTCAAAGCACAAAAGCCCTCTACATGTCTTATAAGCTGGCAGATGCCGTGGTACACAAATTGTCCACGGCAGATGAAGGTGCTATAAAGAATATGTGTCAAGCTCTCACAGGAAGAACAAAACAGGGATGCCTAGGATTGTGAAGCAAAAATAAATCTTCCATGAATGAGTAACCACTGTCTTCTTCAGAAAGATTCGGCTTGCTTCTGGATCTTGGTGAAGATAAAATGTCTGACCATTCAACAACAGAGCGTTCATCTTGAAGGTGTCCCGTAAAAAACTGGTTGCATTTCATCCATAAAACCAGCCATAAAACTAAGCATCCATCTCCTCTAAATGAAGAGCCCAGAGGGCAAACGTCAGTTATAGGAGCAGACAGCTGAGCCACCTAAGCTGCTCCTGCCACACTGCTCTGCCATGGTCCCATATGACTGAACTCCTGTATTAATTTGTCTTCCCCTCTCCTTTCCCTGTTCCACGAATAAAGAAATATTTGCTAATTTTATTCACCTATACAACCTCAGGGCTTCCCCGGTGGCTCAGTGGTAAAGAATCCTCCTGCCAAACAGAAGACTCAAGGTCAAATCCTGGTTCAAGAAGATCCCCTGGAGACAGAGATGGCAACCTACTCCAGTATTGTTGCCTGGGAAAACCATGGACAGAGAAGCCTGGTGGGCTACAGACTGTGGGGTCGCAAAGAGTCAAACACAACTTAGCAGCTAAACAACAAAAATCTCAGCACTTTGACTCGTACAGAGGAGATGCTCAGCACATATTCATTGAAATAATAAATGCTTTAAGATGAGATGGTTTTGCAGAGATGAATAGGATGTGCTATTAAATAGAAAAGGTAGAAATAAGCTCAACTGCAGAAAATGTTTATAGAGCCATTTACAGCCTCTGTTGGAGGAATTTGGGCAACATGGGAAAAGACTTGAAAAATTCCCAAGATTCAAGCTATTAACTTTGGAGGAGAAAGGATGTGAGAGGATGTGGCTACCTTTGGGGAACATCCTAGAATAAGTAGCACTGGGACTCATTTCAGACAGAAAGCTGAAAGAAATGTAAAACTGAATAAAATAAGCCCCTTGACATAGAATTTTTGGTTCTCAAGAGGCTGGAGTTAAGATAGGTTTTCAACACAAGTCAAAATGTCCTCAAAAGAGATCTCAGTTTCTGGTTATTAACCATGATGATGAATTTGCCTCCACTGTGAAATTCTCATCTATAAACAAGATAATTATAATCAACAGGTCAATCAGGCCCCAATGCCTAGCAAATAAAAGTCCCAGTAGTGCAAATCCAGAAGGCACAGGTCTTTAGAGACCCACATTCACAGATACAATAAATTTCATTATTGCCCCAGAGATGCATACACCTCTTTCCATGGAAAGGTTCCAAATTAGCTTGGAATGAGGTGTGTTTATGGAGGACAGACATATATTCTTGGGACTTCACGTAACAGAAATGTCAATTAATAAATTTCATTATTGCCCCAGAGATGCAGACATCTCTTTCCATGGAAAGGGTCTCAATTAGCTTGAAATGAGGCGTGTTTATGGAGGGCAGATGAATGTTCTTGGGACTTCACATAACAGAAATGTCAATTATTTTCTTTTAGTCATAGAAATAATGTGTATTTGGGGGAATGCATATCCATGCTATACGTCTGACCTTGAATATGTGAGTGTGTAGATGTTAAAACTTGCGTAAAGATTTTAAAGAAAGAGAGAAACAAATATGTGTATTAACGCATGTGGAATCTAGAAAAGTGGTACAGATGAACCTAGTTCCAGGGCAGGAATAGCAATGTAGACATAGAGAATGGACATGTGGACATTCATGGTGGGGAGTTGGGGGGGGCATGAACTGAGAGATTAAGATTGACATATATAAACTACCAAGTGCAAACCAGATAGCTAGTGGGCAGGTGCTTTATAGCACGGGGAGTTCAGCTCAGTGCTCTGTGATGACCTAAAGGAGTGAGATGGGGGCGTGGGAAGGAGGTCCAAGAAGGAAGGGATACATGTATAGATATAGCTTATTCACTTTGTTGTACAGCAGAGAGTAACACAACATTGTAAAGCAACTATACTCCAAAATTTAAAAAAAAGAAAGGAAGGAAAGCAAGAGAGAGAGAGAGAGAAAGAAGATGGACCTGAGAGGTAATATATTTCAACACCACGAATGAAAAAATCCACTTGACACCATGGGCTCAGACCCTGTAGACAGAGGCCAAAGAGCTTTAAAAAGTGCTCACCTTTTAATCTCTTTCTCTTATGGACTAGCAAATGACAACAAATCTTGACTGTAACAAAAGAGAATATAGTAGTGACTTATTTTGATAGTTTAATCAACCTCTTTGCAAAAATTAAGCCCTGCAACTTCAATTTTTAGGTCTGATACAAAGATCCACTAAGGACTTGGGACTGCTCCCAGTGCAGGGAAAACTCTGCCCGACACACAATCCTCCAGATCTAGAATAGCCTGATGTGGGTGGTAGAAGCTGGTGTGATGACCTAGTGACTGTGCAAGTGAATGAGGATGTCTGCCAGCATCTATAAAGAAGCCAGATCTAGATGTCCCACAAAAGGAACCTCGGCAGTCTTAATCTTGGCCTTCTAGAAGGTAGAGTGAGAGAGAGCCACGAAGTGAATCAGAGAAGGCTGAGAAAGAAGCATCCAAGTGAAAAAACATATATGTTTCGTCACCTTGTCAGAAAATCTAAGTCATCATGACCAATTTGGGTGGGATAATCTGTAAGTCACCATTGTTATGGAAAGCAAATGCTTTCTAAATGAGTGAAAGTCGCTCAGTCGTGTCCAACTCATTGTGACCCCATGGACTGCAAGGTTCCTCTGTCCAAGGAATTCTCCAGGCTAGAATACTGGAGTGGGTAGCTGTTGCCTTCTCCAGCGGGTCTTCCCAACCCAGGGATTGAACTCAGGTCTCCTGCATTGCAGGTGGATTCTTTACCATCTGAACTACCACGGAGGGTGGATATTATCATTTAAAAGCTATTTTATTTTATTGAGACCACAATGCATGTGGACAGATCAATGCAGGCTTTCAAGAAAAGCTGATGATAAAGGAAAAGTGAAATTTCCTGAGAAGCTGGAAAGCCAGGCACTTTGTAGAATCAAGTAACACATGGGACTTTGATCTCCTTGCAGTCTAAGGGAATCTTGACAGTCTTCTTCAGCACCACAGTTCAAAAGTATCAATTCATCGGTGCTCAGCCGCGTTTATGGTCCAATTTTCACATGCACTCATGACTACTGGAAAAACCACAGCTTTGACTATATGGACTTTGATCAGTAAAGTGATGTCTCTGCTTGTCAATATACTGTCTATGCTTATCACAGCTTTCCTTTCAAGGAGCAAGTGCCTTTTAATTACATGGCTGCAGTCACTGTCTACAGTGATTTTGGAGCCAAAGAAAATAAAATCTATCACTCTTTCCACTCTCCCCCTTTCCATTTGACCAAAACCACATGGGAACCACCAACAAACCAGTTGCTGGAGAGATTTTAGGAGTGAGAAGGTCTAGCACATGATTTTCAATTGTTTCTGGATGTATGCTGACTGTTTTTTGCTTCTCAGAAAACTTTAGGCTAATTTCTACTCCAAACAAATAAGGTTATAAATGGAAAGGGGCTCTAAGTGTCTCAGGTTTAGACAGATGCTAGAATAAAATAAAAGAATGCATGTACATCCGAATGGAAAAAATCTCCAGGATGTTTTAACCACAGCAGGCCTTTTCTTTTCAGAATTTTGAATGACTGTAGGTTTTTAACTTGCAGAAAGCACACAATGGATATCTGACCAAATCTTTTCATTCAAGAGATAGGAAACAACTGTCACAGAGACCTGGTCCACCACATTTAACTTTAAAGAAGTGCCTTAACTGTCTTCATGGAAAATGCAACACTTGGGGCTAATGTTAAGTTTAAGAATAAGATAAAGATGAGAGAGGGAGAATTCTGAGATACATTCATTTAAAATTCTAGGAAAGTACAAAATATAATTCCTGAACATACACATGTGCGTTTAATCACTTCATGGCTTACTTAGATTGAAAATCCATTCTACGTTTTGTGGTTGGAACGAGCAGAAACAGTGATGTACAGTTGGTTATACATCTATTACTACATTTCATTGCTTAACTGTCTTTTTAAAAACGTTACTCAGGGACAATCTTGATTTCTAATCAGACCAGGTAAAAATTACCTTAAATTGAGAGTCACTCTGTAGGACTCAAAATCAGATTGAAGATGTGATACATAATACTCATATTTACTTTCCTCCAGCTGTTTATCCAGTAAGCTTCAAAGTGTTTTGAACACTAAATAATTTATGACTAAAAGGACAAAAGCAAAAAAAGGAAAGGAGGGAGGTGAAGAGGGAGGGAGGAGCATCGGAACGTGCTAATACATAGAAGACTGGCTAAAATATTCATAAGATTCACTCATTTTATGTCTAACAATTTGAAGTGCTAATGGAGGAGATGTGAAAGCTGTTTTCCCCCAGAAGGAATTTATTGTATTTATGTTTATCACTACTTTTGTTTTAAGTCTTGCATCTTGGGATGATATAAATTCACAGAAGGGCAAAGAAACGTTCAGAGATGTTCTGTGCACCAATGTTAACAGATGACGTAACTACAGCACAATACTAACACCAGAAAAATTGAAACTGATGCAGTTCAAAGAGCTTATTCAGATTTTCATCAGTCATAAATGCACTCACTGATAGGTGTGCATTGTGTGTGTAGCCCTGAGAAACTTTTTCACACCTGTGGCATCATGGACTACCACCACAATCAAGATATTTAACTTCATCACCACAAGATGCCCTTCTGCTTGGAGCCATGCCACCAACCCCTGTCACTAACACCTCAACCACCACTAATTGGATCTGCATCTCTAACCATATTATTTCATGGATGCTAAATACATGTAATCATGTAGGATATATTCTTTTGAGGTTCACTTTTGTTTCCTTCAGCATAATTTCTTTGAGGTTCATATAAATTGTTGAATTTATGTAATTTTTCCTTTTTATTGATGAACTAGTATTGAATACTAGTCATGTATGGATGTGAGAGTTGGACCATAAAGAAGGCTAACTGCCAAAGAATCAATGCTGGTGAAATATGGTGCTAGAGAAGATTCTTGAGAGTTCCTTGGACTGCAACAAGATCAAGCCAGCCAATCCTAAAGGAAATCAACCCTGAATATTCATCGGAAGGACGGATGCTGAAACTGAAGCTCCAATACTTTGGCCACCTGATGAGAAAAGCTGACTCCCTGGAAAAGACCCTGATGCTGGGAAAGACTGAAGGCAAAACGAAATGAGGGCAGCAGAAGATGACATGGTCAGATAGCATCATTGACTCAATGGACACGACTTTGAGCAAACACCGGGGGATAGTGAAGGACACAGAAGCCTGGCATGCTGCAGACCACTTTAGCGACTGAACAGTAAGTATTCCATGTCATGAATGTTGTTGTTTAGTCGCTAATTCACTTCTAACTCTTTGCAACCCCTTGGACTGTAGCCTGCCAGACTCCTCTCTCCATGGATTTCCCAGGCAAGAATACTGGAGTGGGTTGCCATTTCCTACTCCAAGGGATCTTCTGGACCCATGGAAGGAACCCACGTCTCTTGCATTGGCAGGTGGATTCTTTACCATGGAGCCACCTGGGAAGCCCAGTATGGATGTACTGTTGTTATATAACTAGGGATTGGCTGCTGTGAACATCAGTGTACAAGTTTTTGCATGAAAGAGTGCCTTAGACTGAAATTGTTGGGTCATACTGGTGGTTCAGACAGAAAAGAACCTGTCTGCAATGCAGGAGACCTGGGTTCGATACCTGGGTTGGGAAGATCCCCTAGAGAAGAAAATGGCTTTCCATCCCAGTATTCCTGCCTGGGAAATCTCATGGACAAAGAAGCCTGGTGGGCTACCGTCATGGGTAGCAAAGAGTTGGACACGACTGAGTAACTAACACATCCACTTTTCACAAGGTAAATCTACTTTCACTTTTTAAAGGAACTGCAAACAGTTTTCCAGAGTGGCTGTATTATTTTATATTTCCACAAGCAATATATGAGTGATACAGTTTTCTGATAGCCGTGCCAGCATTTGATGGCAAGGAAGACTGGTTTTTGTTTTCCATTCTGAGACATATGTAGCATAAACACCTGGTGGTCTTAATATACATTTATCTAATAGCTAACAATAGTGAGCATTTTTTTATACACTTACCTGCTGTTTGTATACATTCCTTGGTGAAATATCTATGCATATCTTATGCTCATTTCCTAAATGAATTTTTTTTTTGCTTCTTTTTCAATGTTGAATTTTGAAAGTTCTCCATGTTTTCTAGATACACATCCATTGTTCAAATGTGGGTTGTGAATATTTTCTCCCAATTTATAATCTGTCACTTCATCCACCTTACAGGGGGAGCAAAAGCTTTGAATTTTTGATGAAGCACAATTTGGGAGGGGGATAGTTTTTCATGTTGGTCTAAGGACTATTTGCCTATTCTACATGTCACAGATTTTGTCCTATGTCTTTTCCTAGCAGTGTTATTTAATGTTTTACATTTAATTCCATGAACTATTTTCAGTTGCTTTGTGTTAGGTGTGAGGCTTAGGTCCAAGTTCATTTTTTAGCTACAGAGGTCCAATTGCTCAAGCAGCCTTTATTGAAAAGGCCATTCTCCCTCCCTTGTACTGCTTTTGCTCCTTTGTAAAAAATTAATTGGACATACTTGTGTGGGTGCACTTCTGGGTTCTTTATTCAGTCCTGCAACAATCTGTGCCTCCCCTTCCCCGGACCCACAGCATCTTGAATACTGTAACTTTTAACACTTAGAAGGCTGACTATTCCCATATTATTATTCCTCCCACAAAACTGTTTTGGCTATTCCAGAGAGTTTAGCTTCCTATTAATTATGGAATAAATTCATCTATATCTCCAAAAATACCTTAATGAAATGATGATAGAAATTGCCTCAACCAAACAGGTCCATTTAGGGAGAAATGACATCTTTACTACATTGAATCTTCTGATCTGTTAACCTGGGAACTGTTTCTTGAACCCCACTATTTCAAATTCAGTTTTTTAATAGGACAATGACTCTTTTGTGAGGCATGAAGGGGGAAGTGCCATTTTGAGTATCACAAAATTAAGCCAGTGGTCTTAGTAATTTCTATTATTTACTCCTATTTAATATATTGACAAATTTGTTGGCAGTGGTTTAGTTGCTTAGTCATGTCTGAGTCTTTACTACCCCATGGACTGTAGCCTGCCACGCTTCTCTGTCCATGGGATTTCCCAGGCAAGAATACTGGAGTGGGTTGCCACTTTCCTCTCTAGGAGATTTTCCTGACCCAGGGATCTAACCTGGGTCTCCTACATAGGAGGCTGATTCTTTGCCAACTGAGCCACCAAGGAAGTCCTTGACAAGTCTAAATAACTTCCTTTACATGCACACTTTATCACAATATTTATCATAATTACAGTTGCCTAAAAATACATGTTAATCCCACCTGAGAGGGCTAGGGACTATATCTATAACCACTGTGTCCATAGTCCTGTCTTGACTATATTCCCATCATGAAAACTCAGCACTGTTCAATGAAGGGCTGAAACCATTCTTTAATCAACAATGGACTATCTACAAGTGCTTACTTCAGAGTTTTAAAGGCCTGGGGCTTCTGAATCTTCAAGGACTGGGAATGCTATCCCCTAGGGAAGTTTCCCCTAGGGAAGCTCCTAGCTATTTTGTGTTGTTTTGCCATACACCATACTTCTAATGATAACATATATAATACAGTATAAAACCATATGCATACATGCACCTCCATACACACTCTTACCAGGGCAAAAAATTATCCATTAAAATCTCAAAATGCAATGACATAGATAGGCAATTTGCTTTCATCTCTAAGGAACAGTTCATTGACTGTAAAGAACTTTCCCAACAGAAATTCGAACCAAAAATCATATCTATTTTGCATATATCTTGTGTCACAGCCAGACTTCATCACCCAAATCTTCTCTGAAGCAAAGGCAACTCCCCATGCAGAGAAGAAAGATCCAAAACTGGATTCCCAGCAGGTCGTGTCCTGGTTTAAGATTATTCAGTTGACTTCCTCGTCCATCACATTCAGAAAAGTCTAGAAACGCAAGCAAGCGAGGCATGGGGTGGTTATGTGATCAGAAATCCCTCCACCTTTCCAATGTTCCGTCCTGACAGGCTCTGGCACCAGGCCTACTGTTCCTTACGTTCCTGTGCTCCCTCCAGGTTCTGCCCGTTTTCACATTTTATTCCTTGTGCAGCTTCCTACCACACCGGCCTGCTCAAGGACTCACTGAACCATCTCAGACTCTTCACATCCGCCCTGCTCCCTCCCTCCATTGTGCTCTCAAGACACAAGTAACTTGATCACTCTATGCTACCTGGCACTCTTACTTACTTTTCCAGCTACTGTAAATGCCTTAATAGCACAACCTTATTTGTAACAGTGCCTGACACGCGAAATTTCTTGAGAGAGAAAGAAATGGATTGAGATTTCTAAGATAAAGAAAAATAAACAACCCAATTAAAAAGTGGGCCAAAGAACTTAACAGACATTTCTCCAAGGAAGATATAAAAATGGCTAACAAACACATGAAAAGATGCTCAACATCACTCATTATCAGAGAAATGCAAATCAAAACCACAATGAGGTACCACTTTACACCAGTCAGAATGGCTGCCATCCAAAAGTCTACAAGTAATAAATGCTGGAGAGGATGTGGAGAAAAGGGAACCCTCTTACACTGTTGGTGGGAATGCAAACTAGTACAGCCACTATGGAAAACAGTGTGGAGGTTCCTTAAAAAGCTGCAAATAGACCTGCCATATGACCCGGCCATCCCACTGCTGGGGATATACACCGAGGAAACCAGAATTGAAAGAGCCACGTGCACCCCAATGTTCATCGCTGCATTGTTTACAATAGCCAGGACATGGAAGCAACCTAGATGCCCATCAACTGACAAATGGATAAGAAAGCTGTGGTATATATACACAATGGAATATTACTCAGCATTAAAAAAAAATTCATTTGAATCAGTTCTACTCAGATGGACGAAACTGGAGCCCATTATCCAGAGTGAAGCAAGCCAGAAGCAAAAACAACAATACAGTATATTAACACATATATATGGAATTTAGAAAGACAGTAATGAGAACCCAACATGGGAGACAACAAAAGGAACGCAGATGTATAGAATAGACTTGTGGACTTTGTGGATGAGGGTAAGGGTGGGATGAGATGGGAGAAGGGCATTGAAGCATGTTAATTGTCATGTGTCTAATCAATCGCCAGCCCAGGATTGATGCTCGGGACTGGTGCAGCGAGATTTCCCGGGGGGGAGGGAGGAGGGAAGGGGGACCCGGAGGGGAAGCATATGTAAACCCATGGTGATATCATAACAATGTATGGCTAAAACAATAATAAAAAAAAAAAAAAAAAGAAAAATCACCTAAGTACACAAAATTGGGTTGTCACAGAATAGTAGAGTGCGCCTAGGTTTGAATCCTAGCTCTATCACAGCTGCATGGTCCTGAAAATATCATTTAGTTTTATTGAGAATCAATTATTAATAATAATTTTATTATTTAATCTGGAGAAAAGAGAAAATAGTACCTAATTTTTACTTTATGAAATACAGCATAAGTGGAATAAATGAAGGTTCCTATGAAGCATAAGTGGACTAAACATGCAAAGTGTCCTGTCAAGAAATGCAAACACCGGAATTACTTGGCAGTCCAGTTGTTAGGACTCCATGCTCTCACTGCCAAGGATCTGAGTTCAGTCCATGATCAGGGAACTAAGATCCTGCAAGCCATGCTGTGTGGCCAAAAATGAAAAAGAAAAGACAAAGGAAGAAGACAGAAAGGCAAACAAATGAAATTTTGTATTTTATTTTACATTAATTAATTTAGAAGTCTATTTCCACGTACCAAATAATCTAACATTTGTAAAGAATTTTAAATTACCAATCACTTTCAAATATATCATCTAATGTGAGTCTCACAACAATCCTATGAGAGTGAAAACTTTGTCTTGTTTTAGGAAGGAAGAGCTTAGAGTCACAACTGTCCAACAACCAACCAGGAAACAGTTGCCACAGAAGAGTGAAGACTTGGGATCCAGATTTTCTCTCTTACATTTCATTATTCTCTCCACTCCATCAAAACTCCTGCTTCATCACAAAGATATCATACACAAGCCTGTTGTGCAATGATATGTAAAAACAAATTCTGAATTTGCAAAATTTCTTTTCCAAAAGAAATAATTTCTTAGTGAGGTCTTAATCATTATACAATTTTTAACAGGGATTAAAAAGGTTTCTTAAGACATAAAGAGATATACTTAACTTATTTTTAAAATTATGGTGGATATAACAGGAGTTTTAGAGATATTTCATATATAAATTATGTACAACTTTTTGCAGTATTCAATTACAACTAAGGAATGTTGCAAAGAAAAAATAATCATACACTGGGGAAAAGTTTTTCTTTTCTTCCAAAAAAATAACATCAGGTAAAGAAGAGCTTAAATCAAAATTTTCCATATGTGTATCCCAGATTTTTCTCCTAGAATTTTCAATAAATAACATGTTGCCTGTGTTCAATGATTTCAAACAAAATTCAAGGCTCATAATCAATTGACGGCATTTTCTACATTAAATAAATTGCACTGTGTCCATTTGGGGAAGAACTCAGCTAAGGCACTTTTCAATATCATCAAGTTAGAACGGAGAGAATTTTAGAAGTGGAAATTTGCTCTTTTCCCAGAGGAAACAGTGAGGTAAAGATATTAATGAATCACTCAAAGAGAGAAAATTTCCAAAGATGATTTTTTGAATAACGAACAATTGGCAGATACTGTTTTAAATAACTAATAATGACGGGCAGATATCCAAATATGATTATTGCCACTTTCTTAAATACGCGTTTTATTTTTATTTTTTTCCCATCCTGAGCCTCCCTCCCACCTCCCTCCCACCCTATCCCTCTGGGCTGTCCCAGAGCACAGGCTTTGGGTGCCCTGCGTCATGCATCAAACTTGCACTGGCCATCTATTACGGTATATAGTAATGTACATGTTTCAATCCTATTCTCTCAAATCATCCCACCCTTGCCTTCTCCCACTGACTCTAAAAGTCTGTCCTTTACATCTGTGTCTCCTTTGCTGCCCTGCATGTAGGATCGTCGGTACCATCTTTCTAAATTCCATATATATGTGTTAATATACAGTATTTATCTTTCTCTTTCTGACTTACTTCACTTATAATAGTAGATTCATCTACTTCATCAGAACTGACTCAAATGCATTCCTTTTTAGAGCTGAGGAATAATCCATTGTGTATATGTACCACAACTTCCTTATCTACTCATCTGCCGATGGACATCTAGGTTGCTTCCATGTCCCTAGTTAGTGTAAATTGTGCTGCAGTGAACACCGGGATACATGTGTCTCTTTCAGTTCTGGTTTCCTCAGGGTGCGAGCCCAGCAGTGGGATTGCTGGGTTGTATGGCAGTCCTATTCCCAGTTTTTTAAAGAATCTCTACACTGTTCTTCATACTGGCTGTACCAGTTTGCATTCCCACCAACAGTGAAAGAGGGTTCCCTTTTCTCCACATCCTCCCCAGCATTTATTGTTTATAGACTTCCTGATGACGGCCATTATGACCACCATGAGATGATACCTCATTGTGGTTTTGATTTGCATTTCTCTAATAATGACTGGAGGTGAGCATCTATCTTTTCATGTGTTTATTAGCCATCTGTATGTCTTCTTTGGAGAAATGTCTGTTTAGGTCTTCTGCACACTTTGACTGGGTTGTTCATTTTTCTGGTATTGGCTGCATGAGCTGCTTGTATATTTTGGAGATTAACTCTTTGTCAGTTTTTTCATTTGCTATCATTTTCTCCCATTGTGAAGGCTGCCTTTTCACATTGCTTATAGTTTCCTTTGTTGTGCCAAAACTTTTAAGTTTAACTCTGTCCCATTTGTTTTTGTTTTTACTTCCATTACCCTGGGAAATATTCCCTTTTAAATTCAGATGTCTTGGAGCAATATGATCCAAGTTGGGTAATGTTTTGTTTTACCAACATTATCTATATCATTTTTCTCCTTTCACTCAACAGCCATCTTTTGAGATGATGTGCATAATAATATACTACAGGTGCATAGTAAATGAGTCATAAGTAAAATGTCCATAGCGCTAACTATGTCCCTTGACTACAGCAGAATTGATAGTGCCCTAACAACTAGCCAGGAAATATTTCAATCATGCTTCAGATGAAGAAAGATTTGTCAGTTGAGCAGACTTGAATTTGGGCATTTATGATACTAACCTAGAGATAACCTGGCTATTAGTCTATAGCCTATAATCTGTATGATTACCACAGATGCAATATGATCATTTAATATGCATACTGTTTTTAATATTTTCCAAAATGGTTTCTATCTATAATCTGAGATTCATGATCTTAACTGTCCTGTTAGCTTAAGCTGGGAAAGATATGGTAGGTAACATTTGATAAATATTTTAGATGGGCCAGAGATGGGCCAGTGTTTCAGGTTCTTCATATACATGTCTTCACTGAATCTTAATATCAACAATGCAAAGTGTACATGGTTACACTCAGTTACAATAGGAAGAATAAAAAGCTCCCAAGACTAACTCAAGGCCAGTAATATAAAAAGCAATATAAACACAGATATATCTGATTCAAAATCTAGTGCTCCTGGTTTTACTATCATTTTATAAACAGGAAACTGAGATTTGGAGCATTAAACCAATTATCCAAGGAGCTACAAGCAAGAACAGCACAGGAATTTGAATGGTTTTTATATGTGAATCTACTGTCTCCTAAAGGACCTATGCTATTTAGAAAAACATTTCAGGCAAAACTCATTAGGAGTACCAGTCAGTAGCCTGCGTCAGAGTGAAGTAGATACTACCGTACATAGGATTATGTGAGAAGTTTGCACTTTATACCTAGTACACATCTCTAAAGGCATCTGGAAGGTCTTATAGCCAAAAGATAAATAAATTTGTGTATTTGAAAATTATAAAGTAAACTGAAAATATTGCTAATATATTCAACATCTTGTTTTATATTTTCTTATCTTTCCTTTTAAATAAAAAGTATCTTTGAAAGTGAAAGTGTTATTTGCTCAGTTGTGTCTGATGCTTTGCAATCCCAGGGACTGTAGGCTCCTCTGTTTATGGAACTCTCCAGGCAAGAATATTGGAGTAGGTGCATGAGTGTGCATGCTAAGTCACTTCAGTTGTGTCCAAATCTATGCATTCCTATGGACTATAGTCCGCCATGCTCCTCTGTCCCTGGGATTCACCAGGTAAGAATACTGAGTGGATTGCCATGCTCTCCTACAGGGGACCTTTCCAACTCGAGGATCAGATCTTCCCAACTCAGGGATCAAACTGGCATCTCTTATGTCTCCTGCACTGGCAGGAAGGTTCTTTACCACTAGCCTCACCTGGGAAACCACCATTCCCTTCTCCAGGGGATCTTTCTAACCCAGGGATTGAACCTGGGTCTCCTGCATTGCAGGCAGATTCTTTACAGAGAAGCCCCTTTGGCTACAGTTAAATAGACATATTATATTACATAGTGAATTAAAGATTTTTAAATCACTAGGCATTATTGGTTTTGAGTCCCATGCCCCCTGCAATAGAAATGCAGAGTCTTAACCACTAAACCACCAGGGACGTCCCTGAGATCATTATTAGTTTTTAAATATTTTTTGGAGCTATTGAAATATCCATATAAGGACTTCTAAGGACATATTGAAAAGAATTATTTGAAAGAACTTTGTCATTTTTATCCAATTATACTAACAGATTACTCTTAGTGTGTCAACTGGTAGAAGAAAAAAAATTATTAAATTCTTAAGAAACAAAAGATGCTTTCTCTTTGAAAGAAAAGCTATGACAAACCTAGACAGCATATTAAAAAGCAGAGATATCACTTTGCCCACAAAGGTCCATATTGTCAAAGCTATAGTTTTTCCAGTAGTCATGCATGGATGTGAGAACTGAACCATAAAGAAGGCTGAGCGCTGAAGAACTGAGCATCAAATAATTGATGCTTTTGAACTGTGGTGTTGGAGAAGACTTTTGAGAGCTCCTTGGACTGTAAGGAGATCAAACCAGTCCATCCTAAAGGAAATCAGTCCTGAATATTCATTGGAAGGACTGATACTAAAGCTGAAGCTCCAATATTTTGGCCACTTGATGCAGAGAGCTGACTCACCGGGATAAGAGCCTGATGCTGGGAAAGCCTGAAGGCAAAAGAAGAGGCTGGATGGCATGACGGACTCAATGGACATGAGTCTGAGCAAATTCCAGGAGATAGTGAAGGACAAGGAAGCCTCATGTGCTGTAGTCCATGGGGTTGCAAAGAGCTGGACACAACTTAGAGACTGAAGAGCAACAACAAGAAAATGCTAATCCTAATACATGACTACATTACTCAGCTCTTCAAAATATTTAAATAGAGGCATAAAATACATCCTTGGCATTGTCTATGCAAATACAGGAAAGACTATATTGGGGGGATGGGGAGTGGAAGGTATGTCATGATGATTAATTAGACTTCCAACTCCTCGTCTTCTATACAAGGAAGTCAACAAACACTGCCTGAAATTGAAGAATTAAGAAATATACTAAATAGTGAGTTAAAAATGTGGTAGAAATTAAAAGACTTAACAGTGCTTCTGTTTAAAAGGTAGCCCATGGAAGTGTTGATAACATGACGCCAGGGCACAGCTGTTTTTGTTCTTGTTTTCTTATTATAAGCCTTATGATGATAGTTGACTTTCTGAACAATGTACATGTATTTTGATAAAAACTGTTTCTAACAAACAGGTCATTTATTCCAAAGAATCATGCTATGCTATGCTGTGCTGTGCTAAGTCGCTCCAATCATGTCTGGCTCTTCAAGACCCTGTGGACAGTAAACTGCCGGGCTCCTCTCTCCATGGGATTCTCCAGGCAACAATACTGGAGTGGGGTGCTCTCCTCCAGGGGATCTTCCCAACTCAGGGATCAAACCCACAGCTCCTGCATAGCAGGCAGATTCTTTATCACTGAGCCACTGGGGAAGCCCTACAGCAAGTATAGCTATTTACAAAGCAAACAAGAATTTAAGACAGTAAACATTTAAACATCAATGTGGAATACAGTCTATATTTTTAGCATTTTTAGCTATTAGTATAACAAAGACTATAAATGCTAATCTGTGGTAAGAAAATATAGATTAAGTTGTAGTGTTTCACTTTTTCACTTTAACAGAAAAAGGTACATGTTTATAGAATAGGAAGCAGGAAATATTTCTTCTAAGCATTTCATTTTTGCTAACTTCCCAATGCTTACAAATATCTAGGTTAAGTAAGCATAGTTCTATTTTTATTTATATATGAAATAGACATGTGGTATCAAAACTAAGAAAAAACCCCATACATTTAATAATATAAACATTTCTTAGTTTTGACTGCTCTTTATTGAAAATTAATGCCACCATATGAATACTGCCTCATTTTATCTTCTCACCCCTTACTCTCTGAGGTTGTTCCTGAATTCAGTTTAATGAAGTTAATGTACGTAATTTGAAATTCTCTTGGAACCTGATTCATTCTAGAGAATTCAACTATTCTAAGAAGAGGAAGGATAGCAGTACAAAGTGGGGATCATTATCGGTAAAAAGAAATTTCCTTTCAATCATTTACAACAATTTTCTGAACACAGAAAGAAGTCCTGCTCAAATACTAATTAGCTTCAATTTGTCTAAATAGTATTTGCTAAAAGCCATGTCTTCACTTACTGTTGAAGCCTAGCTTGAAGGATTTTGAGCATAATCCTGTAAGCATGTGAAATAAATGCAATTGTACAGAAATAGGAACATTCTCTGGCACTGCCTTTCTTTGGGATTGGAATGAAAACTGACCTTCTCCAGTCCTGTGGTCACTACTGAGTTTTCCAAATTTGCTGGCATATTGAGTGCAGCACTTCCACAGCATCATCTTTTAGGATCTGAAATAGTTCAGCTGGAATTCCATCATCTCCACTGGTTTTGTTTATAGTAATGCTTCCTAAGGCCCACTTGACTTCACACTCCAGGATGTCTGGCTCTAGGTGAGTGACCACACTATTGTGGTTAGCCAGTTCATTAAGATCTTTTTTGTATAGTCCTGTGTATTTTTGCCATCTCTTCTTAACTTCTTCTGCTTCTAGTAGGTCTTTGCCATTTCTGTTCTTTATTGTGCCCATCTTTGCGTGAAATGTTCTTTTGGTATCTCCAGTTTTCTTGAAGAGACCTCCAGTCTTTCCCATTCTATTGTTTTCCTCTATTTCTCTGCATTGTCTCACTTAAGAAAGCTTTCTTATTTCTCCCTGCTGTTCTCTGGAACTCTGCATTAAATTGGGCATATCTTTCCCTTTCTCCTTTGCCTTTTGCTTCTCTTCTTTTCTCAGCTTTCTGTAAGGCCTCATCAGACAACCACTTGACCTTCTTGCATTTCTTTTTCTTGAGGATGGTTTTTGTCACCAACTCCTGTACAATGTTACGAACCTCTGTCCATAGTTCTTCAGGCACTCTGTCTATCAGATCTAATCCCTTGCATCTAATTCTCACTTTCACTGTATAATCATAAGGAATTTGATTTAGGTCATATCTGAATGGCCTAGTCGTTTTCCCTACTTTCTTCAATTTGAGCCTAAATTTTGCAATGAGGAGCTGATGATGTCTCCATTTATTAATTTAACATCTATCAATTATCCTTTTATCAACAGCAGATTTTAGAGGAATTAGCCAAATACCCCCCATCCCCACATCACCTTCATGCACCTCCCCATCCTCTTCTGTAACAGTCTGATGGTCAAGAAGAGCAGAGTGTGTGTTCCTGGTGTTTCCTCTATCTAGTTTGCAACCACTGTCAGTCACTTAAACTCTATTTCTGTTTCTTCACCTGCTAAATGCAGATAATGCACTTCCTCAAGGACCATGTGAAGCACTAAGAAGAAAGCCTGATAAAGAGCAACGTTACATAAATAGTCTATTCTGGAGCTAAAGTCACTGAATAGACTTCAACCCATAATCTTGAGAGCAAGAGGAAATACCCTAGAAAGAGCTATGGAGATCTAAAAAGGTCCAGCTTTCTACATTTAAGCCCTGCACCATTTTATCTATTTATTACTTTCGAGTCGCATGTTATCTTAAACTTTAAAAAATCTGAGGGAGGAAAATTGGTGGGGAAAGCAAGGAAAAGGCACATCACATTATGTGACATTTTACATCTCTTGACTCGATATAAGAAATAAATTATCACCTTTAATAATATATAATTATTGACATGGGTTAAAAGTGCAATGTCTTGCACCCCAATATTCATAGTACCATTCACAATAGCCAAGGTATGGAAACAATCTAAATGTCCATCAATGGATGAATGGATAGAGAAGATGTGATACATATATAGTGTGGCATATTACTCAGCCATACGGAGAAGGCAATGGCACCCCACTCCAGTACTCTTGCCTGGAAAATCCCATGGATGGAGGAGCCTGGTAGGCTTCAGTCCATGGGGTTGCTAAGAGTCGGACACGACTGAGCAACTTCACTTTCACGCACTGGAGAAGGAAATGGCAACCCACTCCAGTGTTCTTTCCAGGGACGGGGGAGCCTGGTGGGCTGCCATCTATGGGGTCACACAGAGTCAGACACAACTGAAGCAACTTAGCAGCAGCAGCAGCAGCCATGAAAAAAAAACAAAAATAATGCCATTTGCAGCATCATGGATGAAACCTACAGGCTGTCATACTGAGTGATGTTAAGTCAGACACAGAAAAACAAATATTATATGATACTGATTGCATATGGAAACTAAAAAAAAGGGGTACAAATGAACTTGTTTACAAAATGGAGTCACAAAATAGAGTCACAGGTGTAGAAAATGAACTTATGGTTACCCGGGGATAAGGTAGGGGATGGATAAATAGAGAGCCTTGGATTCACATATAAAGACTACCATATATAAAATAGGTAACTAATAAGGACCTACTGTATAACACAGGGAACTCTACACAAAACTCTGTAATGGCCTATATGGGAAAAGAATCTAAAAATGAGTGGATCTATGTATATGTATAACTGAATTCCTTTGTAAGCACAGATGAAAGTAACGCAATATTGTAAGTCAATTATATTCTAATAAAAATTTAAAAAAATAAAAGAAGAAGATGCACTGAACTCTCTTAGAAAAATAATGAGTGTAAAAGAAAATCATTTATGATAGTGCAGGAACTCCAGAAGATTCAGAAGAAAGTAGGGTAGCAGAGATGACAGTGTCTGCACAGCTAAATCAGCAGTGTGGAAATAAGACAGAGAGAATACAGATGAATGAACATACTCTCAGAGAATTATATCATCAAACATTTTCATGACTAGATATACTGTTATCAAAAGGAAAATCCTGTTATTTTTTTCCTAATCAAATTTTACGTTAATAGTAAATTGACAGGCCTTGCTAGAAAAGGAAACTTGGGACTCAGGGTAAAATTAATTGGCTTCAAGATTCCATAATGGAATTCTGGTTAAGCTTTTAGGAAGACAGGTAGAAAGAAATAAACAGCAAAGAGGAAAATAGTGTAGACAGCTACTAAAATTAACATTGAGGCAAAAAATTTTTTAATCTTAAGTGGTACAATTTATCATTTCTTCCACTATATCTCACCAGGACGAACAATATTATTTTTCATGTCTTTTTCCCTTGATCTCTTAACTGAAGTATTTAATAGGTGCTCATAAGAGAACAAAAATATTGTTGTCTGTAAGTAATGAAAGAAAGAATTCCTCAGTTTGACTCTCCAATGCAAAATCACCATATTATTTAGAAAAGAGATTCAAATCCTAAAAACCAAAAATCACTGATATACTTTCACTATAAAGGTTCAGCTTTTTTCATAACTACTTAATCTCATCTCTCAAAGGCAATAAGATTATTACCCTCATTTTATAGTTGAGGACTGATAACTAAAGAGATTAAATAATTGTCCAAGGTCATGCAGTTGCTAGATACCATTTCAAGAATGAGTGGCTTCCCTTCTCCCCCCACTGCACTGTGCAGCTTGCAGGATCTTAGTTCCCTGACCAGGGATCAAACCATCAACCCTGGTCACCCGGCAGTGCAAGCATGGAATCCTAATCACTAGACTGCCAGGGAATCCCTGAGAGTAAGTGGCATTTGAGTATCTCAGCATTTGCAGTTCAGTGTAAATATAAATTAAATATTATTTGAACAAGGATTAAATAGGCAGGAAAACAAATAAACAGGAAAAATTAACATTTAAAACAAAAAGCCACTGCCCTACTGCCTTGTGTGTGTGTGTTCGGTGGCTCAGTTATGTCAGACCCTTTGTGACCCCATGGACCCCGCCAGGCTCCCCTGTCAATGGGATTTCCGAGGCAAGAACACTGAAGTAGGGTGCCTTTTCCTCCTCCATAGGATCTTCCTGACCCAGGGATCAAACCGGTATCTCGTGAGTCACCTGCATAGCAGGCAGATTCTTTACTGCTAAGCCACTGGGAAAGCCCCTGTCTTGGGAGCAGTCAGGCACAAATGTGATGATTTACTTGAAATAATAAAAGCCTGGCTATTATTCATTTACATCATTAGCTTTTCATAGCAGGCAAGGTCTATGCGTGTATTTGTTTATCCTTCCTTTTTTTTTTTTTTCTTGTTGCTATCAGCACAGAGCAAGATGGAGATTTTATTAGCAAGCAAAAGCATCATCTTATGGTAAGCGTTTTAAGCGTTCCTGAAAGCAGTAACTTTTATTGTTATTGCTAACATCCATTGATGTGTCAATCTTTACTTTTTCTTCTTTGCTTTTGTTTTGCTAATGATATGAATATATAATGATACAAGCAAAATATTCAAGGCAAGTAAACACATATAATGAGATACGGATGATACACAAGCAGAGTAGAAAAGACTAATATAGTAGTACTTTCTAGTCAACTACGTTATAAACTTTTATTTTACAATAATCTAGAATTAGATTGTTGCATTGTTATGGGCATCAATTAATTTTTAATAAAATAATAATACATACATAGAATAGTCTAGCAACTGAAACATATTTCTAGAGTACAATATGCAAATACACATTCAAAGCTTTAAAAATGCTCTAATTGACATGGTAATTCAGGAATTTATTTTAGGAAAATCATCAACAAGGCCCTAGAAATGCATACAAATACATTTAGAGATAAGGATATAAAATATCAGCATGAAAGCAACCTAAATGTCTAATAGCAACAGTAGCTAATTACATAAATATGATATATTCATATCATGGAATATTACACAATCATAAATAATGTCCTTTCAGGACTCTACTTAAAGACACATTTCACTTAGATTTAGTCTATGTAACAATACGTTAAGTGAAAACAGCAGTTGACAAAACTGTCTTCTCTGGTATAAGTTCACTTAAGCAAACATAATCCTTAAAATCACTACGAACAAAATAAACATATGTATACATGGATGTGCAAGTAACTAAAATATTTTACATAGTCTTTGAACAATTTTACACATTAAAACGTACTGACCTTATTAAAAAGTATTCTAAAAAATACTACTGAGCATAGTATTTGTAGTCCAGAAGTTATCTGATTAACAGTCAAAACTTGATTACAATAGCCAGGACATGGAAACAACCTAGATGTCCATCAACTGACGAATGGATAAGAAAGCTGTGGTACATATACACAATGGGATATTACTCAGCTATTAAAAAGAATACATTCAAATCAGTTCTACTGAGGTGGACGAAACTGGAGCCTATTATACTGAGTGAAATAAGTCAGAAGGAAAAACAACAACACAGTATACTAACGCATATATATTAAATTTAGAAAGATGGTAATGATAACCCTCTACGCGAGACAGCAAAAGATACGCAGATGTATAGAACAGTCTTTTGGACTCTATGGGAGAGAGCAAGGGTGGGATGATATGGGAGAACGGCATTGAAACATGTAAATTATCATATGTGAAATCAATCACCAGCCCAGGTTTGATGCTTGATACAGGGTGCTCAGGGCTGGTACACAGGGGTGACCCAGAGGGGTGGAATCGGGAGGGAGATGGGAGAGGGGTTCTGGAAGGGGAAAACATGTATACTCATGGCGGATTCATGTCAATGTATGGCAAAACCAACATGATAATGTAAAGAAAATAAATAAAATAACAAAAAAATAAAATAAAATAAAAGCACAACCCTGAATAGTCAATGGAAGGACTGATATTAAAGCTGAAGCTCCAATACTCAGGCCACCTGATGTGAAGAGCTGACTTATTGGAAAAGACCCTGATGCTGGGAAAGATTGAGGGTTGAAGAAGAATGGAGGTGGTAAGAGGATGAGATGGTTGGATGGCATCATCAACTCAAATGGACATGAGTTTGAACAAACTCCAGGAAATAGTGAAGGACAGGGAAGCCTGGCGTGTTGAAGTCCTTTGGGTCACAGAGTCAGACACGACTGCATGACTGAGCAACAATGTTCAACTGAGTTTTCTAATAAGTTTGAACATAATACTTCTCCTGTTCTAAAACTAAAGATAGCTATTGTTGGGGTGTCTTCCCAATCCAAAGATAAACCCTCTGAGAATAACATCATCCTTCTCAATCTAAGAAGGTGTTCCTCCCTTCTAAAGTATGAGCAGGTACATTTGTGACATTTATTATATTCATTAACACAATACGTCTGGCTACCCTCATGTACCCCTGATACTCCTGGATCTCTATAGGTATTTTGAAAATGTCTGGCTTTTTATTCATTGCATCAGTTATTGAATCTATAGTTTCTGTGCATGTATGCTTAGTTACTCAGTTGTGTCCATCTCCTTGTGATGCATGGACTCTAGCCTGCCAGGCTCCTGTGTCCATGGGGTTTCCCAAGTAAGAATATTGGATTGGGTTGCCATTTTCATCTCCAGAGGATCTTCCTGACGCAGGGACTGAACCCAGGTCTCTTGCATCTCCTGCATTGCAGGCAGATTCTTTACCCATTGAGCCATTGGGAAAGCCCTTATATTCATGCCATTTCATTAAAAGAAGCCTTTAATTTAAGCATATAAACAGTTAAATCAATTTTTACTAAGCATTATCTAGGATATGTTCCTTGTTGTTGTTCAATTGCTAAGTCATGTCCAGCTCTTTGTGACCCTCCTTCATCATCTTCCTGTGTTTGCTCAAACTCAGGTCCTTTGAGTCGATGATGCCATCCAATCCTCTCATCCTCTGCCATCCCCTTCTCCTTTTGCCCTCAATCTTTCCCAGCATTAAAGTCTTTTCCAGTGAGTCAGCTCTTCGTGTTAGGTGCCGAAAATATTGAACCTTCAGCATCAGTCCTTCCAATGAATATTCAGGGTTGATTTCCTTTAGGATTGACTGATCTGATCTCCTTGCTGTCCAAGGGACTTTCAGGAGTCTTCTCCAACACCACAGTTTGAAAGTATCAATTCTGTGGCACTCATCCTTTATGGTCCAACTCTCACATCCATATATGACAGCTGAAAAAACCATAGCTTTGACTATATAGAACTTGGTCGGCAAGGTCTAAAAGCCTTTTTTTTGGCAATAAAATAACTGGCTTTCCTCATTCCAATTTCAAATAAAACATTCTTATAGCCATTGGTTTAAAAACAGCATGGCCTGCTAGACTTTGGGAAAGCACTAAAATGCTGCAGAAGATAGTAAAAGGAAATAAGGTTAAGTGCACTATTTCTTCCAAGCTCTGCCTCTCCTACTCTTCTGACCAGTTACAGCCCTCTTCTAATAACGCCTCTCAAATATGCCAAGTCAGCAAAATTATAAAAGGATGGAGGGAAAAGGAACTAGATTAAAATTCCACACTTGTCATAAGTGATCAAGAGATGCCTGTTACTGCTAGATATCATGTTTATTAATAAGCAACAAATTGCCAGATGACTTGTTACAAGAGCAAGCTGAAGTGCTGTGTCCCTGGCCGCCTTTCCTCTTCTCTCTCCTCCGCAATTTCTTTCTCCTCCCTCTCCTCCCCTCTACCTGCTTAGCCCACCTGTTTCTCCAACACCTGGCAGGACCTTCAGTCTCTTCTAGAAAATGTAGGACATGCTCCTTCAGGTAAATGAGTGAGGGGGATTTTCAATGAGGGGACTGGTATGGTTGATTTTTATTAAAACTTTAGACAAAACAAAGTTCTTGCTTCTAAATTGATGTTCTGAGGTTCTCTGGCAGTAAAGGAGCATTTACCTCAGCTACAGCTTATATATACACATTATACAGAGATATAGATCTATACATATTTATATATCTCTATCCCTTCCTTTATTACCTACTATCAGCACCAAAACCACTAAAACTTCCTCAGCACCTATATAATTTAATGTTGATTCTGTTAAAAGAAGCTTTGCACTCAGAATGGCTTACAATTTTCCAAAGGGTCCAGTTACAAGTTAGCACAGTGTTTATGACATTATAATTTTTATGTTTCTCTTGTTTTTTGGCCATGCAGCATGCAGGATATTAGTTCCCAACCAAGGATCAAACCTGCATCTTCGGCAGTGGAAGCATGGAGTCTTAACCATGGACAGCCACAGAAGTCCTTATAACACTCTAATTTTCACATCGGAATTTAAGAATATTCACATATTAGATTATTATGTTTATCAAGAGAAGACTTAGGATACCTGGTGAGATTATAATTTCCTCTGAGAACTGCTTGAAAGTGAAGAAAAACAGTAAAAGAGCTATACTTAGAATTATACTTAGAATTGAAATTGTGGGTTTCCTACCTGATAGCCATGTCTCTAGCCTGGCTTCCTCACCCACCCACCAACACACATAAAACTTTTTTTTCCCCATAAGCAAACCTGATGTTGTTCATACACCTCAAAGTGGCAAAGCTCTTCAGAGGAGGCTGAGTCCACCTCCAGCCCCCGAGGTCTCATTGCCCTTGTGCGTGGCACAAACCAGCTCCAGCCAAAAGCACAGGAAAGTGTATCTGTAGAATGCCTCTGGCAACTCTTCTCTCATTTTTAAGAAAGGCATAACACAATGACAATTCTCTCTTCTCCCTCCCTCAACAGACTTCATCACTGTTGAGCTGCCCAGGTGGCTCAGTAGTAAAGAATCTGCCTGCCAATGCAGAAGTCTCAGGAGACATGGATTCTATCCCTGGGTCAGGAAGATCCCCTGGAGAAGGAAATGGCAACCCACACCAGTATTCTTGCCTGGGGAATCCCATGGACAGAAGACCCTGGTGGGCTGCCATCCACGGGGTTGCAAAGATTCGAACTCTGTGATACATGGAACCAGAGCAGCCATTCAGGAGCCAAGCAGACAAGAGCCAGAAGACAGAGACACAGCGACAGATGTCAACGAAAACAAGGAGAAAAACAGACATATCTTGGAGTTTAAAGTCAACCCTGGAGCTATAGCAGCTCCAGACTTCTTGTCTTATTGAGTGTGTCTGAGCTGGATTTTCTATATTTTACAACTGAACAAACAGAGAATTTCTGCTATTTGGGTCAGGTATTTAAACTCTCTTTAGTTGAAGAAAGAGACTCACAGACATAAAAAAACAAATCTATGATTCCCAGAGAGGAAAGGGGGTGGGGGAATGATAAATTACGAGTTTAGGATTAACATATACACGCTACTATATATAAAATACACAACAAAAATGGACCTACTTGTTTGAATACTGGAGTGGGTGGCCATTTCCTTCTCCAGGGGATCTTCCTGACCCAGGGATCGAACAAGCATCTCTTACGTCTCCTGCATCGGCAGGTGGATTTGTTACCACTGCACCACTTGGGAAGCTCATATACTCAAATACATATGTATAACTGAATGTAAAACTGAAGGCTGTACACCTAAAGCTAACATGATATTGTAAATCAACTACTTCAATTAAAAAAATAGAAGAAAAAAAGATAAACTCTCTTTAGTTGAGTTTTTGCGTATAAAATAAACAGGATTGGTCTGTCTACCTTCCCATCTGTGCTGCCATGTTGTGAAGAATACAAAAGCAGTAAATTTTAAAAATATTAAATATGAGAAAAAGAAAAAAAATATGACACATGACATTAGCTTTTATATGTGCTAATGTTTGTAATATCATAATTATTTATTATTATTTATATACTATCACAATAATTATTTCTCTAATTTTGTAATATCACAATTATTATTTATTACTATATTTATATCACAATAATTATTTTCCTCTGTACTAGCTTCATAATCTGTTCATACTAATATTACTTTTATATAGTATGCTCTAGAATAATTACTACTTATTTGTCCTTCTCACCTCCCTAAAATAAATGAAAGTTGATAACACCTTTTTGGAGAAGGAAATGGCAACCCACTCCAGTATTCTTGCCTGGAGAATCCCATAGACAGAGGAGCCTGATGGGCTGCAGTCCATGGGGTTGCAAAGAGTTGGACACAACTGAAGTGACTTAGCACAATGCCTTTTACTTTGTTTTCAGGGACTTAGCACAGACCACAATTCATGATCAGGAATTATCTACTGCCTGTTGAGATAAATTTAATTTTATCAATAATGAAAATGAGTATATTAAGTAGCATCTTCCTTGGATGTTTTGCAAGTTATAATTAGATTCTAGAGATTTTGCCCCCTAGAATTTATAACCCTAATGAATAATATAAAATTGCACTGCATAAACATGACAAATGCTAACTGAAACTGACCCTCTTTTAATATTTCCTCTTATTTCACAACACTGATATTCACCACAATCCCTGTTCATGTTTGTTAGTGACACTTCTTAAGTTTCCTACTGGATTTTTTGGGGGGTGCATTTTCATCATCACTGCTTATTCTCTTTTAGCTCATTAATGTAGTTTGATGAACTTCCCTACTCTCTCTGTAGCTTCTAAAACTACATCTTTGATAAAGCCACTTACTTATTTGAAGCCTTTCAACAATTCCCCACAATCTACAGGAAAAAAAATTGAAATCACACTCTTCCACTTGGCAATATAAATGCTCCTATGATCTTCCCCCAAACTACTGATATCCACTATTGATTCACAAGTATACTATATTATGTTCAATCCAGTTTACTTGTTGTATCCTTTCCTAGAACATGCCCCAAGGAAGACCCACCGTTTGTGCTAGCTATTACCACTTGATGTCTAATACATGAGTCCTAATATATAAAATTTACTTTCTTTCTAAAACTCTCCAGAAACCTTTTTCTAATACTCCCATACCTCATCCCAGGAGTCCACAACCTCCAGGCCACCAACCAACATCAGTCCATGGCCGGTTAGGACCCAGGCCACCACACAGCAGCAGGTGAGTGGTGGGCCAGAAAGAGAAGCTTTACTGTATGTACAGCTGCTCCCCATTGCTTGCATTACCACCTGAATTTCACCTCCTATCAGATCAGTAGCAGCATTATATTCTCATAGGAGCATGAACCCTACTGTGCTTGAATCACCCTGAAATCATTAACTATCTTCCAAAAACCTGCCCCTGGTGCCAAAAAGGTTGGTGACTGCTACTTTATACTTTATACTGCTACTTTATCGGAATTGTTTTGCAAGCCTTATGTCTTCCAACACAAGTTCAAGGGTGCAATAAAGATGGGACCATATCTTTCAAGCACTTCTTCTCATTCTAATGCACATGGTAGCAGGAATAAGTTCAGTGTGAACACAAATTGGGATACACAGAGAAACTTCCCTTGACTTCATTACATCGGTTTACTGAAAGGAGATATTACTTGGAATATGTAGCAAGAAGAACAGAATCAGCAAGTAAGAGCATCTTTATAATGAACATTTTAATTAGTCTTTTTTTGAAGCACATTTAATTATATATTTTTGTAAGTGACTAGGGTTTGTTTCTCTCCTACTTGCCATGTGGTAGAGAGCTGTATTACCAGCTTCTTTCTGATACTAAAAAGGAGACTGAAGTGAAATCAAATGTGTTCATTCCATTGGACAAAAACACCAGTTAAGGATCTGACTCAGTAAATAGAATAATAATAGGCATATACATGTTTAGGAATAATGTGCCTTTTTCTATTCAAAGAATTGGACCATGTTTAGATAGCTGTCACTGATATGTTTCACATATTTTTTTTATTCCTCTAGAAAATCATTCTATTCACACTAACACTGAAAAATTAAACATACTCAACTATTATAAGCACTGTTTCTCAATAAGAAAAAAAAACTTTTTTATAGGATCTAAGACCCAAAAGAATTCCTTCTGTTCATTGCAATTATGTAAGAGTACCACTACCTATGTGGTCTGTTCAACACCTCCACCAGTTTCTTGAACACTGATATTGCTGACTGTCAAGCAGACTGATGGCTTTCACTGAGCTGCCCTGTACGTAAAATTCAGAATTCACTTTAACCGTCATTTGAACTGTCACTGTATGAATTATGGACTGAGATACATTCTGCTTTGCCATTTCCAAAGGAAAGCACTTCGTGAATATTAAATTAGAAATGGGAATGGTATTTTTCAAGTCAAATGATTTAAGCTACCTACCTAGGTTTAGAAGGGGCTTTAAAAAAATATTTTACTTCCACGTGGAAAAACATCTCAAACTGAAACAATCTTGTACTTTTACTATAATAATGTGTATATGTATGTATGTGGTGCACATATATATATATTCATAGCTGTGACTGCTTTTCTTTTAAAAATATCTTCCTCATATTACAAAATTAAAATTCTTGGAGCCTTTGTGTAAACCATATATGTTAAAACATGTGGAAAGACCTCAAATAAATTGAAGACATGACTTTTTCCCTAGAAAGTTGTATGCTGTACCTAAAATAACATGAGTAATTATAAAACCACATCATGATATGTAAAATATTTTGAGTAGCCTGAGTGATTTCAAAGATTTCATTAGTAACTCTGGCTGTGTTCAGTCCCGGGTCCTGTAATGAAGTAAGAGATGATGAGAAAATGAAGAGATGCTGAACAATATCAGATCATGGTGTGACACCAGAAAGAGCAATGAAGTGTATATTGGCAAGGGAGGTGGGGAGTTATTTCTATGAATAACCACAGTGACTAAATTTCAAAAAGCTGTTTTGGAAAAATTAAAGAAGCTATTATGTACTCATGGACAGAGAGAATTAATATTGTTAAATGTCCACAGTACTCAAGGTAATCTAGAGATTCAATATAATCCATATCAACATTCCAGTTGCATTCTTCATAGAAATCTAAAATTTTTATGGAATCATAAAAGACCCCAAATAGCCAAAGTAACCTTGAGAAAGGAAAACAAAGCTGGAGGCAACATGCTCTCTGGTGTCAAACTATATTACAAATATATAGTAATCAAAACAGTATAGTATTAGTACAAAAACAGACACTTAATCAATGGAACAGGATAGAGAACCCAGAAATAAGCCCATTCATATTTGGTCAATTAATTTACAACAAAGAGGCAAGAATATACAATTAGGGCAAAGACAGTCTCTTCAATAAATGGTGCTGGGAAAACTGGACAGCAACATACAAAAGAATGAAACTGGACAATGACCTTACACCATGCAAAATATTAACTATGGATTAAAGACTTGAGCATAAGACTTGAAACTATAAAACTCCTAGAAGAAAACACAGGCAGTAAGGTCCCTCACATAGGCCTTGGTGATCATTTGAATCTGAGACCAAAACGAAAGGCAACAAAAGCAAAAGTAAACAGATGGAACTACTTCAAACTAGAAAGCTTCTACACAGAAGAGGAAACCATCAACAAACTGAAAAGTCTGCCTACTTAATAGAAGAAAATATGTCCAATGGATAAATCTCATAAGGGACTGATATCCAAAATATATAAAGAACTTACACAATTCAATGGGCTTCACAGGTGGAACAGTGGTAGAAAATCCACCTGCCAGTACAGGAGATACAAGAGAAACAGGTTTAATCCCTGGGTCGAGAAGATCCCCTGGAGTAGGAAATGTCAATCCAGTCCAGTATTCTTGTCTGGGATATATCATGGACAGAGGACCCTGGCGGGCTAGAGTTCACCCAGTCCACGACTAGGTGACTAAGCGTTCATACACATACAACTCAAGAGCAAAAAGGCAAGCAATCCAATTTAAAAATGGGCAGAAAATCTGAATATACATTTTTTTTCAAAAAGACAAAGAGACAGTCAACAGGCCAGTTAAAAAAGGCTCAGTATCATTATAGTCACCCGCAAAATGTAAATCAAAGCCACACTGAGATATCATTTCATACCTGTCAGAATGGCTACTATGGACAAAAAGAACAAAATAACAACTGTTGCAGAGGTTGTGAAGAAAAGGGCACCCTCCCACGCTGCTGAGAATGTATACTGGTGCAGCTCCTCATGGAAAACACTATAACGTTCTTCAAAAAATTAAAAATAGAACTACAGGGAATCAGGAGGGAGGCGGGAGGGGGGCTCTGGAAGGGGAACACATGTATACCCATGGCAGATTCATGTCAATGTATGGCAAAACCAACACAATAATGTAAAGAAAATAAAAAATAAAATAAATTAAAAAAAAAATAAAAGAACTACAGTGTGATCCAGAAACTCCACTTTGGGGTATTTACCTGGAAAAATGAAACCATGAACTCAAAAGGATATATGCAACCCTATGTTCATATCAATATTATTTATAATAGCTAACATACAGAAACAATCTAAGACTCCACTGATGGATGAATGTAATAAATAAATTCTGCCATGTGTGTGTGTAATATATATGTATTTCAGCCAAAAAAAAAAGAGAGAGAGAATAAAATCTTCATTTGTAACAACACAAATGAACCGCAAGGGCATTATGCTATGTGAAATAAGACAGAGAAAGAGAAATACCATATGATCTCTCTTATATGTGGAATCTAAAAAATATATATATAAATTTTACAAAAGAAAAAGCTCATAGATACATACAAAGAACAGATTTCTTGTTGCCAGGGGCTCAAATAAGTGGGAGAAATAGGTGAATTGTTTATTTTAGTTTAAATAAATTGATTAAAAGAAAAAAATGTGTACCTGCAGTTTGAAAACATAAAAATGTATTCTCAAAAAAATATTGAGGAGTCAGTTAGTCAAGAATGTTGAATACTAGGCAGAGCAGTTTAAATTTCACATAATAAGCATCAGTGACATGAATATTATGTTAAAATTATGTTAAGAAGATTGTGATGAAAACGTTTGAGTTGAATGAGACTTGAGTTGGCCATAGAGATTATTGGAGGTGGAGTGCAAAGGAAAGACTTGCAACAATGAAGTATGCTAACAAGAGTTATATTAATTTAAATAAGAAAGAATGAAATCTTACCAAAAAAGAATAGAGATCAAAAACTAACTAAAAGAAGCAAGTTGAAAAGATAATACAAAATTACTGTGAAGTTTTGAAATGGAGAATTCTGGAGGATTATAATGATATTGGTGATGGTAGATAAACTGAAAAAATATTCTCGTTTGAGGCTATTTTTATCAATTACTTAGCAACCAGAAGTCTGCTATAAAAACTATGCATTTAACATATACCTCTATGTATACGAAGATAAGAAAGGGCTATATGAATAAATTCAGAATATTTACAAAGTCTTCATATAATATTAAATTATATAATATATACTTTAGGTATTTGTGGGAAAAGAAAATAAATAATCTAACATTTGTGAGCAGGTGAGAATAACTACAATTCAGGCTTGTGTGCTGGTTAGAATCCTTATAGATTCTACATTCAATAACTGATCCCAAGCTCTACTGATTACATTTTATCCTTCAGGTTCTCAACAAAGAATACAGCTCTAAACTCACTTCATTCTTAATTCTGAAGCAAAGCCATATATATATATATAAACTGTTTAAGGATGATTACATGAAAGACTTATAACCCATTAGTAACCTGAGTGTTTCTTTTTTTTTTTTTGTCCTGAAATACCTTTGTGTGTCCTGTAGATCTGCTTTAAGGGAGTAATTCTTTCTAGTTATATCAGCACCAGGCAGTGAGAATATCACAAAAGTCTTGTGAAATCTGCTATTCTTTTATGACAGAAGAGTGGGTGAGGACACTGTACACTGGGCAAGATCCCTGGGAACAATGTCCTTTCAATCTGAACACCAAGGCAAACTGTATTCCTTCTGAGCTGCAGGTTTATTTCTCATCTTATGTGACCGATCATGTCTTTTGCTCTTGCTAACTCTGTTCTCCATCTCCAGTAGCTACTTAGCAAATCATGGAATTCTTACTGTGTACCAACTCTATACTGGATTCATTTTTGCCCCCTTATTGCATTTTTCTTCCACTCTGTTTTTTTGTTTATGATATTGCAGGTGTTTATGTGGATCACTGCAAATTTTTTTTAGAACAGGTGAAACATACTAATAGGTACACCTCTATATTAAGGCCTCCATTAAGTAATTTCACATCACCACATTTAGACATCATAACATCTCACAAGAGGGTTTCCATGAGCACCAGCAAGATGGCTGAGGAAAATTAATTTTAGGTAGGTACCAATATCTTAGGGTATAAAAGTAGAAGCAGAAAACCCAAAAATTACATGAGAAATATTAAAAAAAAAACTAGCCTTCTAAAAAGAAAGGTAGTTGTTGTGAACTGTTGTGACTCCTGGGATGTCAATTACCATTACCCATGCATGAGTAATAGTCACTCAGTCGTGTCTGACTCGTGAGACCCCATGGACTTGTAGCCTGCCAGGCTCCTCCATCCATGGAATTCTCCAGGCAAGAACACTGGAGTGGGTTGCTATTTCCTTCTCTAAGTTTTCCCATGCATACTCAGTTGCTAAGTCATGACCAACTTCTTGCGACCCCACAGACGATAGCCCACCAGGTTCCTCTGGCCACGTTGTTTCCCAGGTAAGAATACTAGAGTAGGTTGCCATTTCCTTCCCCAGTCAACTACCTATAGCCTATCTTTAATAAAAACAGCAATAAATATTTAAATAAATATATCTCTGCCTTGGTTGTTTCACTAATTTCCTACTTCAATCCACTTTCTTCAGATTGTGAAAAGAATAGTCTACATGGAGAGGGTGAAAATTATTTCCTCCTGGAAAATAGTATCAATTTCAAAAATTCTGTAACTTTCCTGTTGAGTTACTCAAGTGATGCTGGCCTAAAGGGATGCAGATGGTCTGTGATTTTTCTACCTTCCAAAGTATTCACATTTGTTTGCATTTTTGTTCTGTCTGTTATTTCACAGCATTAAATCACATTTGTTTAGTTGTAAACATAGTGGGTAGGCAGAATAATTAGATTCTGGTTCTAGCTCTTAGGATTATGTAACTGGGAACAAGGCATGAATTTCTGTACCTCGGGACATTCATCTGTAAGAAGGGGAAGATAACCAGATTCCTCAGAGCTGGTGTGCAGATTCAGTGAAATAATACACATGCTTAGAACAATGTGGTGTTCTACACCCTTTTCATATCATCATCTATTTTCATTTCATCTTCTGTATTTTCAGGGGAAACAGGTGGCACAGCACAGGAACTCTTGTAGAGAGATAGACAAGAAACAGAAATGTAACACTGGAAGTTTCCATCTATAACTCGCCAGTGTCATCACCGCATGGTGTGGCAGTGATCACCGTCCCTGCTGACCAGCTTGTGCAGCTTACTAACTGCCGGGCCTGATTCTGAGGGCGTGGACTGGCATTCTCACTTCTGACAGACCTGACACTGCACGCTGTCCATTATTAAACCACACATCTGGCCCCTCTGTCCCAGGCTGTCTGCAATGTGTGGACAACCTACGAGTCTCCCCACAGGCAGCCGAATGAGGTTAAAATGTGTCAATCCACTTTTATCCCCATTCACACGGTGCTTTACAAGATGAGTTAAGTATGCCCCGGATATAACTGTTCATCATTCTGTCTCTGTGCAAAGTGCAGTACAAGGAAGCCAAGAACAAGCTGCCCTTTAGTCCTCAGATTCAGAGGTTTCTGGCTTTGTGTGCAAGGTCCTATTCACACATAGATTTGGGCAGTGTGAAAAGTAGAAGTAATAAAACTCTGAGTTCCAGGAAGACACACACACAGAGAAATGATTCTTGATCTTTAAAGCCGGGGCTGCACTGCAGTAGTGCTAAGAGAGCTAAGGGGCTTCCCAGACGGTGCAGCAGTAAAGAATCCACCTGCTAATACAGGAGACGCAGAAGCAGCAGGTTCCATTCCTGGATCAGGAAGATCCCCAAGAGGAGGAAATGGCAACCAACTCCAGTATTCTTGTCAGGAGAATCCTATGGACAGAGGAGCCTGGGCTACAGCCCATGGGGTCACAAAAGAGTTGGACGTGACTGAGCATACTGAGCAAGAGAGCTGAAGCACAGCCCAAAGAAAGGCCCAGTGATGAGTCTGAACAGGAAAGGGACTCGCTGCCAGTCAGCAGTGCCCTATGGACCAGTCAGGCTTGTCAGCCTGGGTTTTTCTGTCTGCTTTTCCCTCACTGCTTCTATTTGTCAAGGGAAAAAAAAAAAAGAAAATGACAAAGATCAATATGATTGATCCAAGAAAAAAATGGGGAGTGAAATCTCACCTCCCTGGTCTTGCTTTTCTGAAAACCCTCTTTCCTGAACCCCTAGGAGTACATCCCCTCTACTCCTTTCAGGAGATGAGAACTTTTCAGCCTCTATGGAATCCCCTCCACAACTCCAAACCCATCTCCAATTCCCAACCAAAGCAGACAAGTAAACCTACCAGGGATACACTGAATTCATTTACATAAATAATTTTCTTTTCCAAGTAAGAACAGTGCTTCCTCCTTCCCTTGAAACTATACTACATCTCAGATTCTCCTTTAGAGAATCTAGTTCTGGTTATTAAGGAAACAAGGTCAGAAACTTTGTGTTCACTCTTCTGCTTCCAGATGACCAGACATAAAGGACCCAATGCCATTCTCAGAGTGCTTTCTTGCCTTCACAATGTCTGAGCTTCTGTTTATGTGCTGGAAACACATACATGGTCTCTCTTGTACATGGCAGACATGCAATCAAATATTACAGTGGCTCGAGGTCATGCAGTACCCAGATGCTGGGACAAATGATGAGGCCAACTGTACATGAACAAAGCTTTGGATTAGAGAGATGGTGGAGAATACAAGGGAATCTCAGCTCCTAAGGAACCACAGCCTCTGTTCTGCAATACACGACTATATAACAAAACAACGGTGACATAATACGTAATTTAGAAATGTTATCAATATTAATGTTGCCTTAGGCAAAAGAAAACTAATAATGTAATTTGATTGGTAGAATAAAGCTCATGATTGCAATATGAAGCAAATTTCTTGGTTTCTACATCAATTAGAATCGAAGCTCAATAATCATTATTTATAAGGGGGTATTAGGTATAAATATTTAATATGGATTATATTAAATGTCTGACAGATTAACAATGTTCTATATTTTATAGAAATGCAAGGGTAAAATATATATCTAAGGTAGTCTTTATAATTTGCTTCTTCATAACATTTGGGTCATTTGTTTACAACTTTAGAAACCTTACATACCATCCCCAACACTACCACGGAGAAGTTTCTGGCTCAGTTTATTTTTATCTGTACCACCTGGGCGGTACACTCAGTGTGAAGGGGACTGCAAGTCCCCCCACTTTGCTTGGATCGTAGTTTTTATGAATGCATACAACCAGTGTGGATTTGTACTGAGGCTGAGATTTTCTCAGTGCTTTATATGCACCTTTCTTCTCCAAGTAATTTTCTCTTAAACTGCAATTTGATTACTATCTGATGATTAAGATCCCAAAAGACCTATTTAAAAAATTCCATATCTAGTAAAAAACTGTCAAAGAGTAAAAGTAACTGTTCTTCTGGTTCATTACCTATTGTTTTGATTCTTTTATAGAGAAATTTTAAATTAGCAACTTAAGATTTAGGAAAAACATTAGTTTAAAAATATCTTGATTGGAAAAATTCTTGATCAAAACTATCAAATATTGCTCAGAAAAGGTCACTGCTATTTAATTTCACAGTATAAATATACAAAGCAACTGGTGAAATATCGCTGTAAAAAATATTTCTTTTTCCTTCATTTTCTAAAGGCAATTGAGACAAGCACAACACACAAGTAAGACAACATTAGCAATACACAAATACACTAATAAAAACAGATGAACCATCAACAACAAAATAATATATAAAAATATGAACAAGAGCATGACTGGAAAACCCAAAAGTATCACATTCAGTATTAACCTAAAGGTACAGGTTATGGCTAAGTATATTATTAATTTAATGTTTATTTTGTACCAATAATGACGATCAAAATAAATTTTTATTTATATTATTTCTCTTAAAAAAAAAGGAAAGTGTTAGTCTCTCAGTTATGTCTAACTCCTTTGGGACCCCATGGACTGTAGCCCACCAGGCTCCTCTGTTTCTGGGATGTCAAGCAAGAATACTGCAGTGGGTTGCCATTTCCTTCTCCAAAGCTATCCAACATTCTCTCCATTTTATAAATACCTCTTAACTATTAATTGATTGAATTGCACTTTTTGTTCAAGTTCTTTTATATTTTCAATTACCACAATGCATTAGGTGACTTGTTTGCATTACGTGTAAAAGCCTACTATAAAATATGAATGATACACTTAAAATTACTTGAGTTGTAACACCTGACCAAATATCTGAACACTAGAATAATGTTAAATAAATGGCCTACTCCCATATGACTGAAGCCGAGAATTTTCCATTAACAGCAATTTATCTACAGTTGTGATAATTTATCCACATCTAGTGCATTGTGTTCCAAAACTTTAAAATTACTAAGTCATGATGAAGGATGAGAAGGGCTTGTCCAAACTATCTGAAGACATTTAAGACCTGAAATTTACCAATCTTTAACTGCAAGAGAATATTCCAAATCTTTACTGTTTTACAAATCTTAAAACATTAAAATAGGGGAAAAAATGTATTTTAACCCTACAATTTTACATATTACAGAATGGCCCCCACAGAAGATCAATTAAATTTTCAGTCTCTACTCATATTGGTTTCAATTACAGAGTAACTTTGATGATATTAAATAGTCTAAATATTAGATTTAAAGTATATAGAAGACTTCAAGCCATCTCTAATATGGTGATTTTAGCTATTTTATTTCCAAGCAAACACTGAATATCCTACTTACAAATGGTGGATGCTCTTCTTGACAATCTCAAAATAGAAATTCTGCAAGGACATCATCATAACATAAGCAATACTGTCAACATTCTGGCAGAAATGCACTTAAAATCATATCTGTGAACTCCTCCCTGATGAAGCCTTGTTTTCATATTCTTTCTTATGTTCTTCATAAAGCCTTCATGAGGCCTTGAGATGCAGCATGCATTCAAACATTAGCTGACTGGATAAAAGACTACTCAATTCAGTTCAGTAACTCAGTCATGTCCAACTGTTTGTGACCCCATGGACTGCAGGATACCAGGCTTCCCTGTCTATCACCAACTCCCAGAGCTCACTCAAACTCATGTCCATTGAGTCAGTGATGCCATCCAACCATCTCATCCTCTGCTGTCCCCTTCTCCTCCTGCTTTCAATCTTTCCCAGCATTGGGTCTTTTCTAATGAGCCAGTTCTTTGCATCAAGTGGCCAAAGTAAGTCCACTTTTTTTAGCTTCAGCATCAGTCCTTCCAATGAATATTCAAGACTGATTTTCTTTAGTATTGACTGGTTTCATCTCTTTGCAGTCCAAGGGACTCTCAAGAGTCTTCTCCAACACCAGTTAAAAAGCATCAATTTTTGTGTGCTCAGCCTTCTTTATGGCCCAACTGTCACATCCATACATGACTACTGGAAAATCCATAGCTTTGACTAGACAGACCATTGTCAGTAGAGAAATATCTCTGCTTTTTAATATGCTATCTAGGTTTGTCATAGCTTTTCTTTTAATTTCAGGCAAGCATCTTTTAATTTCAGGGCTGTGTCACCATCTGAAGTGATTTTGGAGCCCAAGAAAACAAAGTCTGACACTGTTTCCATTGTTTCCCCATCTATTTGCCATGAAGTGATCAGACCAGATGCCATGATCTGTTTCTTGAATGTTGAGTTTTAAGCCAACTTTTCCACTCTCCTCTTTCAGTTTCATCAAGAGGCTCTTTAGTTCCTCTTTACTTTCTGCCATAAGGGTGGTGTCATCTATATAGCTGAGATTATTGATATTTCTCCCTGCAATCTTGATTCTAGGTTGTGCTTCATCCGGCATGGCATTTCACATGGAAGAGCCCTTGAAAAAGGCAAAGGCAACCCACTCAAGTAATCTTGCCTGGGAAATACCATGGACAGAGGAGCCTGGTAGGCTACAGTCCATGGGGTCACAAAGAGTCGGACATGACTAAATATGAGCATTAGAGGATAAGATTTACACAAGGATGCATTGATGTGTATATTACATAAGCATCCCATATATTTCACATAGAATACAGATGTATTACATATACATTATGCGTATACATACATACTACATGTATTTTACGTATGTGCCTATTTCCGTAGCAAAAGGTGGTACACTATAAATTCAATATAGTGAATTACCCGTGGTTAGTTTACAGGAAATCTATAATGTGGAATATAAGCTTCTGTATTATGACAGACTCACCAATATTCCCTCTTTAACACTACCCCTTCACACATCAGTGATATGCCTCACTCATTTTTACATGCCAATTCACCATACCCTATTAAGACTGAACTTAAAATTCTTAAAATGAAGAGCTCTCCTTTCCTCTCCTCTAACTCTCCCCCATCATTTCTAGAATGTGCCTCTAGATGGGGAAGATATCCATCGTGATACAGATTCTACCAGAAGCAGTCCTTGAGATAAGGATGTAAGCATAAGTAGTTTACTTGGGAAATGATCCAGAAAATATCAGTTAGGGAGAGAGGGAAGAAAGCTAATAAAGCTCACAATATCAAGCCAGTTACCCCCCATGCCAATTAGAGTGGGGTCCCATAGGACACAGTATAAAGAATATAAGCCAGAATGGTCCCAACCAAGGAACTAGGAGCTACAGTATTTATCTGACAAATCTGTATTTACTCAGTGGTACTTCTGGCTTGCTCTCCAAGAGGGCCGGGTGTGCACGTAAGGCCAAGAGGAAACAAAAAATATCAGGCAGAGGGTGTTCCTAGAAAATATCCAGAAAATATGGGCAGAGCACTAAATGCATCTGTTGGCAGAACTGTCTACTTATTCCCAGATTAAAGAGTGCTTCCTCCTTTCCTCCGTAGGAATTGAGTCCACAAAGATAACTGAGAACAACAGTGGTACTCACACTTAATTGCAAAGAAAATTTTGTGACCATACTAAAGGCAAAAGAGATGACTTCACTTGCAAACTTTGACTTGTGGATTAAGAAGGGAACGCAATAAAGAGCACCTTACTTATGCTAGATTCCATAAAATTATTCTTAGAAATTGAAATTTAATTAGGTGGAGGGAAATTAGGAGCTTCTTAAGTAATTCTGAGTCACAAAGGACTGAATCCAAGTGTCATCTTTACACTTGTAAGGTATATCACCAAAAAAAGTATTTAATTTCCCAGAAACTGAGTTTCATAGTCCTTAAAATAATTACCTATAATTCAAGGACTATCAGAGAATTGACTGAAATAATATATATCATAAATTAACATATATATATGCCTTTACATGTATGTTACACACACATACACATATAACATATAGGATAGATAAATATAGCACTAGCTAAGTACTTAGTATCAACTAAGTATTAGTTTTACAGAAATATCTTCAGAAATAAAATTACTGAAATTCATAACAGCTGAATGACTTGCCTAAGGTCACTCAGGGGGTGAATAAATAAGCACAGCATTGAAATTTGGGTCCTCCCTATTAATCAAAGGATCTTGTCTTCAAAGATGGACAACAAACATAACCAAAACTAAACAGTAAGTTTTCATGGAGGCACAAAATTAGCTTTAAATGTTGATGAACAATGTTTAAAATGTTATTATTGTAACCAAATATGACCCTATGGGGAATTCCCAAGACAGATCTCCCTCATCCATATCCTCTGCCTGCCCCTTTTCTGTAGAAAACTTTAGCCTCCGAGGCTGAATTCCAAACAATAATTGGAGAAGTGGGGAAATGACAGAAAGAAAGGAAAGCAGTCAAGCAAAACAAAATAAATATATGTGAGCCATTAAACAAAGTCAAGGACCTCAAAGGCCATCAAAACATTCTGAGCCCTGATCTTTAGGCTGTTCTACAGACACTAAGATCCCCACTAGGTGGAAGAAGTTAACTTCCTGTTGTCCACAACCTGGTAGACCCCAAGCTGATTTAGAACCAGAAAGTTGAACGTGTAGACTCCATATTACCTCATCACCAGCCAATCAAAAGAATGTCCAGGAGCTGATGACACACTGCACAACTGCCCCTCCCCCACATTCTGCCTTTAAAAACATATCCCTGAAAGCTATTGGGAGGTTTAGGCATTTCCAGAACCAGCTACCTGGACTCCTTGCTTGGTGCCCTGAAATCAAGGCTGCACTTGCCAGGACTTCCCTGGTGGCTCAGATGGTGAAGAGTCTGCCTGCAATGCGGGAGACTCCAGTTCCATCCTTAGGTCAGGAAGTTTCCCCTGGAGAAGGAAATGGCAACCTACTCCAGCATTCTTGCCTGGAAAATCCCATGGATACAGGAGCCCGGTAGGCTACAGTCCACGGGGTTGCAAAGAGTCGGACACGACTGAGCGACTTCACTTTTTCTTTTGCCTTCACCACAAAGCATTGTCAGTAGATTCGCTTTACTGCAGAGGCAAGTGGACTCTAGTTTGGTAACAATATTTTATTAGTAAATATGGCCTAATTTTAGAGTTAAACTTGGGCTACTATAAACTTATATTATAAAAGGGATTTTAAAAGTACAAAACATTTTTTAACATGACAATGACTCATTTAGGATACATTCAACAAACCCAAATTCTTAATCACCTAAATATCTTCAGCATCCCTCGAAAAGTGAGGGCAACCCCATGAGCAATCATCATCTTGGATACGATGTTTAAAAAACAAACAAGGCTACCACCACCAGTCAAAAATATGTCCTCTATGTACTCTGCCCAACTCACATTTTTGCAATGAGGATTTCTATTCAATTAACACATGATGATCCTGATGTCCTGAAGTAACAAATAGAGATCCAATCACTATGAACACCAAGCTGCACCTGATGAGCCACTGAGCTAAGTTAAAATAGTGTATCTAAATGTCAGTTAGCACTGAAATTTGTTTAAATATTCTTTTCTTCATCTTTCGTCAACCAGAGCACCTTACTTTTCAAGCATACTGGTATGAATTCTTTAATTTTTATCAATATATACATTTTTGCCTAAAGAAATTGAACTGAAATATCATCACAAAACATCCATATCCCTTTAAATTACGAATATAAGAAGAAAGAAGAAGGCCACAACTGATGCCCCAGATAAAATCCCTTGTGTGTAGTGTGGGTTTGTATTGGGAGCTGAGATGGGAGGAAGGTATTTCCCAGCGGTTGAACAAGGAGATTCTGAATGGGGCCAATAATGGATTTTTTATGTAATTAAAACAGAACACCAAACTGAACTTTAACAAAACATTTCAATTGAGTTGCAAGTCTAGTTAATATACACGTATTATTTTAAAACAAGGAAATGTGGTATGTGATACCTAAATGACTATTTCAAAAAATACGAAATTCAATGAAACATAAAATGTGCTTTTTAAAAAATAATAATAAGACATAACAAGAGTAATTCCAAAAGTTTTACGAGGCAAAGCAGTCGTGCTACAGATAAAACACATGAGCAAAATTTTGTGAATAACACTCTAGTTTTGGAAATCATGTTTTAATTTTGTGACATATATACTATTTAGGTTAAATACATTATTTATGAGAAGATTGGCTCATGCTATACGAACACATTATGAATAATAGTCATGGTTACCCGTTCAAAGTGAGTTTTTTCCATTGCAAACGCTGTCATTTTCACTAACTACCTGTTACATATTGAAACCAACTGTCTACCTGTGTCTCCAAATGTTTAAAAAGCATAAAATTCCCAGTGGCAGGTGGACACCTAATCAGGACAAGACCGACACGGAGTAAGTAAACAGGTGCAGGAGATTTGGGTGCTTTTTCAATCAACTCGGATGCATTTTCGAATTTGATTAACAACATGCAAGGGGAAAATATGAAAACTGATCGGCAGTGATGCTGCGTGCCATTTGGACGTACTATACCTCTCACACCAGCCTCATCCACACCCTGGGAAAGCACAGATAGACAAAAGAATAAGCACCAAATAAATGCAATAAATGCATTGCAGGGGTCCGAAAAGTGAAAAGAAGGAGTTCCTTGCCTACACCAGTTGCCCTATAGTCAAAATGGAGAGACACATCAGAGACCCTGTCCCTCCCTCCCCCAAGCTCTGGCTCCCTTTCCTCGTCTCCCTCCTTTAGCCTTTCAGCCTCCCCATCCGTCCCCCTTCCAGCGTTATCTCCGGAGCCACACTGCAGAACACCACTCACCTGTCGTCGTTCTGCCATCCTTGGTCCCCGAGCAGCAAATCCCGAAACCTGTACCTGGGAGGCAGAGGGGGCACTTCGCTCTCCAGATCAACCATCCTTCCTCAAAGAGTGGGAAACGAGAGATAGCGAATGGAGGAGGCGAGGCGGGCGAGCGAAACAAAATATTGCAGAGTTGGGGGGGCGAGGACTTCGTTAAAGGCGACGGCGGGAAGGGGGGCCGCAGCAGGGGAAGGGGCCTGCGAGGGGGGAGGGGGATCTGCGCCCAGCCGGAAGCTGAGGCCGAAAGGGGCCGGCTCCTCTCCTCCGGAGGGTGTGATGGGGATGATGCAAACCCAGCCCAGGAGCAAAAGTCTGGCTCCGACAAGGACCGACGATGCCAAGGAACCGCCCCCAGGCTGGGCGCCGCCTCTGGTCGCCAGGACTCGGGGGAGGCGGGAATGCAAAAGTTACTTCGCCCGAAAAAAAGAGAAAAGACGCGCGGTGCCTAGAAAGAGAGGAGAGGGGTGGGCGTGCGCGCAGCGCGAGGCTGAAAGCCCGTGCTGCCCGGCGGCGGGCGCGAGCCTCCTCGCAGGGTATTGCCAAGCCTGCAGCAGGTCCCCGCGGGCGGGCGCCCCGCTTGGCCGCGCAGGCGCCGGGGGGCCTGGGGCTGGGGGTCCCGGCGCAGCGCGCGGGCTCTCCTCGTGGGCGGGGCCGCCGCGGAGGCCCCGCCAATGAGACGCCCCTCGTTAGCATAACGGTGACGGAGGTGCCGGGGGACGACCAATGGGGGCGAGCCTAATTAGTGGGTTCCCGGGCTGAGACCCCCCTCTCCGGAGGAGGGGGACCCGCGCGCGTCGAGTGTCCCCAGGTCACCCGCCTCCTCGTCTTGGGCCGCCTTCAGCCAGGTAGGCGGCGTGGAAATGGCAAGTTCCGGGAGAGGGAATCCCCGCTCCCAGCCTCAGGAAAGCCCTAGTCTTTTTTTATTTTATTTTATTTTTTGACTGACTGAAAGCCAGGGTGGTGTTTCCCTGATCCTGGAAAGGAATGAATAAGGGCCACTTTAGGCCGCTGCAGAGACGTGTTTAGATGCTGGCAGGGAGGGCGCGTTGGCATGCTTGCAGAATGACAGGCTAGGGCAAGAGTGTGGTGCTGTGGGCTTCCGTGTGGCCTTCGGCTTGCTCAGTGCGCCCCTGTTAGTGGTCCAGTGAACCCGAGGGTCCACAGCCTGCTTTTCAGAATGGACCGCAGCTTATGGGAACATGTCCTATTTGCCTATGTTGCCCTTCTACCAAACACCGATTCCATCAGGGTATGTACATTCAGACACCAACTACTCCTCTGAGAGACACGGGCCTGAGGGCACAGAGAAGACTGTGTCATGGCCAGTGGCCTCAGAGATCTCATCGTTTGCTTGGAGGATCAAGCGTATAAACATGATACAACATGAGACATAGTAATCCAACAACATACAGGTTTTTGGAAATACCTATGAGATAACACACTTTTTCATGCACGGAAGGGTCAAGACAGAAAATGAACCAAGTCTTCCATGCTACTTTGCAACTTACTCAAGGAAAGGGAAGAAAGCAGTGGAGCCAGCAGAGAGAATCCTATGAATGCATGCAAAGTGATAGTTAAAAATGTTTGGTTCATTCAGGAGACAGTGATTAATTTGGTATGATTAAATTCTCAGTGACGTCATAGAGTGGAGTGTTAAATACAGAAAGTTAGAAATTCAAGAAGAAATCAAAATGTAGAAGGAGAGAAAATCGAATGAGCATCTACCTAAATCTGAAGAATCAGCAGAAATAGATGTCTCTATCTTCCAGATCCTACCCATTCTTCCAGACCCACCTCAAATGACATCTCCTCTGTTAGATTTCCTGATGCTCCAGTTGGCTAAGATGCCTTCTTCCTTTGAACCTTTCATACCCTCTGTGAGTGTTTTGCTTGTAGGGCTTATTATTTTCTGGCCAGCTGTATGATTAACTGTGCATTTTTCTACATCTTATCCCCCTTCGTGTAGCTTAACTTTCTAGCACAGTGCCTTCAAAATGAGTAACATTTCAACACGTACTGTTGAGATGCATTAAAAACTTTTAAACCTAGGAAGTTAATCTTTTTTTTCACATTGGCTTTAGCTCCAAAGTTACATGTTTATGGTTTGTTTTTGTTTTGTGTGTGTGTGTGTGTGTGTGTGCGCGCGTGTGAACTTTTGCCACCACTTTGCCAAATGAGAAAGGTGAATCCATACATTGTTAGTTTAAGTGGGATGGGCTGGGGTTGGGGAGAGAATATCTGTTTTATATTTTAGACCTTATCATATGAAGATAGCTCTATGAAGTTTACCTTTTTTTTTTTACTGTTCAGGCTAGTATTTATATTTTTATTTATATTATTATAGTCTGCTTTTATATACATGGCAGAAATCTGAAGTAGTTATGTATCAGTAACCAATTCAGAAGCAAGGCACTAGAATGAAGAAAAAAATAGCTATTGGATGTTAGAGTTCTGTGATGGTACAGATTAGAGAGTAAAGCAGCAGCATTTGACTTAAAAGAAAGCTGTGCACCCTCACCCTTATGACAGTTTGAATTATTTGGCTTCCATGTACCCAGGAAACATTTTAAGAGGGGACAAGGACCTCAAATAGAAATAAAAAAAAAAAGGAATAAATAAAAACTTGTTCTGCTAGTAGTGTCTTAGCCCAGCTGTCAAGGATACAAAGGGTACAAAGGACCCTAGGAGATCAATATGTGCCTTACAATTGTCACCAGTGAAGAATCTTATCTTTCTGAATTTAAGAAAATTAAAAGAATGATGCAATGTAACAAATACTATGCTGATAGTCTTAAAATATAGCAATATGTGAGCACTGAGACTTATTTTTTTTTTTTAGTTTTCTGAGGGCAGACTTTTCATTTTTTGTCATTAATTTTTACTTTTAGCTCTCCCAGCTGTCTTTCTATACTTTTTACTCTTTTTTCATGCCGAGTCATGTCATTTCCTGCTGTTAAAATATACTTTCCTCTTTCACTCTTTTTATCTTGGTTTCCTTTTCTCAATGTGCTCTTTTAATCCCCTATTTCATAGACTCTTTCTGTGTGTGTGTGTGTGTGTGTGTGTGAGAGAGAGAGAGAGAAAGCTTTCATTCTACCATGACATGAGAGTCGATTTTTATAAATAATTTTAACTCGGTTCTGTACAATTTTGCAACTTCCTCGCTGGTAATCTTAGGTGATCAAATCAAAATCTAGTGTAGATGAGAGCAATAGACTAATTTGATCCCATACTATGAAGATAACACTCACCAGAACTCTTCTGAATTACAATAGTGATGGAGTAGACCATGCCTAGACTTTTCATTAGGAAGAAGATTCATTCCCTAGTCTTTCCAGAAACTGATTTCAGAATATCTTCTGATTTCTTCCATTTTCAATACAGAAAGGTTTTTTTCTTAAATATTTGATTTCCAGTACACTAATTATACTAATATTTAAATATAAAAACAAACTAGAGTTATTCCCATGAGTGAAGAATGATTTTGCTTACAAAAAGCAATTTCTTGGTAATTATCTTGTGAATAATAAGCATAGTTGGAAGTATAGACTATGTTGGGATTTTTTACCCCAAAATATATGCACATTACATGTGTTATTTTTATAAGAACATTATTAAAACTGTCAGCAATTATGTCTACCTAGGCCTATAAAAGTTCTTTGAAAATAAATTTTGAACAGAAAAAATTAAGCCTTTATATAGGTTAGGCTTCTTGCTTCATAGATCCTTCATCTGTGTAGGCAAAAAGAAGGTGGGATAATCCACATCTATTCAGCATCATTAAATTACATAGCAGCATCTCAATATAAAAAAGAAAGATATGTTCAGTTATTTTTTTTTCACAAAAATTCATGAAGTCGTCACTATGAATTAAACTTCTCATAGTCTAATGGGGGAGGAGAAGGCCATCCAATAGGTGCACTAGTATATGGCAACACTAGTAATTATCGCTGGCAGCCGTGTTGCTGAGGAGCACAGATAGACATCTCATTCTGCTTTGGGAAAATCAGGAAGGCCTTCTGGAGGAGATGACATTTACAGGTAAGAATTTTAAAAGCAAATGAGAGCATCAGTAAGTACACAGATATAGATAATGGATATAAGAAAGCGATGGCAGATTCCAGCAAATGCAAAAGCTTCATGTAGTTTGAGCTCAGGGTGTATATTTAGGTTGGGAGGGGGCAAAGAGAAGGGAGAAAAATTGACAGGAAGATTGGCAGCCAGGAGCTGCCTTCATTTATCATTTGGAGGGGCTTGGCATGCTTTGCCATAGTGTGGGTTTTAACTTGTAGACAATGCTGAACCTTTTGAGGATTTTTAAGGAGGTATGTGACAAAACCCAGTTCATGTTTGGAAAGACCACCATGATTATCAGTGAAGATGATTGATTGGTGGGAGGACAGGAAGGGAAGAAGGGAGACCATTGATGAGCCATACAATATGTCAGGAGAGATATGCTGATTGTCTGAAATAATTACAGTGCAGATGGGAAGTAGAAGACAGCTTTGTAGAAAATTAAGAAGATGGTTTTGGCAGGACCGGAGAGTTGAGAGACTGTGAAAGTTAATGGGGAGTGAAGAATCAATGATAGTTTCTGGGCCTCCAGGATAAGTAGGTGAGTATTATTCTTGGGTGAGACGGGAATACAGAAATAGGTCTGAGTGAGAAAATGAGTTCACTCTGAGCCATCTGCAAAAGGGAGAAGTCAAGAAGTTTTGAATCTATGGGTCTGAATACCAGGAACAGATTTTTATCCCAAGATGTAAAATCAAGAAGCATACTCTAGAGAGATAAATGCACCTGGCTCAAGGTACCAGGAGATGACAGCAGGGCAGACGCTGAGCCCATAACGGCACCCACGGAAATGGATGAGCTGCGGAGGTGGGAGGCAGGCAGAAGGGAATTCAGAGACAGGTGTCTCTCTGTTTCCTTGATTGATTTTATTCTGTGACCCTTAATTCAAGCTAAACTAGAGTCTATCTACAGGAAGAAAACTGTAACAAAACCTGTCCTATATTCTAAGCATGTCCAGCCACATGAACAGAATCATTTTTATTTCAGCAACACTGAAAAGAGGAACCAGTGGAGAGAAAATGAAAAGGCAGAATATCACCACTGACTCACCAATTCCACCTGAAAAGCACAGGTAGGTAGTTTAGAGGAAGGCCATTTGGAGATTTATGAAGATATTCCAGTAATTAGTGTGATTTACCCAACACTTCCAGCAGTTTTTGGCATTCTAAAATTAAAATCTCTTTGAGAAGCAGAATGTGTATTTGCACCTTAATAATGGAAGCTTGTCATAAATTACATTAATGTATGGCTATAGCATTTTATTACTATTTTAATAGCATTGTCCTCGATGAGTTTCCCCCATGCTTCTGTCCCTTTTCTCAAAGCTTTCCCTAAACACACATCTTATTCAGCATTACTCAATGACAGCCCATATCATCTCCCTTTATCCGCTTCTAAAGTCTCTTCCTTTGAATTTTTGGAGGAAGAAAGCAGAGTCAAAAGTAGGGAATTAGTATCAAATGTGTTTAAATACCTTTGAAGCAGGTTATCCTACAATAATCCAGGAATCACACCCACATGAGGCTTCTACCTATGAAACATATACATTTCTGCAGGGAAAAATTCTCTCCAGTAGGTTTGGAAAATTCCTGCTCTCATCCTGGATCTTCTGATCCTTATGTTGTAGTGTCCCAAATCCAGTTCACAGACAGATCTGAGAAGCCCCTGTCTCGGTCTTCCTTTACCACGAGCCTGTCATCTCCAAACCTTCCAAAACAATAATGGTGACTATGATTTTGTCTTTTTCACAGTGCTTGTCAACTAGTGGGTGGTCAACAACCTTCTAGTGAGTGAACGAGAAGCTGCCTAAGTGAATGGATTAAGTCATACCCTTGTCATTCTTCAAGCATAGAAACATAAAAATGCTAAGACACTAAGAGCTGCAGTGTAACTGTTATGTGTCAGATACTATATACAGGATTCACAACAATTATGAAAACCAGATAACTTTGTCCAGTTTTCAAAGATGAGAAAACTTAGGCTCAGTTGGTATCACCCAGGTAGAAGGTCCTAGGCCAAGACTCCAAACCTTGATTTTTTGACTCCAAAGGGCATGTTCTCCCCAAAATAGCTGAGAAAGAAGGTTTATGATAATTAACTGTTAAGTATGTGTGTTTATCAGTTGGTAATCTAAATTAAAATAAAATTATAAAATTGCCCAGTCCAAGTCCTACTGAGCCACTATGCTCCAGTCTATTTTCTTCTTTTTCACTGGTTTGTTTTCCCTGAACTTTGTTTCCCCCCTTCTCACCACAACTACATCATAACTTCATCATCTCTTTGTCAGAGAAGACTTTTATAATCATACTATGCAAAGATGCTCTTTGTGTTTGTGCTTTCCTGGTCTCCAGTCCCACAGCAATTGATATGAGCCATGTAAGGGCTCCCCTTATAGCTCGGTTGGTAAAGAATATGCCTGCAATGCAGGAGACCCCGGCTGATCCATTGGAGAAGGGATAGGATACTCTCTCCAGTATTCTTGAGCTTCCCTTGTGGCTCAGCTGGTAAAGAATCTGCTTGCAATGTGGGAGACCTGGGTTTGACTCCTGGGTTAGGTAGATCCTCTGGAGAAGGGAATGGCTACCACTCCAGTATTGTGGCCTAGAGAATTCCATAGACTGTACAGTCCATGGGGTTGAAACATGGTTGAGTGACTTTCACTTTCACTGTAAAGATAAGACCTTGTGGATCTTGTCAGCATGCAGAACAGTGCCTGGTATATAGTATGGACCCCAAAACAAAGTCCGCTGAATGATAGAAAGCAAGAAAGAAAAGTAAGATGAAGTAGAGAAAGAGAAAAATGACTCAATAATCTTGTTGAATAATTGCCTAGATATTTTAATTTTAGCATGGGAAAATTGTGATGCATATATATATATATATATATATATATACATATATATATATATATATATATAGCAGTCTGTTTATGGTTTTTCCAATAGTCATGTACAGATGTGAGAGTTGGACCGTAAAGAAGGCTGAGTGCAGAAGAATTGATGCCCTCTAACTACAGTGCTGGAGAAGACTCTTGAGAGGAGGAAAAGTAAAGGAAATCAACACTGAATACTCATTGGAAAGATGGAAGGTGAAGCTCTGACACTTTGGCCACCCAATGCGAAGAGCTGACTCATTGGAAAAGACCGTGATGCTGGGAAAGATTGAAGGCAGGAGAAGGGGATGACAGAGAATGAGATGGTTGGATGGCATCACTGACTCAATGGTCATGAATCTGAGCAAAGTCTTGGAGATAGTGGAGGACAAAGGAGCCTGGCGTGCTATAATCCATGAGATCACAAAGGGTCAGACACAAGTTAGCCACTGAATAACAACAACAACCGTTGTTGTGCATGTGTCACATTTACCTAAGTAAGGCATGCCAATTTAAAGAGTGTTTAATCAGAGCCTTATATAAAGTATAACAGGTCTTCTCTCATGAGGGTGTGACTTCAGAAGTAGAGTAATGCTTGCAAGAAAGAAAAAGAATATGGGTTATGGTCTTTGCAATTAAAATGCTTTTGCTTGTATTGAAGTATTGTCATTAATTTTTATTGATTTTTTCTAGTTATAAATTTAATTTACAAGAAGGAAAACTTCTGCTGATTTCTGTATTATGTCTATAATAAATTAACAGCTTATATGGTTACTATCTGTCCATTCCAGTGTTAAAAATGACCCCAGACTCATTTGTTTAAAATTTATAATAATTTGACAATAGAAAATATATATTCTTCTCATTTTGAAAATGATTAGGTTGAGGAAATGGAAAGCTAAAATAAATCACTCAGTAGCCACCATAAATGTTATGGAAGCCAAATTTTCCTGAATATTATGCACTGTCCATAGGCTGAAAACTAACAGTAATAGTTTTCATTGCCAAAAGCACAATGGTGTAAACATAGCACATAATAAAAATTAAAGAAATTAGAAAATTCTAACAGTTTTTTTTTCACAAATAACTGTTAGATACATTGAGGTTACTGGTGTTCATGAATGCATAAGACTCTGGACATATATATTTTATTTAGTTATGTTGCAAATATTAATTATACTTAGTTCCATATACCAAATTTTTATTTTTATTTATTTTTTAATAGCTCTGTACTTTAAGATCTTAAATGTTATCTCTGCATCCATTGTCATCTTGATTTGTACCACTTGAGTATGCAAATAAAATGTGTGTTTACTGTACATTTTTCTATTCATGTAAAACTAAGAACACTCTTTGACATAAATCATAGTAAGACTCTCTATGGTCTCCCTCCTAGAGTAATGGAAACAGAAACAAAAATAAATAAATGGGACCTAATTAAACATAAAAGATTTTGCATAGTGCAGGAAACTATAAACAAGGTGAAAAGACAACCATCAGAATGGGAGAAGATAATAGCAAATGAGACAAAGGATTAATCTTCAAAATACACAAGCAATTCATACAGTTCAATATGAGAAAAACAAATAACCCAATCAAAAAGTGGGCAGAAGACCTAAACATACAATTCTCCAAAGAAGATATCAGTTCAGGTCAGTTCAGTTGCTCAGTTGTGTCCGACTTTTTGCAACCCCATGGACTACAGCACGCCAAGCTTCCTTGTCCATCACCAACTTCCAGAGCTGGCTCAAATTCATATCCATTGAGTCCTTGATGCCATCCAATCATCTTATCCTCTGTCATCCCCTTCTCCTGCCTTCAATCTTTCCCAGCATCAGGGTCTTTTTCAAGGAGTCAGTTCTTTGCATCAGTTGGCCAAAGTATTGGAGTTTCAGCTTCAACATCAGTCCTTCCAATGAATATTCAGGACTGATTTCCTTTAGTATCCCCTTGCTGTCCAAGGGATGCTTAAGGGTCTTCTCCAACACCACAGTTCAAAAGCATCAATTCTTTGGTGCTCAGCTTGCTATGTAGTCCAGCTATCACATCCATACATGACTAGTGGAAAAACCATAGCTTTGACTAGATGGACCTTCATTGGCAAAGAAATGTCTCTGCTTTTTAACATGCTGTCTAGGTTGGTCATAGCTTTTCCTCCAAGGAGCAAGAGTATTTTAATCTCATGGCTGCAGTCACCATATGCAGTGATTTTGGAGCCTCTCCCCACAAAAAATAGTCTCTCATTGTTTCCATTGTTTCCCCATCTATTTGCCATGAAATGATGGGACTGGATGCCATGATCCTCATTTTCTAAATGTTGAGTTTTAAGCCAACTTTTTCACTCTCCTCTTTCACTTTCATCAAGAGGCCTTTTAGTTCTTTGCTTTCTGCCATAAGGGTGGTGTCATCTGCATATCTGAGGTTATTGATATTTCTCCCAGCAATCTTGATTCCAGCTTGTGCTTCATCCAGCCCAGCATTTCTCATGATGTACTCTGCATACAAGTTAAATAAGCAGGGTGACAATATACAGCCTTGCTGTACAGATAACTAATAAACACATGAAAGGATGCTCAACATCACTCATTATTAGAGAAATGCAAATCAAAACTACAAGGTATCACCTCATGTGGTCTGAATGGCCATTATCAAAAAAATCTGCAAGCAATAAATGCTGGAAAGGGTGTGGAGAAAAGAGAATCCTCTGGCACTGTCGAAGGCAATGCAAATTGATACAACCACTATGGAGAACAGTATGGAGATTCCTTAAAACCTAGGAATAAAACTATCATATTACCCAACAACCCCACTCTTGGACATATACACTGAGGAAACCATAATTGAAACAGACACATGTATCCCAATGTTCACTGCAGCACTGCTTACAATAGCTAGCACATGGAAGCAACCTAGATTCCCACCAATAAATAAATGGATAAAGAACTGGTACATATACAAAATGGAATATTACTCGGTGATAAAAAAGAATGCATTTGACTCAGTTCTAATAAGGTGGATGAACCTAGAGCCTATTGTACACAGTGAAGTAAGCCAGAAAGAGAAAAACAAATATCACATTTTGATGCATATATATGGAATCTAGAAAGATAGTGTTGATGGAAATATCTGCAGGGTAGCAATGGAAACACAGACATAGAAAACAGACCTGTGGACACAGGGGAAAGAGAGGGTAGGATGAATTTTGAGAGTACCATGGAAACATATACATTACCATATGTAAAATAGATATTCAGTGGAAATTTGCTATATGATGCAGGGAGCTCATATCTGGTGCTCTGTAATGACCTAGAAGGGAAGGGGTGGGAGGTGGGAGGTGGGAGGGAAGCTCAAGAGGGAGGGAGCATATGTATACCTATGGCTGAGTCATGTTAATATATGGCAGAAACCAGCACAATATCGTAAAGTATTATCCTCCAATTAAAAATAAATAGTTTTTTTTAAAGGCTAGTTAGGAAACTCATGAAAATCCAGGGAGAAGGTGATGAGTATCTAAGGAGTCAAAAAAAAAAAAGAAAAAGAAAGTTATTCACTTTGCTATCCCCCTCAGAAAAAATAAGAATGAAACAAAAGTGCAAATACTGATACTAATGACACCATGTTGAAAATTCATCCTAGGAACTGAGAAAAAAGAGGGAGCCATTAAGCATGGGTATTAGCAGCAACTGTTCAGACTCAGTTGAGATTTCTGTATACAGTCCTCAGAAAAAGAACAAAATTAGAGAAAATTAGATACATCTTCGAAGAGGTTGCTATTTAAAATGTGATCTATTACTAGTGATTTCACACTTGGTAGCTATCTGAAAAGCTATTATTTGAAAGTAGTGAGTCAGCATGTATATTGTTTTCAATGTAAATGCTACTTTTTTTGCCCCTAGATCACTCCAGCCTGGGGTTGGGGTACAAAAGTTGTGTCCTATCTTTTACACAAACATACACACATGCACAAATAAAATCTTAGTAAATCCTTCCCTTCAATACCATCATTTAGGTTCCAAATTCCAGAAAAGGGCATGTGCTGATACTCTCAATCATGTCTGACTGTTTGCGACCACATGGACTGTAACCTACCAGGCTCCTCTGTCCATGGGGAGTCTCCAGACAAGAATACTGGAGCAGATTGCCATGCTCTCCTCCAGGGCATCCTTCCAACTCAGGGAATGAACCCAGGTCACCCACCCAACCACCTGAAAAACAATCTTCTCTGGTGACTATGTGTATGCGTTCTCAGCCTGAACTTCTTAAATTTACACCTTGACATGTGTTTATCAATTGCTTGACCTTAGGCAACTTAACCACGGTTGTTTCAGTTTCCTCATCTATGAAATGGATTACAGCACTCATTTTTTTGTGTATTAAATGCATTAATATGTCTAAATATTTTAGAATGGTGTTTACCACATACTTTGCCATTGTTATTACATTTGTTTTTCAAAATGTAGGCAACCACATTTCTAGAAGTCTTTTTCTTAATATAAACTCATCTTTGCTGTTTAACAACTAATGAATTTAAGTATGCTTTTCCAACTTCAAACAACTGGTTGAACAGCTTTGATTACCTTTTAAGAGATAAACTAAAATATGTGCCCTCAGAGCATTGAAACAATATAAAATATGCTAAAACTATAAAGTAAAAAGATCGAACTGCTCAGTGATTCTTCTTAACTCCCATGAAAATACTAAATATGGATAATCACCAAGTACCTTAAATATTCTCTAGATAGAAGGCATATCATGGAGGCATTTAAAATTAAAACAAGTATTTTGAATTATTATCACATACAAAGTAGAAATAGCATGCACTGTATTGAGTTCAGATGCAATAAGCTGTACATGCACTACAGAGCTTTCTGAGTAATGAAACTTTTACAGTGGGTCCAAGCAAACTTTATAGTTGCACAAAATGAGAATGTAGCAAAAAGCAATATGGAAATGTCATAGCCAAATAAATAATTAAGAGGAAAGGTGACCACTTCCTATACAAATATCAATACAAAATATGTTGAAATACTGATTACTGTGAAGAAATGCAATATATGATATTTGAGAATATTAGGATGAACATTGTTGACTAGTCATTCACTCAGATGTAGGAAAGTTGAATAAGAAACAATTCCAGTTTGTCCTTTGTACCTCTATTTCCTTTTGTTTTGTCTATAAGCCTACACACTCACTTGAATTTAACCCCTGGGAGAATCCATGTTTCACAGGGTAATGCAGAAAACCTAAATGCCATTATATGTTAATGACCTGACAGCCTAAGTGAGTTTTCAACTAATTTCCTGAAACCTTAGTCAATTATTCTTCTAGGAGTTAACTACCAAATTATCTAAGATCATGATTTTTCCATAACATACTTGCTTTACACAATCTTTCCAAAGCAATTTATCCCATGTAATTATCCTAGAACATGATGTAAGTGGGGCCAAGATTGTAAATATACTCTCAAATAGCTTTGTTTTGAAATTTTCCACCAGTTGCTTCTTCTCTCTCATTTTCCTTCAATGTTTTTTCCCTTTGCTCCCTGATCACAGATGAAAGACTGATTCCAAATTCCTAGGTGACTATCAGTTGCTTAGAAAGAGCAACCTAGAAGCTGGGTCCTTTATGCTAGAGTCATAGGAGAGTTCCTGAGTAGGAATGAATCAAATAGGGAAGAAAATAAATATGTCCAAATCATAATTCAGGAGTAATAAAGAGATCCATATTAGAGATTCTGAAGGTGCTGAAGTGGATTCTGAAAGAAGACCCAAGACAATGTCAAGTCAAAAGTAAAATGAAGATGTTTAAACAGAGGAAATATTCTAGGTGTTAAACCCAGCTAGAGCAAGAGCAGCTATGGGAAAGGGGACATCAAAGAGCATCGAGATGAGTGTGGCATATCCAGAATAGCAGACTGTTAATTCTCAGATAAGGAAAATTGTGGCTCAAATGGTAAAAAGTCTGCCTGAAATGCACGCCACCTGGGTTTGATCCCTGGATTGGGAAGATCCCCTGGAGAAGGTAGTGGAAACACACTCCAGTATTCCTGCCTGAAGAATTCCATGAACAGAGGAATCTGGCAGGCGACAGTCCACAGGGTTGCAAAGAGTTGGTCATGACTGAATAACTAACATTTTTGCTTTCACTTTCAAGGAACAAAATAAACTGGGGTCTCATTTAGGATATTCTTGATTAATAGTACACAATAAATGATCTACTATGCCATAAATCACTGAAAATGATGAAATCCATATTGTAAACTTGAGCCTTAAATTGAAGAAAGTAGGGAAAACCACTAGACCATTCAGGTATGACCCAAATCAAATCCCTTATAATTATACAGAGGAAGTGACACATGGATTCAAGACATTAGATCTGATAGACAGAGTGCCTGAAAAACTATGGATGGAGGTTCATGACTTTGTACAGGAGGCAGTGATCAAGACCATCTCCAAGAGAAAGAAATGGAAAAAGGCAAAATGGTTGGCTAAGGGGGCCTTACAAATAGCTGAGAAAAGAAAAGGTAAAGGCAAAGGAGAAAAGGAAAGATATATCCATCTGAATGCAGATTTACAAAGAATAGCAAGGACAGGTAAGAATTTCCTCAGTAATCAATGCAAAGAAATAGAGGAAAACAATAGAATGGGAAAGACTATAGATCTCTTCAGGAAAATTAGAGATACCAAGGGCAGAGATGGGCACAATAGAGGACAGTAATGCTATGAACCTAACAGAAGCAGAAGATATTAAAGAGAGGTAGCAAGAATTCACAGAAGAACTATACAAAGAAGATCTGAGTGACCCAGATAGCCGCAATGGGATGATCACTCACCTAGAGCCAGACTCCTTGGAGTGCCAAGTCAACTGGGCCTTAGGAAGCATCACTACAAACAAAGCTAGGGGAGGTGATGGAATTCCAGTTGAGCTATTTTAAATAATGAAAGATGATGCTGTGAAAATGCTACATTCAATATGGCAGCAAATGTGGAAAACTCAGCAATGGCCACAGGACTGGAAAAGGTCAGTTTTCATTCCAATTCCAAAGAAAGGCAATGCCAAAGAATGCTCAAACTACCACAAAATTGTATTCATCTCACACACTAGCAAAGTAATGTTCACAGTTCTCCAAGTGAGGCTCCCACAGTACATGAACCATGAATTTCTAGATGTTCACTGGAATTAGAAAATGCAGAGGAACCAGAGATCAAATTGCCAATATCCATTGGATCATAGAAAAAGCAAGAGAGTTCCAGAAGAGCATCTACTTCTGCTTTATTGACTACGCCAAAGTCTTTGACTGTGTGGATCACAACATAATGTGGAAAATTCTTCAAGAGATAAAATACCAGACCACCCTAACTGCCTCCTGAGAAATCTGTATGAAAGTCAAAAAATAGTTAGAATCAGACATGGAACAATGACTGGCTCCAAATTGGGAAAGGAACGCATCAAGGCTATATATTGTCACCCTGCTTACTTAATTTATGTACACATTAAATCATGAGAAATGCCAGGCTGGATGAAGCACAAGCTATAATCATGATTGCTGAGAGAAATATCAGTAGCCTCAGATATGCAGATGACACAACCCTATGGCAGAAAGTGAAGCGGAACTAAAGAGCCTCAGGATGAATTAAAAACAGGAGAGTGAAAAAGCCGGCTTAAAACTCAGCATTTAAAAAACTAAAATCTTTGCATCGGGTCCCATCATTCCATGGCAAATATATGGGGAAAAAATGTAAACTGTGACAGACTTTATTTTCTTGGGCTCCAAAATCACTGTAGATGGTGACTGCTGCCATGAAATTAAAAGCCGCTTGCTCCTTGGTAGAAGGGCTATGACCAACCTAGAGAGCATATTAAAAAGCAGAGACATTACTTTGCCAACAAAGGTCCATCTAGTCAAAGCTATGGTTTTTCCAGTAGTCATGTATGGATGTGAGAGCTGGACCATAAATAAGGCTGAGCATCGAAGAACTGATGCTTTTGAACTAAGGTTTTGGAGAAGACTCTTGAGAGTCCCTTGGACTGCAGAAGATCCAACCAGTCAATCCTCAAGAAAATCAGCCCTGAATATTCATTGGAAAGACTGATGCTGAAGCTGAAGTTCCGATACTTTTCCCACTTAATTCAAAGGACTGACTCATTGGAATAGTCCATGGGATTGCAAAGAGTCAGACACGACTCAGCAACTGAACTGAACTATCTTTTTATGGAAAAATTGAGAGATAGAACATTTTTGCCAAGGCTTGATGCAGAGATCTAAACATTTCTTTTCTCCACATAAGACTTAGTTCCTCTGCATTCAAGTGTCCTACCTTCTGTATTCCTCCCTGTGATTTCAAGAGAACTCAAAGGGATTGTTTCTTTCCCTTCCAACAGAAACATGAACATCTTTTTAATACATTTTATTTTTTATTATTTATTCATTTGGCTGAGCCAGCTATTAGCTACCACATGTGGGATCTTTGATCTTCATTGTAGCATGCACGATCTTTAGTTGAAGGATGCTCTTTCTTTAGTTGCATCATGGAACTCTTAGTTGTGATATGTGGGATCTAGGTCCCTGACCCAGGATTGAACCCAAGCAACCTGCATTGGGAGCTCTGAGTTTTAACCACTGTCAGTTCAGTTCAGTCACTCAGTCATGTCTGACTCTTTATGAACCCACGGACTGCAGCATGCCAGGCTTCCCTGTCCATCACCATCTCCTGGAACCTGCTCAAACTCATGTCCAGTGGAGTGATGCCTAACAACCATCTCATCCTCTGTCATCCCCTTCTCCTCCTGTATTCAATCACAGCATCAGTGTCTTTTCAAATGAGTCAGTTCTTCACATCAGGGGGCCAAAGTATTGGAGTTTCACCTTCATCATCAGTCCTTCAAATGAATATTCAGGATTGATTTTCCCTTAGGACGAACTGATTTGATCTCATCTCCTTGCAGCCTAATGGACTCTCAAGAGTCTTCTCCAACATCACAGTTCAAAAGCATCAATTTTTTGGCACTCAGCTTTCTTTATCATCCAACTCTCACATCCTTACATGACTACAGGGAAAATCATAGCCTTAATCAGATAGACCTTTGTTGAAAAAGTAATGTCTCTGCTTTTTAATATGCTGTCTAGGTTGGTCATAGCTTTTCTTCCAAGAAGTAAGTGTCTTTTAATTTCATGGCTGCAGTCACCATCTACAGTGATTTTGGAGCTCCAAAAGAATCTCTCACTGTTTTCATCATTTTTTCATCTATTTACCATGAAGTGATGGTACTGAATGCCATGATCTTTGTATTTTGACTGTTGAGTTTTAAGCCAACATTTTCACTCTCCTCTTTAAATTTCATCAAGAGGTTCTTTAGTTCTTCCTCATTTTACGCCATAAGAGTGGTGTCATCTGCATATCTGAGGTTATTGATATCTCTCCCAGCAATCTTGATTCTAGCTTGTGTTTCATCCAGCCTGTCATTTCACATGATGTACTTTGCTTATAAGTTAAATAAGCAGGGAGACAATATACAGCCTTGAAGTACACCTTTCCCAATTGGGAAATAGTCTGTTGTTCTATATCCATTTCCAGCTATTGCTTCTTGACCTGCATACAGATTTCTCAGGAGGCAGGTCAGGTGGTCTGGTAATCCCATCTCTTTAAGAATTTTCTAAATTTGTTGTGATCCACACAGCCAAAGGTTTGGGAGTGGTCAATAAAGCAGAAGTAGATATTTTTCTGGAACTCTATTGATTTTCTTATGATCCAACGGATCTTAATAATTTGATCTCTGGTTCCTCTGAATTTTCTAATTCCAGTGAACATCTGGAAATTCACAGCTCCTGTACTGTTGAAGCCTGGCTTGGAGAATTTTGAGCATTACTTTTCCAGCATGTGAGATGAGTGCAATTGTGCAGTTGTTTGAGCATTCTTTAGCATTGCCTTTCTTTGGAATTGGAATGAAAACTGACCTTTTCCAGTCCTGTGGCCATTGCTGAGTTTTCCACATTTGCTGCATATTGAATGCAGCACTCTAACTGCATCATCTTTTAGGATTTGAAATAGCTCAACTGGAATTCCATCACCTCCCCTAGCTTTGTTCATAGTGATGCTTTCTAAGGTCCACTTGACTTCACATTCCAGGATGTCTGGCTCTAGGTGAGTGATCACAGCATTGCGGTTATCTGGGTCATTCATATTTTTTTTGTATAGTTCTGTATATTCTTGCCACCTCTCTTTAATATCTTCTGCTTCTGTTGGATTCATACTGTTTCTGTCCTTTATTTGAACCCATCTTTGCATGAATTGCTCTCTTGGTATCTCTAATTTTCTTGAATAGATCTATAGTCTTTCCCATTCTTTTTTTTTCTTCTTCTTTGCATTGATCACTGAGGAAGACTTTCTTATCTGTCCTTGCTATTCTTTGTAACTCTTCATTCAGATGAATATATCTTTCCTTTTCTCCTTTGCCTTTAGATTCTCTTCTTTTCTCAGCTATTTGTAAGGCCCCCTCAGACAACCATTTTGCCTTTTTCCATTTGATCTTGATCACTGCCTTTCTGTAAAATGTCATGAACCTCCATCTATAGTTCTTCAGGCACTCTATCAGATCTAATCCCTTGAATCTATTTGTCACTTCCTCTGTATAATCATAAGGGATTTGATTTAGGTCGTACATGAATGGTCTAGTGGTTTTATATACTTTCTTCAATTTAAGTCTAATTTAATAATAAGGAGTTTATGATCTGAATCACAGTCAGCTCTCATTCTTGTTTTTTGATGACGTTATAGAGCTTCTCCATCTTTGGCTGCAAAGACTATAATCAGTCTAATTTTGATATTGACCATCTGGTGATGTCCATGTGTAGAGTCTTCTCTTTCGCTGTTGAAAGTGGGTGTTTCTATGACCAGTGCCTTCTCTTGGCGAAACTGTTAGCTTTTCACTGGCTTCATTCTGTACTCCAAGGCCAAATTTGCCTGTTACTCCAGATATCTCTTGACTTCCTATTTTGTATTCCAGAGAAGTCCTAAGAGAGCATCTTAAAACCTAGATTCTAGGCTGAACTTGAAACTATGATAGTAAGTAGCTTGAGTGGTTTTCCGATTTGCAACTAAAGGATAAATATCACTGAAATAGCCTCATCTTAGGGCTTGTTCCCTCTCCCAATCCTCTTCTAAACAAAACAAAGAAACTTCAGTTACTCTGCACATACTTACAGTAGAAATGCAAATCCTTCCCCCAAATTATTCACAATCAGGGTATTGAAATAGCACAACCCAGTTAATTAATTGGACTTAACTTTTGTTTTACCAACATCCTGTTCTTGTGCATAAAAGTCCTACTCTTCTCAATTGGTTATGGTGGAATTCAACACACATTCCTGCACAGTTGTGTGATGCAAGTGGGGTCAAAGAGTCTGGACTTTGGAAAAGGAGAATCTTTCATGTGTGATTAAGCAATTCTCTTCCTGTTCTGGTTTCTAACAAAGAAGTATGTGTGTCCTTCTCGTAAACAACTTGGAAGTGACCAGAATTTGCAGCAACACAAGATTTTTTTAAACCTCAGAATCTGGCCATGATTAAAGTGAGCTCCCTTTCTGGAGTACTCAGAGGAATCAATAAGCTCTCTTAGTCTTTCTTAAAAATGGTTTAAATTTCTATCACTTTCACCTTAAAATTTTTTAACTTATAAATTAACTTATAGGTAACTTTTGTTACCTATGGCCATCTCCTCAATACTTCCATGAATAATTGCCAGTCTCTTTTGGTCCAATATTGGCATTATTTCCTAATATGACTAAGTAGCACAACAACTTTACATATTCTTTCTCAACAAATTCTACTGCTGTTAGGATGCTAATTTTCACATCATTGGCATGGACTAATATTCCATATTGGAGTCCCAAATTTTGCATTCTGCAGTAATTAAACACCCACCTCAAAGAAGCAGATTACCTGATCTTATACAAAAATACAAAATTTCATAATAATAACAGGTTTCAAAGGAGCAAATTAGAAAATACTTTTACTGACCAATGTTTTACCCAGTTTCAGGGCATTAAGCATTGTTTCCTTCTGTAATCTTATCCATTTTATTCTGTAACACCAACTGAAAGAACAAGCAAATATGAAAAATAGGGACTGCTCTGTCTTCAGTGGGACTAGGAGATAGTCACAGTCCAAATAATAACCTCTAAATAGAAATTAAAGGAAAAACTTATTGGGACGAAAATGGCAAAAGGTGAGAAGAAGAAATGCAAACTCCCAGAGATGCTTTAAATTGTGCAGAGGTCCTTCAAAGTAGAGGGAAGTGCTCTAAGATAATAAAGATATCTGACATGGAGGTGTGAGCAGAGTGCATATGTGCATGCTTATTCATGTGTGACTCCACGGACTGTAGCTTGCCAGGATCTTCTGTCCATGGAATTCTTGTCCTTGTCCAGGCAAGAGTATTTGAGTGGGTTGCCATTTCCTCCTCCAAGGGATTTTCCCCATCCAATGATCAAACTCATGTCCCCTGCATTGCAGGCAGATTCTTTACCACCGAGACACCAGGAAGCCCCATGACAGAGTACAGGTGTATAAAGCAAGCCTGAGGAGGGAGGGAAGATTGAATAAGAAGATTCCCACTTACGTTATATTTTCAGAAAGTGAGCAAGAAGACAAAAATGTATACCTCAGTCATTGTGGTGACAGCTAATCAAATGTCAATGAAAATAAATTAATAATGGGGAAAGATGCCACAGACACATGAAACAAGACTCTCTGCTCACCAGACATGGGAATGTTAATGAGAGAAAGCATTTACAGAGGAGATGACCAAACAGAGATTGTGAAGATGCGCCCTAAACTTCCACCGCTTCAGTTTACATCTCTCACCTTTAATGTATTTCAGCAAATATGTGAACAGGTACAAGTGCCTCACTTAAAATTAGTAAAAATCAGAAAGAAATAAGCATGGATGATACAAGTAAAAAGATTAAACATGTAGGAAAAGAGCCAGTGTTAGAAGAAAGGGCAAGGAAACAATTGGTAACCCAATTGAATGGGAAAGTGAAAAGTGAAGTCTCTCAGTCACGTCCGACTCTTTTTGACTGTGTGGACTGTAGCCTACCAGGCTTCTCCATCCATGGGATTCTCCAGGCAAGAATACTGGAGTGGGTTGCCATTTCCTTCTCCAGGGATCTTCTTGACTCAAGGATTGAACCCGGGTCTCCCACATTGCAGGCAGACGCTTTACCCTCTGAGCCACCAGAGAAGCTTTACAAATGATGTGTCTCATAAGAAGTTAGTATCCAAAATATAAAAAGAACTCATACAGCTCAATAGCAAAACAACTGAACAATTTGATTAAAAAATGGACTGAGGACCTGAGTAGGCATTTTGCAGAAAACTCATACTGATGGCCAACAGGCACATGAAAAGATGCTCAACATCACTAGTCATCCAGAAATCCAAATCACCTAGTTGAAGTAAAAAGGCCAATGACAGAATAGGAAATCTGACATTTACAATGCCTAAAACCAGTGAAGGGTTAGTTTAGAATATATTAGAAATATATAATCCAAGAAATTTCTGCATATTAACGGTGAAGGGTATGATTTCTCTTTAAAAAATGAAAAGTATGTGAACAGGAATTTTGCAAGAAAAGAAATGAAAAAAGCTTATAAGTACATGAAGTATAGAAAGAGATGTTTATACACATTAACTAGAACAATGCAAATTTAAACAATAGTGAGCTATGAGGATATAGGAAACTTCATGTGCTGTGAAGGAATGGAGACAGGTAGAGCCTTCTGGAGAGCAGGTGAAGTGACTTTGAACTAGAGTTTGAGACCATAACCCCATTTCAAAAAAATATATACATAATAAAACGTTTAAGACCATCACCACATTTCAAAAAATATATATAAACAATAAAAGGAAATGATTACATAGCAAAAGAAAAAAAAAGCAAGTCAATGATTTTGAAAATATTGAAACAACTGCCATGCAATATGTTAGTTTCTGCTGTACAATGAAGTGAATCTTTGTTTCCTGTTCTTTAAAAAATAAGCAAAACCATTTTAGCTGTTAGTATAATGGTTACTTCAGATGACAGATCAATAGGATAAGGAGACCACTCTCTCCCCCAACAAATTCATCAAAAGATCATTTGAACACTGAGCAAATTCCACAAAACAACTTCTGAACTCTGGCAGAGGACACCAGGCACCCAGAAAGGCAGCCTATTGTCTTTGAAAGAAAGTCACTTCTATCTCCTCCTCTTCTTTTTTCTACCCAACACTTTGAATCTCTTTGGATATTCAGGGCTATGGAGAACAATTAAGTAGGTGATTACTGGCTAGATTTGTCTCTCTCCTTTTCACCCCTCCTCTTCTCCTCCTGGTCACCTCTATCTCCTTCTTCCCTCTTCTTTTCTCTTTGTAACTCCATGAACCTCTCTGGGTGTTACAGGCTGTGGAGAGCACATAGGGATTTGATTATTGGCTACACTGCTCTCTTCCCTTTTGATTCCATCTCTTCTCCTCCTGGTCACCTCTGTCTTCCTCCTCCCTCTTCTTTTCTCCGTTTAACTCTGTGAACTTTTCTAGGTGTTCCTCACTGTGGAGAATCTTTTCTCCATTAACCTAGATGTTTCATCACTGGTGCTATCTAGATGGAGAAGTCTTGAAGGTACTGTAAAAATAAGGCTGAAAATCAGAGGCAGGAGGCTTAAATCCAAAACCTGAGAACCCCAGAGAACTCCTAACTCCAGGGAACAATAATCAGTAGGAGATCATCCAAAAGCCTCCATACCTACACTGAAATCAAGCTCCACCCAGAGCCAACAAGTTCCAGAGCGAGACATACCACATAAATTCTCCAGCAATACAGGAACATAGCCCTGAGCTCTAATATACAGGATGCCAAAAGTCACACCAAACCCACAGACATCTCAGAACTCACTACTGGGGACTTCATTGCACTCCGGAGAGAAGAAATCCAGCTCCACCCACCAGAACACCAACACAAGCTTCCCTAACCATGAAACCTTGACAAGCCACTCGTCCAACCCCAGCCACAGGGAGGAACAGTCACAATAAAGAAGAACCACAAACTGCCAGAATACAAAAAGGCCACCACTAACACAGCAATTTAAACAAGATGAAAAGGCAAAGAAATATTTAGCAGGCAAAGGAACATGATAAATGCCCACCAAACCAAACAAAAGAGGAGATAGGGAGTCTACCTGAAAAAGAATTCAGAATAATGTTACTAAAAATGATTGAAAATCGTGGAAACAAAATGGAGTTACAGATAAAGAGCCTGGAGATAAGGATTGAGAAGATGCAAGAAAAGTTTAACAAGGACCTAGAAGAGATAAAAAAAGATTCAATCAATAATGAATAATGTAATAAATGAGATAAAAAACACTCTGGAGGCAACCAACAATAGGCAGAAGATGAAATAAGTGAGGTGGAAGATAGAATGATGGGAAAAAATGAAGCAGAGATGAAAAAAGAAAAAAGAATTAAAAGAAATGAGGACAACCTCAGAGACTTCTGGGACAATGTCAAACACCCGAACATTAAAATCATAGGAGTCTTAGAAGAAGAAGACAGAAAGAAAGGCCATGAGAAAATATTTGAGGAGATAATAGTTGAAAACTTCCCTACAATGGGGAAGGAAATAGCCAACCAAGTCCAAGAAACCCAGAGTCCCAAACAGGATAAACTCAACGTGAAACATCCCAAGGCACATATTAATCAAATTAACAAAGATCAAACACAAAGAACAAATATTAAAAGCAGCAAGGGAAAAACAACAAATAACACACAAGGGAATTCCCATAAGGATAACAGCTAATCGTTATCAGAAACTCATCAGGCCAGAAGGGAATGGCAGGACATACTCAAAGTGATGAAATAGAGGAATCTACATCTTAGATTACTGTACCCAACAATAATCTCATTCAAATATGAAGCAGAAATCAAAAGCTTTACAGACAAAATCTGAGAAAATTCGGCACCACCAAACTAGATTTTCAACAAATGCTAAAGGATCTTCTCTAGACAGGAAATAGAGAAAAGGTGTATAAACTCCAGCCCAAAACAACAAAGTAAGTGGCAACAGGATCATACTTATCAATAATTACCTTAAATGTAAATGGGTTGAATGCCCCAACCAAAAGACAAAGACTGGCTGAATGGATAAAAAAACAAGACCCCTATATATGCTGTCAACAAAAGACCCACCTCAAAACAAGGGACACACACAGACTGAAAGTGAAGGGCTGGAAAATGATATTTCACACAAATGGAGACCAAAAGAAAGCAGAAGTAACAATACTCATATCAGATAAACTGGACTTTGAATTAAAGGCTGTGAAAAGAGACAAAGAAAGACACTACATAATGATCAAAGGATCAATCCAAGAAGAAGATATAACAATTATAAATATATATGTACCCAACATAGGAGCACCACAATATGTAAGACATATGCTAACAAGTATGAAAGAGGAAATTAACAGTAACACAATAATAGTGGGAGACTATAACACCCCACTCACACCTATGGATAGATCCACTAAACAGAAAATTAGGAAGGAAACACAAACTTTAAATGATACAATGGGCCAATTAGACCTAATTAATATCTACAGGACATTTCATCCCTCAAAAATCAATTTCACCTTTTTCTCAAGTGCACAGGGAGCCTTCTTCAGGATAGAATACATCCTGGGCCATAAATCTAGCCTTGGTGAGTTCAAAAGAATTGAAATCATTTCAAACATTTTTTCTGATCACAATGCAGTAAGATTAGATGTCAACTACAGGGGGAAAATTACTAAAATTTCCAATATACAGAGGCTAAACAACATGCTTCTGAATAACCAACAAACCACAGAAGAAATTTAAAAAAAGAAATCAAAACATGCATAGAAAGGAATAAAAATGAAAACACAACAAACCAAAACCTATGGGACTCAGTAAAAGCAATACTAAGGGGAAGGTTCATAGCAATGTAAGCTTACCTCAAGAAACAAGGAAAAAGTCCAATAAATAACCTAACTCTACACCTAAAGCAAGTAGAAAAGGAAGAAATGAAGAACCTCAGGGTTAGTAGAAGGAAAGAAATCATAAAAGTTAAGGCAGAAATAAATGCAAAAGAAATAAAAGAGACCATAGCAACAATCAACAAAGCTAAAAGCTGGTTCTTTGAGAAGTTAAATAAAATAGACAAACCATTAGCCAGACTCAACAAGACACAAAGGGAGAAGAATCAAACCAACAAAATTAGAAATGAAAATGAAGGAATCATAACAGACAACACAGAAATACAAAGGATCATAAGAGACTACGATCAGCAACTATATGCCAATAAAATGGACAACTTGGAAGAAACAAATTCTAAAGTACAACTTTCCAAAACTGAACCAGGAAGAAATAAAAAATCTTAATAGACTCATCACAAGCATGGAAATCGAAACTGTAATCAGAAATCTTTCAGCAAACAAAGCCAAGGACCAGACGGCTTCACAGCTGAATTCTACAAAAACTTTAGAGAAGAATTAGCACCTATCCTACACAAACTCTTTCAGAAAATTGAAGAAGGTGGTAAATTGCCAAACCCTTCTATGAAGTCACCATCACCCTAATACCAAAAACAGACAAAGATGCCACAAAAAAAGAAAACTACAGTCTAATATCGCTGATGAATATAGACGCTAAAATCCTTAACAAAATTCTAGCAAACAGAATCCAACAACATATTAAAAAGATCATACATCATGACCAAGTGGGCTTTATCCCAGGGATGCAAGGATTCTTTAATATCCACAAATCAATCAATGTGATATACCACATTAACAAATTGAAAGATAAAAACCATATGACTATCTCAATAGATGAAGAGAAAGGCTTTGGCAAAATTCAGCATCCATTTAAGGTAAAAACGCTCCAGAAAGTGGGAATAGAAGTAATATACTTCAACATAATAAAAGCTATATATGACAAACTCACTGCAAACATTATCCTCAATGGAGAAAAATTGAAACCATTTCCCCAAAAGTCAGGAACAATGCAAGTGTGTCCATTCTCACCACTACTATTTAACATAGTTTTGGAAGTTTAAGCCACAACAATCAGAGAAGGAAGAGAAATAAAGGTAATCCAGATTGGAAAAGAAGAAGTAAATGTCTCATTGTTTGCTGATGACACGATCCTCTACATAGAAAACCTCTACATAAAGACTCCACCAGAAAATTGCTAGAGCTAATCAGTGAATATAGGAAAGTTGCAAGATATAAAATTAACAGAGAGAAATACCTTGCATTCCTATACACTAACAATGAGAAAACAGAATGAGAAATTACGGAAGCAATTACATTCACCATAGAAATGAAAAGAATAATATACTTAGGAATAAACCTACCTAAAGAAACAAAAGACCTATATATAGAAAACTATGAAACACTAATGAAAGAAATCAAAGATGATACAAATAGATGGAGAAATATACCATGTTCATGGAATGGAAGAATCAATATAGTGAAAATGAGTATACTGTACAAAACTGAAGAACTGTACAAAAAAGATCTTCAGGAATCAGATAATCATGATGGAGTGATCACTCACCTAGAGCCAGACATTCTGGAATGTGAAGTCAAGTGGGCTTTAGAAAGCATCACACAAACAAAGCTAGTGGAGGTGATGGAATTCCAGTTGAGCTATTTCAAATTCTGAAAGATGATGCTGTGAAAGTGCTGCACTCAATATGCCAGCAAAGTTGGAAAACTCAGCAATGGCCACAGGCCTGGAAAAGGTCAGCTTTCCTTCTAATCCCAAAGAAAGGCAATGCCAAAGACAGCTCAAACTACTGCACAATTGCACTCATCTCACATGCTAGAAAAGTAATGCTCAAAATTCTCCAAGCCAGACTTCAGCAATATGTGAACTGTGAACTTCCAGATGTTCAAGCTGGTTTTAGAAAAGGCAGAGGAACCAGAGATCAAATTGCCAACATCTGCTGGATCATCAAAAAGGCATGAGTTCCAGGAAAACATCTACTTCTGCTTTATTGACTATGCCGAAGCCTTTGACTGTGTGGATCACAATAAACTGTGGAAAATTCTTAAAGAGATGGGAATATCAGGCCATCTGACCTGTCTCTTGAGAAACCTGTATGCAGGTCAGGAAGCAACAACAGACTGGTTCCAAATAGGAAAAGGAGTACGTCAAGGCAGAATAATGTCACCCTGTTTATTTAATTTCTATGCAGAGTACATCATGAGAAACCCTGGGCTGGAAGAAGCACAAGCTGGAATAAAGATTGCTGGGAGAAATATCAATAACCTCAGATATGCAGATGACACCACCAATCTGGCAGAAAGTGAAGAGGAACCAAAAAGCCACTTGATGAAAGTGAAAGAGGAGAGTGAAAAAATTGGCTTAAAGCTCAGTATTCAGAAAAATAAGGTCATGGCATCTGGTCCCATCACTTCATGGGAAATAGATGGGGAAACAGTGGAAACAGTGTCCGACTTTATTTTTCTGGGCTCCAAAATCACTGCAGATGGTGACTGCAGCCATGAAGTTAAAAGACGCTTACTCCTTGGAAGGAAAGTTATGACCAACCTAGATAGCATATTGAAAAGGAGAGACATTACTTTGCCAACAAAGGTCCATCTAGTCAAGGCTATGGTTTTTCCAGTGGTCATGTCTGCATGTGAGAGTTGGATGGTGAAGAAAGCTGAGTGCTGAAGAATTGATGCTTTTGAAATGTGGTGTTGGAGAAGACTCTTGAGAGTCTCTTGGATTGCAAGGAGATCCAACAAGTCCATCCTAAAGGAAATCAGTTCTGGGTGTTCATTGGAAGGATCGATGTTGAAACTGAAACTCCAATACTTTGGCCACCTCAAGTGAAGAGTTGACTCATTGGAAAAGACCCTAATGCTGGGAAGGATTGGAATCAGGAGGAGAAGGGCACGACAGAGGATGAGATGGCTGGATGACATCACTTACTCAATGGACCTAGGTTTGGGTGGACTCCAGGAGTTGGTGATGGACAGGGAGGCCTGGCATGCTGAAATTCATGGGGTCACAAAGAGTTGGACACGACTGAGCAGCTGAACTGAACTAAACTGAAAGAGACAAAAGACATATATATAGAAAACTATAAAACGCCGATGAAAGAAATCAAATATGACACAAATAGGTGGAGAAATATATCATGTTAATGAATTGGAAGAATCAATATAGTGAAAATGAGTATACTACCTAAAGCAATCTATAGATTCAATCCAATCCCTATTAAATTATCAATGGTATTTTTCAGAGAACTGGAACAAATAATTTCACAATTTTCATGTAAATACAAAATGCTTCACATAGCTGAGGCTATCTGGAGAAAGAAGAATGGAACTGGAGGAATCAACCTGCCTGACTTCAGGGTCTACTACAAAACTACAGCCATCAAGACAGTATGGTACTGGCACAAAGACAGAAATATAGAACTTAACAAAATATAGAATATTTTGTTCAGTGGAACAAAATAGAAAGCCCAGAGACAAATCCATGCACCTATGGACACCTTTTCTTTGACAAAGGAGGCAAGAATGTACAATGGAGAAAAGACAATCTCTTTAACAAGTGGTGCTTGGAAAACTGCTCAACCACTTCTAAAAGAATGAAACTACAATGCTTTCTAACACCATACACAAAAATAAACTCAATATGGATTAAAGATCTAAATGTCCCTGAAACTATAATACTCCTAGAGGAAAACATAGGCAAAACACTTTCTGACATAAATCACAGCAGGATCCTCTATGACCCACCTCCCAGAGTAATGACAATAAAAGCAAAAATAAACAAATGGGACCTAATTAAACTTAAAAGCTTTTGCACAAAGAAGAAAACTCTAAGCAAAGTGAAAAGACAGCCTTCAGAATGGGAGAAAATAATAGCAAATGAAACAACAGACAAACAATTCATCTCAAAAATATACAAGCAACACTTGCAGCTCAATTCCAGAAAAATAAACGACCCAATCAAGAAATGGGCCAAAGAACTAAACAGACATTTCTCCAAAGAAGATATACAGATGGCTAATAAACACATGAAAAAATGCTCAACATCACTCATTATCAGAGAAATGCAAATCAAAACCACAATGAGGTACCATTTCACACCGGTCAGAATGGCTGCTATCTAAAAATCTACAAATAATAAATGCTGGAGAGGATGTGAAGAAAAGGGAACTCTCTTACACTGTTGGTGGGAATGCAAACTAGTACAACCACTATGGAGAACAGTGTGGAGATTCCTCAAAAAAACAGCAATAGAAGTGCCATATGACCTAGCAATCCCACTGCTGGGCATACACTCCAAGGGAACCAGAACTGAAAGAGACACGTGTATCCCAATATTCATCACAGCACTGTTCATAACAGCCAGGACATGGAAGCAACCTAGATGTCCATCAGCAGATGAATGGATAAGAAAGCTGTGGTACATATACACAATGGAATATTACTCAGCCATTAAAAAGAATACATTTTTGTCAGTTCTAATGAGGTGGGTGAAACTGGAGGCTATTATACAGAGTGAAGTAAGTCAGAAAGAGAAACAGCAATATAATATATTAACACATATATACGGAATTTAGAAAGATGGTAATGATGACCGTATTCATGAGACAGAAAAGGAAACACAAATGTATAAAACAGTCTTTTGGACACTGTGGGAGAAGGCAAGGGTGGGATGATTTGAGAGAATATCATTGAAACATGTATATTACCATTTGTGAAACAGATCACCAGTCCAGGTTCGATGCATGAGACAGGGTGCTCATGGCTAGTGCACTGGGATGACCCTGAGGGATGGGGTGGGGACAGAGGTTCAGGATGGGGAACAGATGTACACTCATGCCTGATTCATGTCAATGTATGGCAAAAACCACTATAATATTGTAAAGAAATTAGCCTTCACTTAAATTAAATAAATTAAAAAAAAATAAAGAATAATAGTTACTCCTTGGAGAAGAGATGCAGCATGAAGGTACTCCTAGAATGCTGGTGTTTTTTATCTATATGCTGATCACATTGGTGTATTCACATATATAAACATAATTTGCTTCATGTGTATGATTTGTACATTTTCTGTATTTGTGTTATAATTTAATAGATAGGTATATTTTTTAAAAAAGAAATGCTTAAGGGAGAACATTAGTGGAGGATATAAAGGTTATTGACATTTTTTCTATTTCTGTGCTATATGACATTAAAATAGTACATCTTATTTTGTAACTTAGAAAATTACATTTAAATTAATTAAAAAATCAAAAGCATTCTATGGACATCTTGGGGATTAATCATGAAATGAGAAAATAAGAGTGGTATTAGAGTCTTGCACAGAATCATATGTTAAAAATGAGTGAAATAATGTATATGAAATCCTTATGTGAAAAAGAAATGCAATTCAATACTTTTTTAAAAAGATTTTTTATATTCAGTCAAGTTGACATTTTAGTATAAAAGAAATAAATTCATGAATATGCAAGAAATCAAGGAACAGAGTCCAAAAAGCCTGTCTTAAAATTTTGACTATGAACTTCAAGGAAGAAAATCAACATCAAGATATCAATAATAGAGAAGCCACAATTGGAAAGCACCAGTAGTAAAAAGAAATAAACTCACTTATACATAAAATTAAAATTTACAGAAAATAGGGAAATTAGTAATGAAATAGAATATAAATGTTAATATCGCAGAATGAATGTTAAACTGAAGAAAAACAGGAAGTGATGAAAAGAGGATGTTGGAGGCACTCAGTAGAACTGTCCTTCACAGTAATTTTTAATTAGAACATGCCTGGCACCTGGTTGGAATGATAATGAGAGTTGGGTGACTTGTGTGATCTCTGGGCAGAAGCTTTAAGAAATTGTATACATTTGCATCTCTTTATCTCTGCCCTGGTGACTGATAATGCCACATGGCCTGGACCCTGGGGCTAGAACACCATATAACTGTCATTCTATGGGTTGCCCATTAAAAACAAGTAGTGTAAATGAGAAATAATGTAAACAAGTATAAAATATTGTTAAGCATATTTATGAACTATAAAATTCATTTAATTTTTTACTTTCTATGTTGTATGTATAATTATAATATTTTGTGTGTGTTTCCATCTTATGTTTTGCATTTTTACGTGTAAAGACAAATAGAGATATCATCTTCAGCCATTGAGATTCTAGGATATCTATTGTTGCCACTTTATCCTGCTGCTGGGAAGGACACCTTGGGAGCTAAAATGTTCCAAGTTTCTTTCTCTGACTTACAGAGAAGTAAGTCAGAGAAAGAAAATGTCCTCATGAACACAAAAACAAAACAAAAGGAAAACAGACTCATAGATATGAAAAACAAAGGGATGTTTGCTAGAAGGGATGGTGGAGGGAAGGGTGACCAAAATAGGTGAAGAAGAATTAGAGGCACATACCCTCCAGTTAAATAATAAATAAATCATGGGAAAAAGCATAAGGAATATGTTCAGTGATACTGTAATAACTTTGTATGGGGACAGATGGCTACTAATTTATCATAGTGATCATTTCATAATATATGCAAATGTCGAAGCATTAAGTAGTACACCTGAAACTAACACAAGATCAACTACATTTCAATTAAATAACAAAAACAACGACTAGTTTCTGACCACCCTTGCCTTTCTCCTGTGAACTGTTGTCGATGACAACCGTCGTGTTGTATTGCCTATATAAATTGAGTCCCATACCAGACATTCTTTTAGATTTTAGCACTAGGATAAATTGTCTCTCTCTCAAAAAAAAAGGAAATTCATTTCTTAGAAAAGGTATTTTCATCTATTTTCTCACAATGTTAAGGAGAACTAATTATGTGAACCAGTGTTTCATTTTGTATATTGGTCATCATGAAGCTCAGTGTCAAATTTAATATTAAATTATTGTACTACAGTAATAAAGATTTTGCTTCGTAAAAAAGAAAGAGAAGAACACTGAAAAAAATTCAGAAAAAGAGAAATTTAGAAAAGTATAGGAATAGGGAATACTTTTTATAAGATGGTAAGGAAAAAATAGAAACAGTTTATAATCACAATTTACACTAATTGGGCTAAAATCCATCAGTGAAAATCTAGATTGTCAAATTTAACTGAAAGAAAAAAAAAATCATTACATTACAAAACATTAGCAAAGGTAAAGGGAATCCGTGCATAATTGCAAAATATTTGTTTAGCCATTTGTAAAGAAATGTTTTAAATTTTATCTAACAACATACAAGGGAGGGGGAATAGGGAGGAAGAAGGATTGAGAGAGCAAGAGCAAAATAATGAATCTACAGGGGAAATTGACAAATGTATCATTATTTGTGTTGTTTTATCACATCTCTCTTAGTTTGTAAATAAACATTTTAAAAATAAGCAATTTGACAGGTTTGATCACACCATTGCCAAATTAGAACTAATAATATTTACAGAATATTGTATCTTCACAGTTGAAGGAAACACAATTTTCATGCATATATAGATTATTTATGAAAAGCGATGATAGGTCATGTCACAAAAATAGTTTTTAAAACTTTCAAATATTTGGCAGTAGAACTTGTCTGATGACATGGCAATTAAGGAAGATAGTAACAACAAAAGTTGACAAAATGAAACTACATTTGAAATAAAATAAAACATGCAACTCATGGATTATAGAAGAAATCTCTGTGGAACTTAGGCAATTTTTAGAAATTTAAAATAGTGGAAATACTAGATAGCATAACTTGGAGTGTTGGGTTGAAACAATATATAGATATAAATGGTTAGACTAAAATTCTTAAGTTAGGAAAGGATTGTAAAAATTAATAAGCTAAACTTCTGTCTTATGAAATAAAAAAATATAACTACAGAATAAATCCAACAAAATAGCCCACCATTCTTGATTGTATTTTGTTGGGAAATTACTTTAACTTAAACATAATCCCTTTACTTGGATGTGCACTTGTGTGATGTAAACATAAAGTTCATGAACAAGTTATTATATCTAATTTCACATAGATATACTTCTTAGTATTATAGCCCTATATTCACATGCAATAGCCTGACAACTTTTAGGCCTTTATTGCTGACTCACAAGTATAAAGATAAGTTAGCATTGAGATGTGCTCTGTGTCTGAAGCACTTTTGCTGTTCAGCCCACTTTGCAGACCCTCAATGCTGTAGGCTATTGGTGACCAGTCATTATATTGGAAGGCTACATTAGTCCACTGAAAGTATTCTCTCTGGCTGCTGCTGCTGCTATGTCACTTCAGTTATGTCCAACTCTGTGCAACCCCACAGATGGCAGCCCATCAGGCTCCTCTGTCCCTGGGATTCTCCAGGCAAGAATACTGGAGTGGGTTGCCATTTCCTTCTCCAACGCATGCATGCATGCTAAGTCGCTTCAGTCGTGTCTGACTCTATTCGACCCTATGGACAACAGTCCACCAGGCTCCTCTGTGTACAGAATTCTCTAGGCAGGAATATTGGAGTGGGTTGCCATTTCCTTCTCTGTTTCTCTCTAGAGGCAGTCTCTTTTATAGTGAACTCTGTTGTCTCAGTGTCTAACAGTGTATTTGTTAGGATGGCCGAGGACCTAAGGCCCTGTTTGACTGTTATTTGAAGGCTCCATTAGATTCATGACTTGTAGTGAGATAATCTCTCAATCTATTGGGCAAGCTATAGATCCTTTGCATTGCTACATAACTGCAGCCATGACATTAAAAGATGCTTGCTCCTTGGAAGAAGAACTATGACCAATATAGACAGCCTATTAAAAAGCAGAGACATTGCTGACCAAAGATCAGTCTAGTCAAAGCTATGGTTTTTCCAGTAGTCATGTATGAATGTGAATGTTGGACATAAAGAAAGTTGAGTGCCAAAGAATTGATGCTTTTGAACTATGGTGTTGAAGAAGACACTTGAGAGTTCCTTGGACAGTAAGGAAGTCAATCCTAAAGGAAATCAATCCTGAATATTTATTGGGAGGACTGATGCTGAAGCTGAAGCTCCAATACTTTGGCCACCTGATGTGAAGAGCATTGAAAAAGACTCTGATGCTGGGAAAGACTGAGGGCAGGAAGAGGAGGGGATGACAGATGATGAGATGTTAGGATGACATCACTGACTCAATGGACATGAATTTGAGCAAGCTCTGAGAGATGGTCATGGACCAGGAAGCCTGGTGTTTGGCAGTCCATGGGGTTGCAAAGAATCGAACACAACTGAGTTACTGAACTGAACTGATAGATTCTTTAGTGCAGAACCCTGGAGCCTGAGGTATATTGATGGTTTATTGCCAAAGGTTTCCATAAAAACTCTACAAAGCCATACATAGATATGTATAATATCATGGGTTCTGAAGGAGATGTGGGCTTCAGGACAGCTCTTGAGGTATTAACATTTGCATTCATTTCAAGGTCTTTAGCTCTAAAGATCATGGCGTCCTGTCCCATCACTTAATGGCAAATAGAGGAAGAAACAATGGAAACAGTGACAGATTTTATTTCCCCTGGCCCTAAAATCACTGTGGATGGTGACTGCAGCCATGAAATTAAAAGATGCTTGCACTTTGGAAAGAAAGCTATGAAAGATGATACAGGGTTCTCAGGGCTGGTGCGCCAGGATGACCCAGAGGGATGGAATTGTGAGGGAGGTGGGGGGGGGTTCTGGAAGGGGAACACATGTATACCTGTGGCGGATTCATGTCAATGTATGGCAAAACCAACACAATAATGTAAAGAAAAAAAGTCTTTTTTTGAATTTGTTACAATAATAAAATAACAATAATAATAAATAAATAAAAAGTAGACATTACTTTGTTGACAAAGGTCCATAGAGTCAAAGCTATGGTTTACCCAGTAGTGGATATGAGTATGGATGTGAGAGTTGGACCATAAAGAAGGCTGAGCACCAAAGAATTGATGCTTTTGAAATGTGTTGGACAAGACTCTTGAGAGCTCCTTGGACAGCAAGGAGATCAAACCAGGCAATCCTCAAAGAAGTCAGTCCTGAATATTCATTGGAAGGACTGATGCTCAAGCTGAAGCTCCCATATTTTGGTCACCTTATGCAAAGAACCAATTCACTGGAAGAGACCCTGATGCTGGGAAAAAATGAAGGCAGGAAGAGAAGGGGACAACAGAGGATGAGATGGTTTCTTCACCGACTCAATGGACATGAGTTTGAGCAAGCTCCAGCAGATGGTGAAGGAGTGGGAAGCCTGGAATGCTGCAGTCCATGGTGTTGCAAAAGTTGGACATAACTGAGCCACTGAACAACAAAAGTTCTAGAGACTAGGCTGTCTGTTGGCTTTGTGCAGAAGCAGTAGAAAAACATCCACTTGTGCCACATGCATCTCCAACATCCGTGGAAGCAGTCAGGTATTGTGCATAATTCTTTATAGTCACTGCTGCAGGACTAAGAGTTCACCTCTACCATTTGTACTTAGAGCTGCCATAGCAAGGTACATAGACGGGGTGACTGAAACAATGCATGTCATTTTCTCATACTTCTGGAGGCTGGAAATCCAGAATCAAGGTGCCAGGGTTGGTTTCTGTTGACCTCTCTCTTGCTGGCTGTCACACAATGACCTTTCTTTTACACATGTGTGGAGGGAGGGGAAATCTCTGCACCTCTTCCTTTTCTTATAAAGACACCAATCCTATCAGATTGGGATTCACTGTTATAATCTTATTCAATCTTAGGTACCTACCTTATTCCCTTAAAGTCCTATCTCTAAATACAGTCATACTGGGGGTAAAGGCTTCAGTGTACGAATTTGAGGAGCTACAATTCAGTCCATAACATAACTATAAATTATGGTCCAGAAAGTTCCCAGCGTGGTAACTTGGTTGAACCTTGGACTTTGGTTTCATTCAAAGTCAATCCATTTTGTCAGTTGTGCTAGGAGGGCACATTATGTGATAATAAGGGGTTTTGTCAGATGAGTTATGTTTGAAAATCATCATTGTAAGAAAAAATTCACCACTGTAACAAAATCTGAGCATACACTGAGTCAAATGTTCTTTTACTATTTGTCCAACTTATTAATGGTTTGTCCTTAGCACGATTTGGTTTCTTTCTTCAGAGTCACTGTTATTTCAGTTTGGAAACCATGATGACTGCTGTATGCCTCTACAGTCTGGGTGACTCCCATTGTCTGGTCAAGGTTGTTAAAACTGGAGATAACTTGAGACAGTGTCCCTGCTTGCACTAATCTCCCTATGAAAAGACCAAATACTGTTTCTTCTCCTAGTCTGAGACATCGCCTCAATTGTTCAAGCTAAACAAACATGACCATTCTCAGTCATGCATTACTCTGACTTTTTAGAAGCCAAGGAATGAGGTCACAAAAAACTATATCCAATCAAGATGTTCTTGCAATTGAGCGGCTGAAACATTGATATCAACAGTATAGAGAACCTTGGGGGAAATTCCCTTGTGGTCCAGTGGTTAGGACTCCTTACTTCTATTGCAGGGGGCATGGGTTCAATACCTGGTCAGGGAACTAAGATCCTACAAGCCATTGGCATGGCCAAAAACAAACCAAAAATAAAAAGAGCCAGAAAACAAAAATAATCTAGGGAACTTTTAGCTCCAACAAGTCTTCTCTGCTGTCCTTAGAAGAAGAAAATCTGGATTAATTGCAAATCAGCAAGTTTTCTTTAACCCAACAAAGAATTGAGTTTGTAAATAAACCACTACCCTGAAATCTGGAATGAGTTCCAGAGAATCACAGCCAAGATCTGCTTATCTGGAGCACAAGTCACTTGATCCATAAGCTGGCAAGATTTAAATGATCATTTCGATAATTATTGGAGACTAAGTGTGGACTAGAATAAGATGAGAAACTCCTGGGGGCTTTAGGAGACCCCTACATTTTTGTGGTCTTTGCTTCCAGGAACACCGCCAGGTTCTCAAAATGAAGACCTGAAAAATATGCCCCTTCTGAGTCTTCAGGGGCAAAGGGAGAGTAATACTTGTGAAATATGCCCTGACTTTCTACTTACCAAAGTCTTTCTCTTCAAGAGGAAAACTTGACCTGAGCCTTATCCTGGGATTATGGGGAAGGACATTCTTCCTTTCTGTTTTATGTTGAGAGGGGTATTTTTCTAAAGGCTGCACAAGAAAAAAAAAAAAACTTGTGAAGGTCACAAGTCAAAGAGAAAAGTCCACTATCAGGATGAGACTTAAATGGGAAATTATAGAACATTTACCCTCCCTCACACCTTGTTCCCACACCTATGGGATTCCTACTGATCACAGATGAAACTGCTATAAGACACATTCTTTCTGCAGAAGGGTATGCAAGAAACCCTGAAGTCCAGCAGACAAACAAAACCAAGGGCACTAGAGAAATTTGAAATCTGTGGCACCTATAGCTTGAGCAAATATGAAACAAACCTCAGATCCCAATAAGATCATAAATTCTCATGGTAGAGGCCTATTTACCTCAATACTTATCTGATATAAAATGTCCAGAATTCAACAAATATTTACAAGCTGTGACACAAGGCAGCAACAGCAAAAATAGTCTGAAAACACAAAGCAAACATTAGAATAACACTCAGATGTGACACAGATGTTGTTATCAGACAGAATGTCTTAAATAGAAATAATTAATATGCTAAGAGCTCTAAATGGGTAAAATAGACAACATGCACAAACATATGGGAAATGTAAACAGAGATAGAAATTCTGAGAAATAATCAGATGGAAAAACTGGAAATCAAAATTTATATAACAGAATTAAAAATGCCTTTGGTGGACTCATCAGTTGACTGAACAAGGCCAATGAAAGAATCAGTGAGCTTCTAGATTGGTCAACAGAAATTTTCCAAATTAAAATTCAAAGATAAAGAGAATAATTTTTAAAATCAGAGAACCACTAAGAACTCTTGGACAAAATCAAAAGTAATAACATACATACATATATATATTTATAGATATATACATGTATAGTTATGTATATTAAATATATATGTATATATAATTAGAATATCAGAAGGAGAAGAAACATAGGAGAGAGTGGAAAATATATTTGAAGTAGTATTGGCCAAGAATTTTCAAAAATTATTGACAAACTCCAAACCATGGATCCAGGAAGCTTAGACAATAGCAAGAAAAATAAATACCACAATTTACTCCTAAGCTATCACATTCAAACTTCTAAAAAGCAAAGCAAAGAGAAAATCCTGAAGAGTCTATGGAGGAAAAAAGAAACTTACCTATTAGATAAGAACTATTGCTGATTTATCATCAGAAAACACAGAAGAAGCAAGTAGGGTGAAATAGCTGCAGTGTTGGAAGAACAATTTGCCAATCTAAAATTCTATACCCAGAAAACGGATCCTGTAAAAAATAAAGAAGTAAAGACTTTGTTAGACAAGAAAACTGGGTGTTTTACCACTGATAGACCTGCCCTACAAAGAATATTAAAAGATTTTCCATAGGCAGAGGAAAATAAGTCAAAAGCTTGGTTCTGTATAAAAAAGAAGAACATCAGAGAAGGAAGAAATGGAGGTGAGATAAAATCTAATTTTTTAATTTTTAATTGATCAGCTACATGACTTAAGAACTGCAAGTATAGCCCAGACATAAAACACAAAATAATAGCCATATAAAATCTGTCTCTGGCAAGTTCAAGAATGTTTGGAGTCTTCCATCTGTGAGGTAAGTAGGGGACCAGATCATATACCTAATCATTATTCCTGCTTGTCCCATCTCTAATTTTTTGAAGTTCAGCCCAGGTTTTGGCATCAACCTGCTGAAGGTAAAGTAGACTTTCTTAAGACAGAGTTGGTGAAACAATTTTATTTTCTATATGTTAGGGTTAAGATGCCTATTCACTAGTGACTGATACCTCAACTTAGGGAGTCTCTTGACATTCTATCTTAATAGATGAAAATTTCAGGATTCCTTGGTGACCCAGTGGTTAAAGAATCTGCCTTGCAATGCAGGGAATGTGGGCTTAATCCCTAACTGGGTAACTAAGATCCCACATGCTGTGGAGCAACTAAGCCTGTGCACCACAGCTACTGAAACCCATGCATTCTAGACCCTGCGAAACACAACTAGAGAGATCATGCACTCTTAAAAAGATCCCACATGATGCAACCAGGATCTCTGGTGCTGCACTAAGACCCAGCACATCCAGGTAAATAAATAAATATTTTAAAAGGAAAAAAAATCAAAATTTCAAAACCCACTGATAGCTGCCATAGACCATAAAAAGATATTTGGCAAACTTTAGTTATTTGGTTTTTTCATGAAACAAGAAAAGATGGAAATTTGAAGTTTAATGATGAAACATTTGAACAATTTCTATTAATGTCAGGATATGACACTACAGCCACAATAATGAAAAGCTGTAGCAAATAAATTAAGATAAACGATATTCATAAAATATGGATATGGTGACAAATTCATTAAATCTGGTTGTAGCCAGATTTGGTTCATTGAACTGCTACACTGATGCATTAAGAAATATAATGCAAAAGAAAGTAGTTTTTCAGAGCTGGAATTCCTTATTTGGAAACAAAATGAATGTTTCAGTATTATATTCCCCTTCTCTCCCAACCTCCAGTATAATAATTCAGAAGAGAGACAGTTCAGGGCTTTATCCAAGACAGTAAGAGATTTACTGGAGTACAAGGGAATCAGATAGTAAAAATTAGTGAGCTAAATTTCACAATTTGATTAGGTGAAACACAAAAGATTTTTTTGGGCAGTGAGACTGTTCTGTGTGGTGGTGGTGTTCTGTGTTATGCTTTTATCAATAGCTCATAAAACTTTATAGTACAAGAGTAAACATTAATATAATCAAATTCCCCAAAAGTCCAAAGTTGAGGGAACTCAGGATGAAATACAGAAGGTAAAAATTATTAAGTATATTACAAATGTGTGACCTAGCCTCACTGAAAGGAGGGAGAAAGGAGAAAAGGTGCTGCACTAAGTAACTTTGGAAATTACTGGAACTGTGGGACTAAAGGTTATAAAACAAAAGGTCATGTGAAAGTACTACTCCAGTTAATCAAATTAGTTTTTATATGAACATGGGTTGATAATTCTGGGAGTATTATGCATTTACGTGTGCTGTGCTTAGTGGCTCAGTCTGTCCGACTCTTTGTGACCTCATGGACTGTAGCCTGCCAGCCTTCTCTGTCCATGCAATTTCCCAGGAAAAAAATGCTGGAGTGGGTTGCCATTTTCTTCCCTAGGGAATTTCCCAACCCAGGGATAAAACCTGCATCTCCTGTTTGGCAGGCAGATTTTTTTTTTTTTTAACCACTGAGCCACCTGGGAAGCCTCATAAATTTATAGGAGAGTGTATTTAAGTCTGCTATAACTTTCTGGATTTTTAAATCATTGTAAAATGACATATAAAACACAGAGTAGTTGTCACCAAAAAGTGCTCAATCTAGAATCAGTGCTCTACCACTGGTTATTCCCTAGTCAGTTTGTTTCTACTCTCTCAAGACAGCTTCCTCATCAGTAAAATGGAGTTATGGATTTCTTCCTCATAAGCATTTAGGAGAATCAGAAGGTAAAATATATTTGAAAAAGATCAATCAAAATCATGGAATATTCTTTTTTTATGAAAATATAAGGATTTTACATGTGATAACATGAAAAAGGCCATACAAAGAGCCTGATACATAAATACTTAATAAAGGTTGTTCTTTCTGTATAATTTATAGTTAGGAAATGGTTAAACATAAACCAAAGACACCCTCATCAAAGATACATTGATTTATAGTAAAGAAAACTATATTTATCTGCAAATACTTTTTTGATACATTATTTTTCTTAGTCTTGATTTTGTGGTATAGATCTGGATCATGAAGTCTTTTGAGGGATCATGTCTTCAAACAGTCTTCTCTGAATACAACTTTATTGAATGTTCTTCAAAGAATAAAATAATTTCCTTTTTTTTGCCAAAGCGCTTGTGAATTGGAAAATAATTTGTTTTGAAGACATTGACAAGAAGAAAAAGAAAGTTTAACCTTCATATACTAGGATTGAATAAAATTAAACAGATGTTTGGGCTTCCCAAGCGGTGCTAGTAATAAAGAACCCACCTACCAATGCAGGAGACATATGAAACAGGTTTTATCCCTGCATCAGGAAGAGATTTGATCCCTGGATTGGGAAGACAACCTGGAGGAGGGCATTTCAACCCACTCCTATACTCTTACCTGGAGAATCCCATGACATAGGAGTCTGGTGGGCTTCAATCTATAGGGTTGCAAAGTTGGACATGATTGAAATGATTTAGCATGCACTGATGCAAGCAGAGGATTCCCTGGTGGCTCAGACAGTAGAGAATCAGCTTGCAATGCAGGAGACCTGGGTTAGATCCCTGGGTCGGGAAGATCTCCTGGAGAAGGAAATCACAACCCACTCCAGTATTCTTGCCTGGAGCATTCCAAGGACAGAAGAACCTGGCGGGCTACATGGGGTCACAAAGAGAAGGACACGACTGAGCAACTTTCACTTTCACTCATGCAAACAGATACTAGATGGTGGGAACCAGGCTTCTCACCACTGAAAGGGAAGATGGTAGGTAAGCAAGGAGGAAGGCTAGAATAAACCTTGTATTAATAGTTTTAGGTTAGGGTCAGATCCATTAGCCTGAATTCATCTTTGGCTTAATATACAAATGGGTGGATATAGAAGTTACCATAGGTATATGTATAGATACATGCATAAATTTCCTAGCTTTGCTGGCTGAAAGAACCTGGAAGGAAACAGCACTCCAGTGAAACAGGCATAGGTCAGTGTCCAGATCTTTGCTGCTATACTCTTCTCCAACAGAAGAAACCAGGGCTTCTTGGAGAAATCACTGATTCTAGGCCTGGGGCAGGAATCTATAAGATGATCCTGAATCATCTTGTAGTACTAGAAAGTAAGGATGTGCTAAAAAAAAAAAACAACAACAACAACAACCAAGATTCTGGGGACATGCCAAAAGTACACTGGTGTCAATCTAAAAGAGCTCTCAATGGCCAAAGTTGGGACAATTTAAGAAAAAATATAAATATGTAGTAGTAGATTATGCACTTCCCTGGTAGCTCAGTCAGTTAAGAATCTGCCTGCAATGCAGGAGACCCGGGTTTGATCCCTGGATCAGGAAGGTCCCCTGGAGAAGCACATGATAACCCACTCCAGTGTTCTTGCCTGGAGAATCCCCATGGATAGAGCACCCTGGCAGGCTATTCTCCATGGGGTCGCAAAGAATCAGAGACGACAGAGCAACTAACACACACACACACATGCACAATTGGGTTATCATCTAAAAAATAAACATCTGCCATGGCTTCCCTGGTGACTCAGTGATAAAGAATCTGCCTGCCAATGTAGTAGGCATGGGTTCAATCCCTGATCCAGAAAGATCCCACATGCCATGAAGCAACTAAGCCTGTGCACCACAACTACTAAGCCTGTGCCCTAGAGCCCAGGAGCCACAACTACAGAGCCCAGTGCCAAAACTACTGACCCTTTACAGTCCATGCTCTGAAACAGGAAGCCACCGCAATGAGAAGCTAGGACACTACAACTAGAGAATAGCTCCCACTTGTTGCAAATAGAGAAAAGCCTGTGCAGCAACGAAGACCCAGCATAGTGAATAAATAAATAGATAAAATTATTTTTTTAAAATGGTCAACACAGAAAGTTTAAAGAAAGAAACATCTGCAAATCCATACCGGTATATATAAATAAATGATGGAATAAGTGAGAGTGAATAAACAGATTTTCAGTGTGAAAGGATTCCAAATAATTTATGTAGACTTTCCCATCAAGCAGCTGGGGTTTCACTTCCCACCTCTTGTATGAATTGTGCTTAGTAACTGGTTTACAACAAATATAATATAGGAAGGGGGAACAAATAGCTTAGCGTGGAAATCATACAAACTTCATTTCAGCCTGATAATACAAGTGAACATCATCAGTGATGTCATGTTGATAGCAGGTACCTTTGCTATAATGTAATAAGAGTAACACTCTTTTCTGTAAGCTTCCTCCCTAAACCCATAACTTCAATATATTCATGAGAAAAACAACAGACAAACTGCAACTGAGAGACATTCTTCAAAGCAGCTAATCAGTCCCCCTCAAAATTGTCATTGAAATGAGTCTAAAAATCTGTCAGTCCAGATGAGCCTAACAAACATGATGACTAAATATAATCTGATATTTATATATAATATAATTTGGGTGGGACTTTGGAAAAAGAAAGGACATTAAGTAACAACTAAGGAAATCTGAGTAAAGCATGGAGTTTAGTTGAATACAATGTGTCCATATTGGTTCATTAGTTGTAACAAATATTATATGGTAATGTAAGAAGCTGGACTTCCCTGGTATCTCAGTGCTTAAAGAATCTGCCTGCCAATGCAGGAAACATGAGTTAGATCCCTGGTCCTGGAAGATATCCTAGAGAAGGAAATGGCAACCCACTGCAGTATTCTTGCATGGAGAATCCCAGAGACAGAGGAGCCTGGCAGGCTATAGTCCATGGGGTTGCAAAGAGACATACACGACTTAGTGACTGAGCAGCAACAACTGCAATGTGAGATGTTAACTGTGGGGGTAGCTGAAGTATTGAGGGATTCTTGGCACTATCTTTGCAATATTTCTATGAATTGAAAACTATTCTATAAAAAGTTATTAAAAATTAACACAAGCAGAAATAAATAATATGGATATTCTTTTATTTGTTATAGAAATATACGTTATCATTAAAACCTGTCCAGCAAAAAAAAAAAAAAAGTGTAGTAGAAAGTCATGAAAATTAACCTGGTGTATATGTACTCATCTCTTTTTTTTTTTTTTTCAAAATCTGGTTTGTGACTTCTCAATCTTGCAGGCTTTCTTATTGAATTATTTATCTTCCTTTTACTCAACTTTACACTTACTGATATATTACATATATCCCAGTTTTACTGTAAATTTCCAAGCAGAAACTATGGTTAATTTTCTCTACATAGCCAGTTTCCAGCAAATAGAAATACATGTAGTTACCAGTATGTGCTTATTAAATGCATGGAGACTCAGACTATGGGGGAAAAGAAAGAAGTAAAGACAAAATTCTGGGAATGTAGAAAACAAGAAGATAAAACAATCAAGAAGACACAGCCAAACAAATTTAGAGAAGACAACAGAAAAATTCAGTATCATGGAAGACAAGAAAGGGGATTATCAAGAGAAAAGGCCAGTAGTTTCAAATGTATCAAAGAGAATATGGGGAATCCTTATTGACTTAATGCTGTGGGTTGAACCATGTTACCCAAATCCGTATGTTCAAGTCCTAACCTCGTACCAGTGAATGTGACCTCCTTTGAAAACATGGACTTGGAGGATGTAATCAAGTAAGACTAAGTTAAACTGGAGTAGGATTCCTAACCCAGAGATTGGTGGTGTTATAAGAGAAAGAAGAGGGAGATTTATTCACATAAGCACAGAGGCACAGCCACAGGGGAGACAGCCACATGACGATGAGCAGACAGTGAGGTGGTGCCACTGCAAACCAAGGAATTACAAGGGTTGACGCAACCACCAGAAGGCAGGAAGACACACGGAAGGGTTCTTCCTCAGTGTCTCTGGAGGTGGTCTGGCCCTGCAGACAGCTTAACTTCAGACTTCTGACCTCCAATAATTGTGAGAAAATAAATTTCTGTGATCAGAGTAGCCCAGAGAAACCAATACACCAAAATGGGATAAATGATTAGAGAACTTCCTGGGATTGTTCAAGGTAGTTGTTTTTGATGGCAGATAGAAGAGAAAATGAAGACTAGTTGAGAAATGTATAAGAGGTGAAGAAATAACTCCATGATCATGAGTCAGCATTGCAAAAATTTTTAAGTGATAAATGCAACATAGCTTTTGCTTTTCCAGATACTATAATAATTATCATACTGAGTAAGGTAAGTCAGACAGAGAAGGATAAATATTGTACAACATCCCTTGTTTGTGGAATCTAGAAAGAAATGATACAAATGAACTTACAAAACAAAAAGCTTCACAGACTTAGAGAACAAACTTATGGTTGCTGGGGTAAAGGATGGGGGAAGGGATAGTTAGGGAGTTTGGGATGGCCTTGTACACACTATGCTTAAAAGGATAATAATTTAAATGGATATATGCTGTATTTAAAATAGATAAGCAACGTTGATTTAGCATAGCACAGGAAAATAGGCTTAATGTTATGTGGCAGCCTGGATGGGAGTGAGTTTGGGGGAGAAGGTATACAAGCATGTATATTCCTGACCATTCATTGTCCACCTGAAACTATCATAGCATTGATAATTGGCTGCACTCCACTACAAAATAAAAAAATTTGAAAAAATAAAGTTTTATATTAAGCAGTTCTGTAAAGTCAACAAAGCACCTAATAACATGCTTCCACATGCTTTTGAGGTGTAGCAATTAGGATAACATTCTCAGGCAACACTTTGAAATGGTTGTAATGTAAAAATTCATTGCATCTATAACACTTCACAAATTCATTGTCATTTTAGAAATGTCCTTCCTAAATTTATTTTAAAACCAACAGTACGTAATCAATTTTCAGGTGAGTTCACATTGAAGAGTTATCTCTTTGTCTTGGTGTCTCTTTCTTCCTTCCTTTGCTTTTCATTCCCTGATGCATAATCTAACCCAACTTTCCTTTTCACCTGGTTCTATGTGCAAAGAATCAGGAAATCATTTTCTTCCATGTTAATGAAGTTCAGTATGTAGGTCAATCTTAAAATATCTTAAGGTCTAGACCAATACTTCTGTTTGGCTCCTTTCACCCTGTGCTGTGTTTACTGCAAGATAGATCCTGCTTGAAGAGGAATTACATCAACAGCTCAAAGCAACCATTTTTTTCATCAAGGATAGATGTCAACTTACAAATCTTGTCATAGGAGTGCCTTAGTAGAACCAATATTTCCCACTATTGATGTCTTTTAAATTTAAATCCTGTAAAGAGTTCAAGATGTCAGTATCTGAATAGTCATTCTTACCCTTTGTCCATGAAGTAGATCATTATAATAGGTCTGAGTTTGGACTGCTACTGAGAGGACCAAAGTTAAAATATGACACAAGTACTGTTGACTATTTCATTCAGTAATTCTACCATTTTTTTTTTTTTTACATATAATACCCTGGCACTGTAGTTTTCAAGAAATGACTATTTTAATCTGTGAACAATTAAAAAACAGATTTTATATGCAGTTTTAAGAGATCTTCAAAATCTTTGCATTCAAATTTATTTCTAATCATTCTCCTGAGAGAAAAAAAATTAAAACTGGAATACTATTAAGGAGACTCACAAGTAATTAGGAGTACGCTTCATCTTCTGGCATATCAAAACTGTATTATAAGCTAATTTTCAAATTATAGTGTTTCTATAAAATAAAATTTTGGAGAAGCCTATTTTAAAATTCATTTCAGAAATTCTTTGTGACTGGAATTTTATTCTTGTAGAATATCTGAAAGGAAAAAGTTTATGTTTTATAATCTTTTTGGTGATCATATTAAACATGAGTGTTATTAGTAACATGATGTTTAATGATTAGCAGGATTTCTTAATAGAATAAAAAGTATTAATAGTGGAACCAGCAGCAACCATATTTCTTTTGATATGAAATAAATAGATTCTTATAGCTAATCTACTAAAACCTGGTCATGTACCCAGTGTGAGTTTTACATCTGTTTTATTCCTTTTGATTGTTGATACATATCAGAATTTAAACAACTGTGAATTCTTAGGTATCATTTTGTATTTGAATTTTATTTAAATGTTGGCATATAAGCTGACCCAATTGGTTACATTAACTGGGTTTCTGACCATTTAATTTTGGCTAACTACACATCATAGGCAAGACTCACTTTATTCCCCTCCCCACAAATGATTATTTCTACCTTACAGTAGATAATTTATTAGACATTTTTAGAAAGATAACTTTCAAAAAATTATAGTCTACAGAACATAGCTTAGTATCATTATAAAAAATACATTGTATACCTCTGAGTCTTCATTAGAGGCTGGAAGAAGAGTTTCTTCCCTCCAGAGGAAAAGCTGATGATGACTCTTGGGAATAATACACACTTAGAGTCAAAAAAGGTGGTGAACCTAGTGTTTAAATATTTAACTATGGAACCAGACAATCTGGGTTCAAACATAAATAAGTCACTTAACCCTCTCTTAAATTCAGCTTCCCTATGCGGAAAAAGAGAATGATAGAACTGTCTCGTAAGGTTTCTGAGAGAGTTAAAATATGTAATACCTTTAATATAGCACCTGACATGCAAAAGTTAATCATTATTAACTATTAATAGATTAATAGAGTGTGGAAGGTTGAAGCGGTGCCAGTGCAGGGCCATAAGTTGCCTTTGCTCAAAGATTTCTAGAAAAGGCTCAGAAATGTGCAGTTACTTTGTGTGTTGTACCCTATGGTGAATGCCTAGGAACTTGGAAAAGAAGGACATTAGGGAGGAGAGAACTAGTTTTCCCTGAGGGCTTTTAAAGCTTTGTGCATGTGCTCCATATACTTGAATGAGCTGCTAAGGAGATATCAACATTGTTTTTTTCTTTTTCCTCCTAAGGGTTGAATTTGTACCTAATAGAATAAGTGCAATAAATAGGAATTGAGGCCATTTTGTGTTTTCACTTTGTTTCAACTGGAATTAAGCAAAATCCAGAGTCATTGTTCTTCACTTCTATGCAAATTATTAAATTGGATTATGCTGGCAGTATCCTTTTGGGAAGAAGAAAATGGTCTAGCCTCCTAAGGAGCAAGGAAGCAAACTCTGGAATGCTCAGGGTTTCTCCATGAAAATGAGGGGAAATTCCAAGATAAATTAGAAGAATGATCTTTACCTAAGGCCATATTTGTATAGTACAAATCCTATATTGATTTTCAGGACAATCCAGGAGGAAAGATGACAAGGAAATGTGTCAAGATGTTTTAAGCTTCTTATGTCAGGAGAGAAAGGAGATCAATCATTACATACCTGAGTAAGTAAGGAGAGGAAAAGTTAACCTCAGACCAGAAACAGTGACAGAAAATGAAAAACTCTTCCTAGCCTAAATTAATTACAGAAAGTATAATGAACTCTTCATAATTTTTTTTCATTTTTTGGAAACTTTCATTTGTATTTGCAATAGTGGTGGTGCTCTCAAAACAAGGAGATCACACCAGTCAATCTTAAACAAATCAACCCTGAATATTTATTGGAAGGACTGATGCTGAAGCTGAAGCTCCAAGACTTTGGTCACCTGATGCAAGAAAACTGACTCTTTGGAAAGACCCTGATGCTGGGAAAGATTGATGGCAAAAAGTGAAAGGGGTGACAGAGGGTGAGATGGTTGGATGGCATCACTGACTCAAGGGACATGAGTTTGAACAAGCTCTGGGAGACAGTGAAGGATAGGGAAGCCAGGCATTCTGCAGTTCATGGAAGGCAAAGAATTGACCATGATTTAGCAACTGAACAACAAGGACATGTTGATATGAAAAAGAAGGCAGCATTATAAATATATACATATTTAAAAGAGGAAGACATGTAGCAACAGTCAACAAAATCATATACACTTGTGACTACAGAATATACCTTACTCATCTCCAACTACATGCATTCTCTCCTTGACTTCTTGGTTGAGTTCTCCAAAGCTGGCAAAGCCAATTAAATTCAATGGAAACATGATGAAAGGGAAATCAGAGTAGAAAAAGACAGTAGTTTATTCTCTTGCAATTAAGACTGTTTTCTAATTTTTATGAAAATATATGACCACTAAGCAACATCACTAGGGTACCTCTCAGGTCCTTAATGGTTTCTGTTCAAATGAGAAACCCTGAAGTTTAAACCTAATTAGCTTCAAAGGAAATCAAGCTCTGACTGTTTTCATCAGTTTTTCACTTTTTTTCATCGTACTGAGCTTCCTTTTTATTGTTGTAGGATGAATTCTTTCATTATCTGCTTGATTTGTACCCATTCTTCCAATTCCTTTTCTCTCCATGTATTTTAATACAATGGCCAAAGCAATTCTACTTAAACTGCATCTCCTACATTCCTTTTCTTTGATTAGATCTATCAACACAGGCTTCCCTTGTGGCTCAGCTGGTAAAGAATCCACATGAACAACTACATACTGCTTATACAATTATTTACAAATGTTTTATCTGGAAATCAAACCTCTCCTTAACAAAGCCCCTCTTGCTTCTTCCATAATTTCCTTGTGCAAAACTGCTGCTCTGGTGTCAATGCATGCTATTCATGCTAAGTCGCTTCAGTTCAGTTCCGTTCAGTCACTCAGTCATGTCCAACTCTTTCTGACCCCGTGCATTGCAGCATGACAGGTTTCCCTGTCCATCACCAACTAGCGGAACTTGCTCAAACTCATGTCCATTGAGTTGGTGATGCCATCCAGCTATCTCATCCTCTATTGTTCCCTTATCCTCCTGCCTTTAATCTTTCCCAGCATCAGGGTCTTTTCCAATGAGTCAGTTCTTCCCAACAGGTTGCTAAAGTATTGGAGTTTCAGCATCAACATCAGGCCTTCAAATGTATATTCAGTACTGATTTCCTTTGGGATGGACTGGTTTGATATTTTTGCTGATCAAGGGACTCTCAAGAGTCTTCCCAACACCACATTTCAAAAGCATCCATTTTTCGGTGCTCAGCTTTCTTTATAGTCCAACTCTCACATCCATACATGACTACTGAAAAAACCATATCCTTGACTAGATGGATCGTTGTCAGCAAAGGAATGTCTCTGCTTTTTAATACACTATCTAGGTTGATCATAGCTTTTCTTCCAAGGAACAAGTGTCTTTTAATTTCATAGCTGAGTCACCCTCTGCAGTTATTTCGGAGTCTACGAAAATAAAGTCTGTCATGGTTACCATTGTTTCTCCATCTATTTGCATTGAAGTGAAGGAATGGGATGGCATGATCTTCATTTTTTGAATGTTGAGCTTTAAGCCAGCTTTTCCATTCTCCTCTCTCAGTTTCATCAAGATGCTCCTTAGTTCCTCTTCAGTTTCTGCTATAAGGGTGGTGTCATCTGCGTATCTGAGGTTACTAATATTTCTCCCAGCAATCTTGATTCCATCTTGGGCTTCATCCAGCCTGGAATTTTGCATGATGTACTCTGCATTGAAGTTAAATAAGCAGGGTGACATTGTACAGCCTTGAGGTACTCCTTTTCCAGTTTGAAACCAGTCTGTTGTTCCATGTTCAGTTCTAACTCTTGCTTCTTGACCTGCATATAGGTTTCTCAAGAGGCAGGTAAGGTGGTCTTGTATTCCCATATCTTGGAGAATTTTCCACAGTTTCCTGTGATCCACAGAGTCAAAGGCTTTGGTGTAGTAAACAAAGCATAAGTAGATGTTTTTCTGGAATTCTCTTGCTTTTCCTATGATCCAAAGGATGTTGGCAATTTGATCTGTGGTTCCTCTGACTTTTCTAAATCCAGCTTGAACATCTGGAAGTTCATGGCTCATGTACTGTTGAAGCCTGGCTTGGAGAATTTTGAGCATTACTTTGCTAGCATGTGAGATGAGTGCAATTGCGTCATAGTTGAACATTCTTTGGTATTGCCCTTCTTGAGATTAGAATGAAAACGGACCTTTCCAGTCCTGTGACTGCTGCTGAGTTTACCAAATATACTGTCATATTGAGTGCAGCATTTTTTTTTTAATTTATTTTTTTGTTGAAGGATAATTGCTTTACAGAATTTTGTTGTTTTCTGTCAAACGTCAACTTGAATCAGCCATAGATATACATAAATCCCCTTCATTTTGAAGTTCCCTACAATCTCCCTCTCCATCCCACCCCTCCTGGTTGATATAGAGCTGCTGTTAGAGTTTCTTGACCATACAGCAAATTCCCATTGATTATCTATTTTAAATATGACCATGTAAGTTTCTATGTTACTCTTTTTTTTTTGAAATCAACCAAAGCCTTCTCTTTAATCGGAATGAACACTTCAGACAGAAAGAATGGATTACTAATAACTTAGAGAATTATAAAGTATTCCTGCTTACTGACAGGTGTTGTTGGTGTAACAGTGTTTAACTGAGGTAACTTTCAGGAATTTTTTTTTTGATTTTTTTTTTTATTGTTTTTGCCATACATTGTCATGATATCACCATGGTTTACATATGCTTCCCCTCCGGAACTCCCCTCCCTCCTCCCTCCCCCCCGGGAAATCTCGCTGCACCAGTCCCGAGCATCAATCCTGGCCTGGCAATTGATTAGACACATGACAATTAACATGCTTCAATGCCCTTCTCCCATATCATCCCACCCTTACCCTCATTCACAAAGTCCACGAGTCTATTCTATACATCTGCGTTCCTTTTGTTGTCTCCCATGTTGGGTTCTCGTTACTGGGACCTAATTAAAATTAAAAGCTTTTGCACAACAAAGGAAACTATAAGCAAGGTGAAAAGACAGCCTTCAGAATGGGAGAAAATAATAGCCAATGAAGCAACGGACAAACAATTAATCTCAAAAATATACAAACAACTCCTGCAGCTCCATTCTAGAAAAATAAACAACCCAATTAAAAAGTGGGCCAAAGAACTTAACAGACATTTCTCCAAAGAAGATATAAAAATGGCTAACAAACACATGAAAAGATGCTCAACGTCACTCATTATCAGAGAAATGCAAATCAAAACCACAATGAGGTACCACTTTACACCAGTCAGAATGGCTGCCATCCAAAAGTCTACAAGCAGTAAATGCTGGAGAGGATGTGGAGAAAAGGGAACCCTCTTACACTGTTGGTGGGAATGCAAACTAGTACAGCCACTATGGAAAACAGTGTGGAGGTTCCTTAAAAAGCTGCAAATAGACCTGCCATATGACCCAGCAATCCCACTGCTGGGCATACACACCGAGGAAACCAGAATTGAAAGAGACACGTGTACCCCAATGTTCATCGCTGCATTGTTTACAATAGCCAAGACATGGAAGCAACCTAGATGCCCATCAACTGACAAATGGATAAGAAAGCTGTGGTACATATACACAATGGAATATTACTCAGCATTAAAAAAAAATTCATTTGAAGCAATTCTACTCAGATGGACAAAACTGGAGCCCATTATCCAGAGTGAAGTAAGCCAGAAGCAAAAACAACAATACAGTATATTAACGCATATATATGTTACTCTTTCCATACATCTCACCTCTCCTCCCCTCTCCCCATGTCCACAAGTTTATTCTCTATGTCTTTTTCTCCATTGTTTCCCTGCAAGTAAATTCTTCAGTACCTTTTTTCCAGATTCTGTATATATGCATTAGAATACTTTATTTATCTTTCTTTTTCTGACTTACTTCATTGAAGGCAGCGTTTTAACAGCATCATCTTTTAGGATGTGAAATAACTCAACTGGAATTCTATCTCCACCACTAGTTTTGTACATGGTGATACTTTCTAAGGTCCACCTGGCTTCGCATTCCAGGATGTCAGGCTCTAGGTGAGTGGTCACAGCATCGTGGTTATTTGGGTCATGAAGATGCTTTTTGTATAGTTTTTCTGTGTATTCTTGCCACTTCTTCTTAATACCTTTGGCTTCTGTTGGGTCCATGCCATTTCTGTCCTTTATTGTGCCCATCTTTGCATGAATTTTACCCTTTTTATCTCTAATTTTCTTGAAGAGATCTCTAGTCTTTCCCATTCTATTGTTTTCCTCTATTTCTTTGCCCTGATTGCTGAGGAAGGCTTTCTTATCTCTCCTTGCTATTCTTTGGAATTTTACATTCAAATGAGTGTATCTTTCCTTTTCTCCTTTGCCTTTGGCTTCTCTTCTTTTCTTGGCTATTTGTAAGGCCTCTTCAGACAACCATTTTGCCTTTTGCCATTTCTTTTTATTGGAGATGGTCTTGATCACTGCTTCCTGTACAATGTTATGAACCTCCATCCATAGTTCTTCAAGCACTTTGTCTATCAGATCTAATTCCTTGAATCTATTTGTCACATCCACTGTATAATCATAAGGGGTTTGATTTAGGTCATACCAGAAATGTTTGGTGGTTTTCCCTACTTTCTTCAATTTAAATCTGAATTTGGCAATAAGGAGTTCATGATCTGGGTCACAGTCAACTCTCGGTCTTGTTTTTGCTGACTGTATAAAACTTCTACATGTTTGGCTGCAAAGAATATAATCAATCTAATTTTGGTATTGACCATCTGGTGATGTCCATGTGTAGAGTCTTTTGGTGTGTTGTTGGAAGAGGGTGTTTTCTATGACCAGTGCGTTCTCTTGGCAAAACTCTGTTAGCCTTTTCCCTGCTTTATTTTGTACTCCAAGGCCAAATTTTCTCTTATTCCAGGTGTCTCTTGACTTCCTACTTTTGCATTCCAGTCTCCTATGATACAAAGGACGTCTTTTGGAGTGTTAGTTCTAGAAGATCTTTTCCATCCTTATAGAATTATTATACTTCAGCTTCTTCAGCATTAGTGTTTGGGTCATAGACTTGGATTACTATGATACTGAATGATTTGCCTTGGAAATGAATGGAGATCATTCTGTCATTTTTGAGATTGCATCCATGTACTGCCTTTCAGACTCTTTTGTTGACTATGAGGGATTCTTGCCCATGGCAATAGATATAATGGTCATCTGTATTAAATATCACCCTTTCCAGTCCATTTTAGTGCCATGCACTCCTTCAGGTGATCTTCCCACCTCATGGATTGAACCCACGTCCCTTATGTCCCCTGCTTTGGCAGGTCCCTTCTTTACACTAGCACCACCTGGTATCAATATTGTTGTTAATTCTAGAACACTCTTGATACATTCTCATACCTCAGAGTCTTTGCTTGGATGTCCTCTTCCCTTAAATTAGAATTTAATAACCAAATATTCCAAATATTCTTGTTGTTGTTTACTCGCCAGTGACGTCCAACTCTGTAACCACGTGGACCGCAGTACTCCAGCCTCCCTGTCTCTCACTATTTCCTGGAGTTTTCCGAAGTTCATGCTCATTGCATTGGTGATGCCATCGAGCCATCTCATCCTCTGATGCCCTCCTGTCCTTCTACCCTTCTACCCTCCTGTCCTTCTACCCTTTCCCAGCATCAGGAACTTTTCCAATGAGCCATCTATTCATATCAGATGACCAGAATACTGGAGATTCAGCTGCAGCATCAGTCCTTCCAGTGAATATTCAAGGTTGATCTCCCTTAAGATTGATTGGCTTGATCTCCTTGATGTCCAAGGGACTTTCAGGAGTCTTCTTGAGACCCTCCCAAATACAGCCTTTGGGGAAAATTTCCTCTTGTGTTACATAATATTCATTTGTTACTGAGTACAGATATTACTTCTAATTTTAAAAATAGAATTTTTAAAATCTGTTAAGTCATAAAATTTTGCCTAACTTTTTGCCTTACTATACATAGAACACATTTGTTGAGAAAGTGTCAGTGTGAATATTGAGAATAAATAGGAGTGTTTGGGGCTTAATTTTAGTATAATGGTTAACTATTTACTGTCTGTTCTTACTAATGGTAGTGTAATACCATATAACAACTCCATGTCATAAAATAATAACATGTTGGTAATTTTATGTTTTTCTAAATCTCTTTGAAATAAACATTTACTTTTAAAAAATACTGATGGACAATAAAAAGGAAAACAAAAACACTCAACTAATGCCTTAAGCATAGGTCTTTGAAATCATATAAAAAGGAAAAACAAGTGAAAATAATACATCTAAAATATATAGTTGAGACTAATTTGAAGCCATTATTTTCACTTGAATAGTTGAGTGGCATCTTATTCTCATTTGCAAATAAAGTGAAAATTTGTAAAGGAATAGCACCCTGAAAACAATTTAAAATCCCATAAACATATATATATGTGTGTGTGTGTGTGTGTGTGTGTGTGTGTGTGTGTGTGTGTGTGTGAGTGTGTGTGTGTGTGTGTATGTACATACATTAAAAGCCTTTAGGGTGATTGGTTGTTGTTCAGTCACTAAGTCCTGTCTGACTCTGCACCTCCATGGAATATAGCATTCCAGGCTTCCCTGTCCTTCACTATCTCCCCGAGTTTGTTCAAGCTCACATCCATTGTGTTGGTGACACCATCCAATCATCTCATCCTCTGCCACTCCTTTCTCCTCCTGCCCTCAGTCTTTCCCAGTATCAGGGTCTTTTCTATTGAGTTGGCTCTTCACATCAATTGGCAAGGTATTGGAGCTTCAGCATCAGTCCTTCCAATGAATATTCATATTTACATAATTATAAAATAAACAGGCAAATGTGAAGCATTTACTAAAATACATATGCAAATATACTATTTTAATTTATAAGTGTTTAATACTATGGGAAGCAGATCATTTGAAGGGCAGATCTGTATGCATAAAAAATAAAATTCAGAGATTCAGATCACTGGTTTGATATCTAATTCTAGCACCATGATTTTGACTTTGAGGAAATGGCTTAAGTGGTCTGTAGTTCAGCTAAATGACCCCTCAGGGCATGAATTCACTCAGCTTCATTCCTTATCAGCAAAATGCATATGAAAAACCACAAAGGATTACTGCTCTATGCTCACCAGAAGGGCAAAACTTTCAAAGATAGAGGGTGTGTTGAGGGTGTGGAACAACTTACAACTTGCTGATGGGAATGTCAACTGATAGAGTCCTTTTGGAAAAATGTCTGATGATCCCTATTACACCCAAACATAATCACTATGTCCCGATATTCCACTCCTCAGTATGTAGTTATTGGAAATGAGGGCACGTGCCTACTGAAACCTCATAATATGGTGTTCATAGCAGCACTCCGTGCCTTACCACCAAACCACAGTCTACTTAGATGCCCACTGACAGGCACCAGGTAAATAAAATGTGGCATAGTCAAAGAACTGAGTGAAAATGAAAATGTTAGTTGCTCAGTCATGTCAGACTCTTTGTAACCCCTTGGACTGTAGCCCACCATGGGATTTCTGTCCTTTGGATTTCCCAGGTAGAAATACTGGAGTGGGTTGCCATTTCCTTCTTCAGGGAATCTTCCAGACCCAGAGATCCAACCCAGATCTCCTGCATTGCAGGCAGATTTTTTTCTTACCATCTAAGACACCAGGGAAACTCAAAGAATTGAATATATCATAAAGCAAAAAGAGTGGATAATCTACAGCAACACCCAATGGTGTGGTTGAATAATCTAAACATTGTTTTAGTGGAAGGCTCCAAGCACAAAATGATGAATATATTATTACCCAACGTATACACAGTATTAATACAAAACCAGGCAAATCTGTCCCCTGTGTACAGAAATCAGGAGAGGGTACAGTGGGAGGATTGAGGGTTGACTGAAGTGTTGGATGGGAGGATGGGGTGGGGGGGTCACGGGGGTGCTGGGGTTTTCCTGAGAAGCTGTTCTTCACCTGGTACTCTTAGCATGTGTCTGTTCACTTTCTCTATATTCAGCAAACCATTTGCTTAGGTCTCTTTATGTATATTATATTTCAGTACAAAGTTTAAAAAATTCAGCATTTCAATTTCTTGATTTTTGAATTATTAAACTCTTTCATACCTAAAGAGAGTGAGGCTGTTTCTTTACACACATTTATAACAAATCCTTAAAAGATTAATTTCTTGAACTGCAGGAAAAGCAGGCCTCCAAATCAGCCAGCACTTGCATTCTTGGCAAAGTCTCTTCCTGTTGTCTGGGTCTTGATTGTGAAAGCATTGCCTAAACTCGAGTTCTGTAAATGAATTTGAAAGAGCTTCTATTTATTTATTTTTTAATCTCCTAAGGTTACAGATGGTAGATCTGAATAGGTCTGATTAAGCGTAGGGTTATGAAATGCAGAGAGTAGTACCCGTTGTGCACATTCCAAGAACCTGAACATTTCCAGAGAACTGGCCTGGGTTTATACAAACAAATCAAGGGCAGGTCACGGCATCCAGTGGGAGTGCAGGTTCAAGCTCTGTCATTGCTGGGGCTCCTGACTGAGACTTTTCTTTCACTTTGCAAACTTTCTGATGGGCGGGACTTCTAGCAATCCCTTTAACTCCCAAGCTGTGTTTCGACTTCCTTTTGGAGCAAGTGGTTTCCTGCGCTTTCCACCGTTTTTAGCAGAGGAGAACCTGACACACTGTCAATGCTAGATGTGCCCTGAAGGGTCTCCAGAATGAGATTTCCAGCAAAAATCGTGTGGCTTGTGTTGTGGACTGTTGGTGTTGCACAAGGTAAGAGTTTTGCTTCTTAATTTTTTCCTATATTGCAAAACATTTGCTAATCTGCTTTTTATGGCAGTGAGAAAAATTTGGTCTAGAAGATGTGATTTCATTACTGTTCTGTGGCCTACTGTGTGAGACATTTTTGACATTGTGAACAATGTCAAAAAACATAAACAGCTTATTTGAATGGTGTATCTGATTATTCATCATAATTTTATTTAATATAAAATTTTAGAAAATGTTTTAATAATTATTTTCATAATTGCAATTATCATAGAATGCACTTTACATTTTTTTTGCTTAGAATTTTCACTTTATGTGAAAGTACTAAGAAGTACCTGAACATATACAGAACAAGAATAAATTAGAAAATAAAAGCCTTCATATTACAATGATTGGAATTATTTCAGATTAAATTAAACCTTTCTAAAGGAAAATTTACTTATCATTTACAATTGATACTGCGGTGGCCTTGACAGTCTTGGCATCAAACACCACTTGCACCATTAGAATGAAAACATATAAATTTGAAAAAAAATTGCATATGCAACCTTTGTAAAAGTTGCTCAATAGGATTTTTCCCCTCAATAGTTGTATATAAGATATTCTAGAAGAATAGCCTTTAGGAGTAGTACAACTGAGTGCAGTGTTTTGTTCTTTACATCAATAAGAAAATTTCTGGATAATTAAACTCTATAACTTTTTCCTCATAGATGAAATCATGTTAGGTAACCAATTATGGGATAGATGTCTGATTGACTTTTTTTTTTTAATCATTCATGAATTCCCAGCATTTTTCAGTAAGTCAACAAATTTTGATCAAATGCTTATTTCAAGTCAACCTCTAGGCAGTGAGGAATATTAGCAAATAAACAAAACCCCTATTCTTGTGGATGGTTCAATCGAGAAAATAAAGGCAGTTTTTTTTTTAAGTTATATCACTTAGTAATTTTTTCAGATTTTCTCAAATGTGTTTAAGACTTTTTTAAAGATAAAGTCTTTTCTGTTATACATGTTAATATGCAATGCTTGATTTTTAGCTTATAAACCTTATATCCAGCCACTTTCTAAACTAGATATACAATCATTTCCCCATCCATAAAAATATTACAGTAATAACTAATATTACAACACAATATACCCAGAGATGATTACATTGGCAAAGAGTTCTAGAACAATGTATTATTATCAATACCAAACATCTTTTTCTTTACACAAGTGTTTCTGTCTTTTCTTTAATAAAAATACTTTTAGTGCTTCCCGATTGATGCACTGTTTGCTGAGGTTTTCTGTTGAATGCATTTGTCATGCTAGGGAAGATTTGTTTTGTTTCTAGCTCATGTTTAAAGCAAAGAATTGATGCTAAATTTAATTAAACTGTTTCAGTGACAACAAAGTGGAACTTGAATTATTATTAAAATTGATTGCTACAAAGAATAAATGAAAAAAATTAAGTGGTAGTGATTTAAAGTCCTTGCTTCTTTAATTTATTCCAGCCGACTCATTTCATTTGTATTTTATGTTTCATTAATGTATGTTTGAATGTGACATCAGTTTCCACTAATGAACTGAGCATTAGCACTATACCCATTGCAGTGAGAATGGCCATCAACCTGGTCACATTCTGGATAAAGTACAGCTTTAGTATTTAAAGTAATGTTTAGGTTAGCCTCATGGTTTTCACAAAAAAACATCCACAATGCACAAGCTACTAGAGAAAAATTACATGAGCTTTCAGTGAATATGGGGGCTTCCCTCATAGCTCAGCTGGTAAAGAATCTGCCTGCAGTGCAGGAGACCCCAGTTCAATTCCTGGGTCAGGAAGATCCCCTGGAGAAGGGATAGGCTACCCACTCCAGTATTCTGGCCTGAATAAGTCCATGGGGTAACAAAGAGTCGGACATGACTGAGTGACTTTCACTTTTTCAGGGGATATAGAACTGCTCTTTTACTATTTGTTCACCAAATATTTCTGAAACTGTTAGTTCAAATGTCAATCAATTTCATCGGTCTAGCATACCTAACAGAAATTTTATTAAAGAGTGGCCTTGGTCATTTAAAAATATACACATATACTTCAACATCTGCCTCTTTTTTTGTCTCCTATGTAAAAATAACTACAGAATACAAATTGAGAGGTTGAGAAATACCAAATTGAGTACTGAATGCTAAGTTGAGACACTGAGAAAAGACAGTTGTGTCTGCTATCACAATGGGCTTCACTCAACTAAATATAGCAGTTCAGCATGTCCTACATGGTCTCTGTCTTGTTAAGAGTTAACATTCCTCAACAAAGCTACTCACTGCTAAAGAGGAATAGTAACCAACAGGAAGAATTTATAAGCTCAACTCTCTGTTTTCCTTTACACTGGAGACCACGTAGTATTTTTTTCAATGCAGTAGGTTAGCTGCGTTTTCACCCTTAGTTGAACAAGTACATCGGTTGCTTCAGGGGGAGTCACCACAGGCTACTAAGAATCTGGTCAGGTTTACAGTTTAGAATGATAGTTCCTCGGTTACAACACATTGTTTCTGCCTTCTGGAATACCCTGTGACCAATTTTTCAAGAAGACCTTTTAAGATCCAAAAAGTGTATACACTTTGAAATTAACCACGGCCCCCAGATTCCAGGCTGATTAAAGTAAATAAATTAAAACATGTCCAAGGCATGATGGTTGTGTTGCTTGGCAAGATATATGTTTTCTAATTCTGGAGGTTAAAAGGATAAAAACATTCTTTCAGAACCTGAAATATGTTATATATCAGAGAGATTCTATTCCAACACAGAAAACTTATTTTTTTTAATATATTTTATTGTTTCAAGTACAAGGTGCTTTTGAATTAGAGTTAACTCTAATATGAAAAAATTGATATTATGATCATATAAATTAATTATAAATTCATAAAAATTATTTTTAATGCAAAAAGAACTGGTATGATAAGAATTAATAAATTCATAACAATTGCTCTTTTACAAGGATAGATATGAATGTCACATATAATTATCTAATTCAGAAAACTAAACTCTATGTTTCAATTCTAGTGTGATAAGTAAGAATCCTTTCTCTACAGAAAATCTCACATTTTCAGAACTAGTAGTGTGAGTATTTACATATATGGTGTGACTTAAAGCAGAGCAATAGACCAGTTGTCTTTGATATCTTCTCTTCTCTTAAAATGTTGTACATATAAATAATACCATAAATTCAACCAGTCTGAAATTTATGTGGAAGGCCACGTGTAAGAGTTGGGGTAGTTAAATTTAGTCATCGTGATTTACTGTGAATTATATGTTGATAAGTTTTCTGCAACAATTTTAGGGGGCAAAGGGTAGTAATGAATGGAGGTTAAGAATAGAATTAAGCAATTTGGAAGATGAGGTGTTCCCAGGAAGGAAGCTCTGATGGAGGAAGTGCTCTCTGGGTGCTTTGACAAAGGATGGGGCAAATGCCCCAAGGGAGGCCAGGAGAGGGAGAGACTTGCAGATTTTAAGTTTAGGTCCAGCCTGGAAACGCACATGCTACTCTTGTGCCTGCATGCAATTTCAAACTAGGGGCTTCCCAAGTGGCACTAGTTGTTAAGAACTCACTTGCCAATGCAAGAGACAAGAAATGCGGGTTCAATCTCTGGGTCGGGAAGATCCCCTGGAGGAGGGCATGGCAACCCACTCCAGTCTTCTTGCCTGGATGGACGGAGGAGCCTGGAGGGCTATAGCCCATAGGGTCACACAGAGTTGAACACAACTGAAGTGACTTAGCATGCAATTTTAAACTAGAACTAAATTATTGAAATACTGTTAAAATTATTCTTAGCTCCAAATATGTTTTCAAATACAAGTGGAAGCACAGATAAGGAGGCATTCTTTATCTGGGGGCCTTTATGGCTAGGGCTTGAGCCTCAGTCTGAGTAGACCCATTTTTATTCCCTCAATCTGTGACGATCCTACACTTTTGGCCATGTTTCCTTCTTCTCAGCTCGCCTCCTCCCCCTTCTCACCCCACACACCATCCCCCACCTCCCTGCCGTGAGATTCTGCCAAACAACCTGTCCCATGATCACTTAACTAACGTGCACTTTACCCATTTCTTCACATCTTGAACCAGTCTCAGGACATAGTGCTCAAAAAGTACATGATGTCACTGAAAAAATAATATTGCATTTTAGCTTAAGACTAAAAGGAAACATTATAAAAATGGTTCAGAGAAAGTAAAGTAATGAAACAGAAAAAAATCACAAAAATAATACAAGTAAAAAGATTTGACAGAGTACTTTTATTTGTTTTGACATTTTGATGGAGAGAGCCAAGTTTCCCCTAAACCTTGTTAACCAGAAATGTAATAGATATAAAAGTGATTATAGAAATGTTCCTTCAAAGGTTCTCTGAAGTTTTCTGAACTAAATTAAAATGATTCTGAACTTCAAAAGGTATAAAAGAAATTCAAATATAGGACCCATAAACAAGATGTAGAATGGAATTTTACAGATGCTAGATTTTTTGGGTTCATTCAACAGAGCACTAAACATCTGTACCCTTGTGTTATCTTTTACTTTTGCTCCCATCTATGATGCTTTTTCTCCAGGTTATCCATTCAGTTCAGTTCAGTTCAGTCATGTCTGACTCTTTGTGACCCCATGGACTACAGCATGCAAGGCTTCCCTGTCCATAACCAACTCAGCATGATCTTGCTGAAACTCTTGCCCATTGAGTTGGTGATGCCATCCAACCATCTCTACTCTGTCATCCCCTTCTCCTCCTGCCTTCAGTCTTTCCCAGCATCAGGGTCTTTTCCGATGAGTCAGTTCTTCACATTAGGTGGCCAAGGTATTGGATCTTTAGCCACAACATCAGTCCTTCAGTGAATATTCAGGATTGATTTCCTTTACGATTGACTGGTTTGATCTTGCTGTCCAAGGGACTTTCAAGAGTTTTCTCCAACATAGCAATTTGAAAGCATCAATTCTTCAGCACTCAACTTTCTTTATGGTTCAACTCTCATATCTATACATGACTACTGGAAAAACCATAGCTTTGACTAGACGGATCTTTATCACCAAAGTAATGTCTCTGCTTTATAATATGCTGTCTAGGTTTGTCTTAGCTTTTCTTTCAAGGAGCAAGCGTCTTTTAATTTCATGGCTGAGTCACCATCTGCAGTGATTTTGAAGCCCAAGAAAATAAAGTCTGCCATTTTCCCCCCATCTATTTGCCATGAAGTGATGGAATCAGATGCTATGATCTTCAGTTTTTGAATGTTGAGTTTGAAGCCAGCTTTTACACTGTGCTCTTTCATTTTCATCAAGAGGCTCTTTAATTCCTCTTTGCTTTCTGCCTTAATGGTGGTCTCAGCTGCATATCTGAGGTTATTGGTATTTCTTCCTGCAATCTGGATTCCAGCTTGTGCTTCATCCAGTCTGACATTTTGCAGGTTATCTATAGTCTACAGATAAAATGGAAAGTCTCTGGGTTAGCTTCACATTCATTTTTTTTGTTCTTTTGTTCTTTCAATAATCTTTTTTTTTTTGAATGATTGCTAAATATCAGGCACTATGACAATAAACACTTTCCAAGCACCTCCAACTTGGGAGGAAAAAAAGCTATGATTATTATATATTACTAATATATTTATTTTATCATATATTTTGATGGAGATAAATGAAAACACTATAGGATCACTTAGAGAAGGCAAGATACTCAGACTGAAATGAAAGGATGGATATGGTGGGGTTGAGAAGTTGGTTTATAAGAAGTGCAATGAGGAAAGGGAAATATATCAAAGTTGTGATGCCATCATGGGTAGGTTCTGACAGTTGAATAGGAATTAACCAAATAAGGATTGACAACGAGGATACTGATTTTAATAAGATTCAAATGTGTACTCAAAGGACTAAAAATAGACCTGTAAAGCCAGAAGAATCCTATCACTTTCCATATTTCTAATTCTTTAATCAATTGAACTTGTCCAAATAATGCGGGTAAAATTGAGTATCATATGTGCTGTTTTTCTTTCCTTTCTCTTTTCATACGTATCCTCAAGATTGTTGTGATAGTCCTTATTCTCTGGGAGGTTACATTTTGATAGGAGGACAGATGAAATCCTAGTAAACATAAACATAACTCTGAGTCATGAATTACCTTGTGGGCTGAGGGAACATGACAGAGAAGGGGTAGTGGGATGTCCAGTGGGTCTTGGAGCCTAGAGACAAGTTGATCCCTTGGAGGAAGCACCGTCTGAGTAGAGCCTGAAAGATGAGACAGCTAGTCACCAAATACCTGAGGTTAATGTGACTGAGGAGGGAAACAGCATGTGCAAAAGGCATAAGGGGAAAAAAATTTATTTGAGATGCTCAACTAAATATAAACAATCAAACTATGGCGGCTTTGGCATTGTGAATAAATGATGGAGGTGACAAGATGAAATCCGAGAATGACAAGAGCCAAATACAGATTCTAAAGCCAAGGGGAGGAGGCATACAAGTATAAGGAGAAGTCAGGGGGATTTTAATCCCAGAAGCGACATGACCAACTTTGCAAAAATCACTTGTGGCTCTGATGCCAATATGAGAGGGGAGTTTGGGGACTAGTTAGCAGGTTGAGTTATCATCAAGCTGACAGATGATGCTAATCAGAGCTAAGATTTTAGAGATGGCAGTGGAAAGATGGAAAAATAGTGTAGTTGATGGTAATTTCTTTTCCTCATGGAGACAAGAGATGCCATTTAAAGTTCTTGGACATGTCTGTGTTTTTTTCAGTTAACATAATGTCTTCGAGATTTAGTCATGTTGTGGCATGTATCAAAGTATCCTTCCTTTATAAGGCTGATATTCCATTGTATACCTGCTATATCCATTTAGCTATTGGTGGACACTGGGATGTTTCCATTGTTTGGCTCTTGTGCTCCTTTCAGTATTGGTATTCAAGTATCTCTTTGGGTCCCTGCTTTTATTTCTTCTGGGTCCATACCTAGGAGTTAAGTTGCTGAGCATTCATAACTACTTTAGCACACCTTGTGTACTAAGTTGATTCCATTGTGTCCAACTCTTTGTGACCCAATGGACTGTAGTCCTCTAGGCTCCTCTGTCCATGGGATTTTCCAAGCAAGAATACTGGAGGGGGTCGCCATGTCATTATCCAGAGGATCTTCCTGACCCAGGAATTGAACTCATGCCTCTCATCTCTCCTGCACTGGCTCTTGCATTGGGTTCTTTACCACTTGCACCACCTGGGAATTGCTGATGCTAAGTCTGAATCTGTGGGACCCCATAAACGGCAGCCTACCAGGCTCCTCTGTCCCTGGGATTCTCCAGGCAACAATACTGGAGTGGGTTGCCATTTCCTTCTCCAATGCATACATGCATGCTAAGTCGCTTCAGTCGTGTCCGACTCAGGGCGACCCTATGGATAGCAGCCCACCAAGTTCCTCTGTCCATGGGATTCCCAATACTGGAGTGGTCGCCATTTCCTTCTCCAGGGAATTTCTGAATCATATGTTAACACTGTTTAACTTTTGGGGGAACTGCTAAACTGTTTTCCACAATGGCTGTACCATAGCATTTAAGTATAAAATTTAAAATTTATTCTTTGGAAGTCCTGAACTCATCCAAGTAAATTATTCATCTACTATAAGGGGGAAAATAAAGTTCATGGAAGAAGCACTAGAGGCTTAAGTATTATTTGAAGTATAATCAATATGAGAACTCTTTTTATAGTAAATATGTCTACACAGAGTAAATACTGAGAGAAGCTCGTAGGAAGATTTTTTGAAAGTTATGTATCCTTGTCTTTCATGTCTTGTTGTTCAAAGCAAGTAACAGGAATAAATACCCTTTGTGTAACTACATTGCTTTAATAAAAATCATTTAAATTGAATAAGTTAATGGATAAGAAAATTTTATTTTTTTCCTTGCATGAGCATAAAGAAAGGATAGGAACTAAATTCGTCAGAATGTTAGTATATTAGTGAAAATTTGTGTTCCACTCGTGATGCTGCCATCTACATTTGGAATTCGACAGATAAATTTTTCTGGTAACCTAAATGCCATGAAGTGGATCTGAATTTAGAAACTGGAATTATCCTGTAATGAAACACAAAATCTCCACGTTAGAAAATTAAAAGATCTTTGATTTGAAAAAGCGAAACCAAAAGCTCGGGCTTCTTGGGGAGAGGGAGGGCGCGCTGGTAGAAGAGGTACAGGCCGTTTGTGTTGTTTTACGGTGGGATGTTAGCACCATCTAGTGGAAAGAAAGTATGTTTACTTAAATTTTAGAAATCAAGACTAATGTGAACTCACAGAAGTTCCGCACACACAGTTGCAAAAACGTCAAGGAAAAACTAGTGCGTATGAAAGCCCTAAGTGTTATATATTACAGAAAAACGAAGTTTCATGTGAACTTTCTGTTCAGTGAAAGGTAGAACGTTTTCAAAATGGGATCCACCTTAGTAGATTATTTTTTCCGCTTGTCTTTATGAAAAGAAATTATAGAATAGAATGTTAGACCATTATTATAAAACCAAGTAAGAAACGAAGTTTAGCAATGAAAATAATATCTACGAATAAATATGGTGAGAAGTATCTTTGAATTTGACATTTTTAAAGTAATGTGTTGAGCATCTACTAATGAAATCAACCTAATATCAAGGGTAGTTATATCTAAATTAAGAATATTGAAAAAATTATCAATTATAATTAGTAGACATTAGCTTCATTATTAATTGTATCTATTCCTCTCTTTATATGTCACATTGTTAATGAATTACTTTTTCAAAAAATAAGAATCATACAGTATAGGCAGATTCTATTACTCAGTACCTTTATTTTGAAGTATATGAGTGAATAAAGTATGTGTGCTGTACTAAAAATAATTATAACTGCCCATGTCAACAAATAGAGCTTTCTGAGCATCCCCAACATATGCTTAGGTCTCTTTTGGATTAATAACCCTTCCTTTCTTCCAGAAGAAAACATTATTTTAATATTTATGGTAATTATATTTTTGCTCTTATTCATAGATTTTTTAAAATTAATTAATTTTTAAAAATTTTCTTTACATTATCATGTTGGTTTTGCCATACATTGACATGAATCTGCCATGGGTAAACATGTATTCCCCTTCCAGAACCCCCCTCCCACCTCCCTCCCAATGCTCTCTCTCTGGGTCATCCCAGTACACCAGCCCTGAGCATCAAACCTGGGCTGGCGATTGATTTCATATATGATAATTAACATGTTTCAATGCCATTCTCCCATATCATCCCACCCTTGCCCTCTCCCACAGAGTCCAAAAGACTGTTCTATACATCTGCATTTCTTTTGCTATTCATAGATTTTAAATGTCTATGTACACATCCCTCTTATATATGTTTGTTCTTGAATATTAAGTAGGTGAAATAATTTTTTAACACTTGATGTCTTCCTATTCCATGTGATCCCTATCATTTGTTTCTGTACAATTTTGTGGCATTGGTGTGATATTGTAATGCAGAAATATACACAAATTTCAATCCATTCAATAGTTGACAGACTTTGAAGTTTTTTCCATTTTAATTACAAAAAAATATGACTATAAAATATTACCATACATGAAAATCTAGTTTAGTGTATTCCTAGGAATAAAATAGCTTTTCAGTTCAGTTCAGACTCTCAATCATGTCTGACTCTTTGCGATCCCATGGTCTGAAGCACACCAGGCTTCCCTGTCCATCACCAACCCCCGGACAGGACTCAAACTCATGTCCATCGAGTCGGTGATTCCATCCAACCATCTCATCCTCTGTTATCCCCTGATCCTCTTGCCTTCAATCTTTCCCAGCATCAGGGTCTTTTCAAAGGGGGCAGTTCTTTGCATCAGGTGGTCTAAGTATTGGAGTTTCAGCATCAGTCCTTCCAATGAATCAGGACTGATCTCCTTTAGGAAGGACTGGTTGGATCTCCTTACAGTCCAAGGGACTCTCAACAGTCTGCTCCAACACCACAGTTCAAAAACATCGACTCTTCGGTGTTCAGCTTACTTTGTAGTCCAACTCCCACATCCATACATGACTATTAGAAAAACCATAGCTTGACTAGATGGCCTTTGTTGGCAAAATAATGTCTCTGCTTTTTAATATGCTGTCTAGATTGATCATAGCTTTCTTCCAAGGAGCGAGCGTCTTTTAATTTCATGGCTGCAGTCACCATCAGCAGTGATTTTGGAGTCTCAAAAAATAGTCTCTCACTTTCCATTGTTTGCCCATCTATTTGACATGAAGTAATGAGACCACATGCCATGATCTTAGTTTTATGAATGTTGAGCTTTAAGCCAGCTTTTTCATTCTTTGCTTTCACTTTCATCAGTTCAGTTCAGTAGCTCAATCATGTCCGACTCTTTGCGACCCCATGAACCACAGCTCACCAGGCCTCCCTGGTCATCACCAACTCCCGGAGTTTACCCAAACCCATGTCCATCGAGTCGGTGATGCCATTCAGCCATCTCATCCTCTGTCGTCCACTTCTCCTGCCACCAGTCCTTCCCAGCATTGGTGTCTTTTCTAACGAATGAACACTTCGCAAGAACTGGCCAAAGTACTGGAGCTTCAGCTTCAACATCAGTCCTCCCAATGAACACCCGGGACTGATCTCCTTTAGGATGGACTGATTGGATCTCCTTGCAGTCCAAGGGACTCTCAAGAATCTTCTCCAACACCACAGTTAAAACCAACACGATAATGTAAAGGAAAAAATAAATTAATTAAAATAAATAAATAAAATAGATAACTAATGAGAATCTCTTGTAAAAAAAAATGAATCAATACTTCTGTGCTCAGCTTTCTTCACTGTCCAACTCTCACATCCATACATGACCACTGGAAAAACCATAGCCTTGACTAGACGGACCTTTGCTGGTAAAGTAATGTCTCTGCTTTTAAATATGCTACCTAGGTTGGTTATAACTTTCCTTCCAAGGAGTAAGCATCTTTTAATTTCATGGCTGCAATCACCATCTGCAGTGATTTTGGAGCCCCCCAAAATAAAATCTGACACTGCTTCCACTGTTTCTCCATCTAGGCCCCATGAAGTGATGGGACCAGATGCCATGACCTTAGGTTTCTGAATGTTGAGCTTTAAGCCAACTTTTTCACTCTTCTCTTTCACTTTCATCAAGAGACTCTCTAGGTCCTCTTCACTTTCTGCCATAGGGTGGTGTCATCTGCATATCTGAGGTTACTGATATTTCTCCTGGCAATCTTGATTCCAGCTTGGGCTTCATCCAGCCCAGAGTTCCTCATGATGTACTCTGCATACAAGTTAAATAAGCAGGCTGACAATATACAGCCTTGACATACTCCTTTTCCTATTTGGAAACAGTCTGTTGTTCCATGTCCAGTTCTAACTGTTGCTTCCTGACCTGCATACAGGTCAGGTGATCTGGTATTCCCTTCTCTTTAAGAATTTTCCACAGTTTATTGTGATCTACACAGTCAAAGGCTTTGGCATAGTCAATAAAGCAGAAATAGATGTTTTTCTGGAACTCTCTTGCTTTTTTGATGATCCACCTGATGTTGGCAATTTGATCTCTGATTCCTCTGCCTTTTCTAAATCCAGCTTGAATATTTGGAAGTTCACGGTTCACGTATTGCTGGAGCCTGGCTTGGAGAATTTTGAGCATCCCTTTACTAGCGTGTGAGATGAGTGCAATTGTGCAGTAGTTTGAGCATTCTTTGGCATTGCCTTTCTTTGGGATTGGAATGAAAACTGACCTTTTGTAGTCCTGTAGCCACTGCTGAGTTTTCCACATTTGCTGGCATATTGAGTATAGCACTTTCACGGCATCATCTTTCAGGATTTGAAATAGCTCAACTGGAATTCCATCACCTCCATTAGCTTTGTTCATAGTGATGCTTTCAAAGGCCCATTTGGCTTCACATTCCAGGATGTCTGGCTCTAGGTGAGTGATCACGCCATCGTGATTATCTGAGTCGTGAAGATACTTTTTGTACAGTTCTTCTGTGTATTCTTGACACCTCTTAATCTCTTCTGCTTCTGTTAAAGTCCATACCATTTCTCTCCTTTATTGAGCCCATCTTTGCATGAAATGTTCCCTTGGTATCTTCAATTTTCTTGAAGAGATCTCCAGTCTTTCCCATTCTGTTGTTTTCCTCTATTTCTTTGCACTGATTACTGAGGAAGGCTTTCTTATCTCTCCTTGCTATTCTTTGGAACTCTGCATTCAGATGGGAATATCTTTCCTTTTCATCTTTGCTTTTCGCTTCTCTTCTTTTCACAGCTATTTGTAAGGCCTCATCAGACAACCATTTTGCTTTTTTGCATTTCTTTTCCATGGGGATGGTCTTAATCCATGTCTCCTGTACAATGTCATGAACCTCTGAACCTCTGTCCATAGTTCATCAGGCACTCTGTCTATCAGATCTAGTACCTTAAATCTATTTCTCACTTCCACTGTATAATCACTTTCATCAAGAGGCTCTTTAATTCTTCTTCACTTTCTGCCATAAGGGTGCTGTCATCTGCATATCTGAAATAATTAATATTTCTCCCTGCAATCTTGATTCCAGCTTGGGCTTCATCCAGCCCAGAATTTCACATGATGTACTCTGCACAGAAGTTAAATAAGCAGGGTGACAATATACAGCCTTGATGTACTCCTTTCCCAATTTGAAACCAGTCTGTTGTTCCATGTCCAGTTCTAACTGTGCCATCTTTATTTGTATATAGGCTTCTCAGGAGGCAGGTAAGGTGGTCTAATACTCCAGTCTCTTGGAGAATTTTCCACAGTTTTGTGATCCATACAGTCAAAGCCTTTGGCATAGTCAATAAAGCAGATGTACGTGTTTTTCTTTAAAAGCAAGGAACTCTCTTGCTTTTTCAATGATCCAGCCAATGTTGACAATTTGATATCCGGTTCCCCTGCCTCTTCTAAATCCAGCTTGAACATCTGGAAGTTCACGGTTCATATACTGTTGAAGCCTGACTTGGAGAATTTTGAGCATTACTTTGCTAGCATGTGAGATGAGTACAATTGTGTGGCAGTTCAAACATTCTTTGGCATTGCCTTTCTTTGGGATTGGAATGAAAACTGACCTTTTCCAGTCCAATGGCCACTGCTGAGGTTTCCAAATTTTCTGGCATATTGATTGCAGAACTTCAACAGCATCATATTTTGGTTTTGAAATAGCTCAGCTGAAAAATAGCTGAGTAATAAATAATGATATCTTCAACTTCACTATGAGTTGCTAAATTTGTCTCTTTTGTGGGGGTTCCAATTTTCCTTCCCAACAACAGTACCTAATGCTCCACATTCTTTCCAAGTAATAGGATTTTTAGACATTAAACAAGTTTGCTAATGTCATATTATTTTATTTGAAGTTTATTATGGTTTAAATTTTTATTTGCATTTTGAGCAGTTTTTAATAAGTTTATTGATAACCTGGATTTTCTTTTTGGTGAAATCTATTCCAGTCTTTTGCCCGTTATCCTTCTTTTTCCTCACATGTAACTGATACCGTAGTTTTCAATTCTCTCTGTCTGATTTGTTTCACTTAGCAAAAACCCTCAAGAGTCATCCATGTTGTGGTGGCAAATGGTACAACTGACCGCTGCAGCAAGTGGTCTGGGTCTCAATCATCTGGGCCGAGGTTGCGTTTGTGGCGAATTTTGTTGGTCATGCAGTGGTCTCTGCTGGCTTCCTTGTGACATCATTTGTGCCATTTTCTCTATGAGTGGATCGGTATCCTCAGGTGGCGGGGATGGTGGTTGACGTGGAGGAGAATTCCGATGTGGCGGGGGGTGAGGAAGGAGCAGTGGTGGTCTTGGCCTCTTCCTCGGAAAGTTTTGTAATGTTGGGGGATATCTGTCCATGATGACGAATCAGTCTGTAAGGAATCCAGAGCGGAGCATCTGCGTCCTCTGATGTCGTCATCTCCTCATCTTAGTGTAGTGTAGTTTTTCCTGATAAAAAGTCCTTTCATCCAGGTTGGAGACAGTCCCTTAAATTATGTCTTTTTTCAGTCCTGGTTGTAGATCATGAGGCATCTGATCTTCAACAAAAGATAGATTACTGAGATAAGCTTCAGAAACAAACTTAGGGTGTTCTTTAAGAATTCAATTAACTTTTATATTAATATTACATAGCAGCAAAGAACTATCTAAGAACTGAGTCTTACTACCTCCATTGGTAGACCTCCATTAACAAACTGGGATTTAACATTTATTGAAACATCATTTTTTTTTTTCTAAAATTACCCTCACTTTTATCAAATTTAACCAAATTAAGGCTAGTTTGTTTGCAAAATAGGTTTGTTCTCCTCAATTTTGGCCTGAATATAACCATAATTGATCATAGACTTTTTATTTTGTTGAAACATTTATAGAGTCTCAGACTGAACTTTTAAAATAAAACAAGGCTGGGAAACTCACACCAAAGGCTTATCACAGATTTTGCCTAACAAATCTGGGTGAATTTTTCCCTTAAAGGTCTCAAAATTCCTTGGGATTTTGTGCCTGTTAGTGAGATAACCTTCTTAGCTCATTTGATAAACTTACTGGAAACCTAAGAGTTTCGAATTTCTGAAGAAGTTAGATAGAGAGAAAATATAGTTGTATTGTTTATAACGTATAATTTTACCAAATTATTTTCATAATTAGTTTGAGAGGAAGGTTTTCCCTACTCCTGGAAAACACAAGATTCTAACCTGTAATTTTTCAGATTAAAAGTTATAAAAGTTATAAGCATATTTGTGGTTCATTCAGTCCTTTTGCTAACTTTTATGAAGTCATCAGGCTTTCCATTAGAATACCAGGGCATATCAGAATGTTAAGAACTCCATATAATTTCTAGATTATCTGTATTAGTAATTTTATCATACATTATAACATGAGTGGATTTATTACTCATTTGATAATACTTTTTATGTAATTTAACCCACTAAATAAACACAACTAGTTTAATATCTCTCTTTGGGATGCTTCAGGGGCCCTCTGAAGCACCCCAAAGTTAGCTAGAGATCAATGATTTAGAAAGTATTGTCAATAAATATCAGAAGGATTTATAACAGTCAGATAGGATCATATAAGTCACTGTGAAACAACAGTTACTCACTAACCCAAAATTAACAAAAGATTTCAAAGGTAAACATAGAACAGATCACTTCAGAGATAAACTTAAAATCTATTATCAAAGGTAGTTTAACATCTCAAGAAAACTCGTATTTATGCACAAAACTCTTCCCTTGGGGTCCACTTTCCATAAAACATTCATGTCACTTTCTGTACCCATTCCTTTGTTTTCCCATCCTGAAACAGCCACCTATAAGTCAGATCTACTTCCTTTTCCCTTCATAAAATGTAATTTTACTCCATATACCTTCTTTACTGAAAACACACATCCTACTTTCCTTAAGCAACCAAGAATTGACCTTTATATTAGCATTGTATAGATTGGTGAATATAAATACTAGTGATAATTTTTAAAACCCTTGCTTTTTTAGAACATTTTAGGATGGCACCAAACATTATTTACTTATAGTCCCAAATCTCTTTAGTTTCTCTGTAAAAGGAAATCAGTGTTTAGTAGTAAATGTTTCAAAATCTTATTTTATCTGGAAATGACTTAACTATTTAATAGACTTCTAACACTTAGCACATTTAGCACAATGCTTAAAAATTCAAGTTATGTCAATCTGGAGAGACTATTTTAGACCGATATTCCTAAAGAATATAAAAGCTCATATCTCATTTACATTTTTAGAAGTTTTCTCTCTCCCCCTCCTTTTTTAAATCGAGGTAATTACAGATATAATATTTAACTTATATTAAACTTAGGTACAATGAAAATATTTTACTTGATGTTTATTTGTTTAAGACATGTCTATATTAGATAGCTCAACAAACATTAATATCAGGTATTTAATACTGAATATTTCCCAGTTCACATGAACCTGGAATTTATTGTTTAATTTAGAATTATTTGATTTGTAAGTGCTTATCTTTTTTTAAAAGCCAATTAAATAGAGCTTGTTTACAAATTAACTTTAAAAATTATTATGCAGAGACAAAGACATACCAAAACATATTTAGACAGACACAATGCAAGATCTAGTTTTATTTTTTAAGTTTAGAGGTCAATAAAGTCTCTTGTTCCTTACCAGTCAGGGCACTCTGGCCAGCTGTCCGCGTCAGGAGGAGACCAGGGACAAAAGGGTCCCACTTGCGGCCGCTGGATCTGGTCCATTGGCAGGCAAGCTGGCCCCTGAGTACCTGATTGGTCAGGACGTCAGTCTCAGTGAAGAAGAGGAGGGCCCCTTCCAGGGCCCAAAGCTGGGTTTTTGTCTAACACTTGGGAGTGGATTGTCCGAGGAGACACATGTGCTGACAAAGCAAGAGATTCCATTGGGAAGGGCACCCAGGAGAACTATTTAGCTGCGTGGCTCACAGTACAGCCACACAGACAGACAGAGAGACAGAACAAACAGTCTTCCAGGAGTCCGGAGGCAAAACCGAAACAAAAACCAGGTACACAAGACGCTGACAATGCTGGCACACACAAAGACACGGCAGACAGACGAACACAAGACGTCGGCCAAAAGCACACCAGAGGGGCTCTCTCCAGCCCCTTTGTCCCTGTAGAGACATGGAGCTCCTTCCCAAAATAATTTCAACCACTCTCTCAGGTAGAGGTCCCCTGACCCCAGTAGGTAATTTAATTGTTGGCGAATCAGGGGGTAATATTGTTGAGGTGGTGGAACTGAGATCAAGTCCTGCACTGCCTGAGGTAGCTCTGTAGAGTTCTGAGATGGGAGGAAGGGAATGAATGGGTTGTACTGGTTCTGGACTGTTGCCCCAATTATTGTCAGGGCCTGAGGCTGGCCCCTCAGCCCATTTCCTGACTCATGATTGGAAATGGGAGGGATCCCTCTTGCTTGTAGAGGGGTACCATTCTTATGAAATTTATATCGGCAGTCCTTAGCCCAGTGAAGTCCCTTTTGGCAGCCAGGACAAAGCGTTCGTGGGAGATTCCCCTGAGGTGATCCAGAAACAGGGGAAGAAGTAAGGTTTCTTTGGGGGCAATCCCTACTAAAATGACCTGACATTCCACTGGAGAAACAGTTACTTCCTGAAGAGTATCTTCCAAGGTTTCTCGGGGAATTACTGTTTCCAGATTTTAACATCATCTGCACATGTTTGGAATAAGGCTCTCCCTTCAGAGCTGCGGCTATATCCACACCCTGAACAAAGGCGGGACTCACATCAGAGCAGCTCTTGATGTAATCTGTTAAGCTGCCAGATTTCCTGATAGGATGCAGTATTGCCTGACAGGTATTATTGGCATTTTCAAAAGCTAGTTGCTTTATCAAAATCTCAGAGGCCTCAGAGTTAGTTATTACAGGATCGACAGCTTGTATCAATCTTGATACAAAGTCTTCATAAGGTTCCTCTGCTTTCTGTTTAACTCCTGCCAAAACTGAAGCATGATCAGTACCTTGGGGAAGTGCCCTCCAGGCATTTACCGCCCACATAGTGACATGCTCTAGTGTCCTCTTATCTAAGTACATTTGGTCTTTTACCTGATCATACTCTCCTGTTCCAGTCAACTGTTCTACAGAGATATCTCTGACACCATGCCTCTTATTACCCGCTACCTGCTTTCTAGCTAAATCTTCATATTCAGTTCTCCAGAGTAAATATTGTCCTCCTGTTAGGCAAGCCTTAGCAGTCCGTACCCAATCATAAGGAGTCATCCACTGAGAAGCTAATGCGTCCACCAAGGTTAAAGTATACGGAGCCTGAGACCCATATTGATTGCAAGCCTCTTTTAGTTCCTTAAGTAGCTTTGCCGGTAAGGGCTCCCATATGGGGTCATCTTCACACCCTGGTTCCAAGACCACAGGAAAGGCTGCTGCAAACTCTGGGTCATCCTCATCGAGCCCACGACCCCTTCTCGGAGGTGGGGCCCTATCTTACGGGGAGGAACTCTTTCTAAGACTGCCATAGATGGTGGAGGAGGTGGTAGCCTTGGTGGCCATGAAGCAGGCACCATAGGCGGGGCTCTAGAAGGCCTCAGCGTTGGTTTAGATTCTTTAGTTTTATTTTCAGTGGGCCATCTGTATTTAGCCAGGAGGACCCATTTATCATTATCCTCATCGTGGCAATGAGTTGCAGCCTCATCTAGTGTCTCCTCACCCTTAGGGGATAGTTGATCATTATTCTTCCTAAGCTTTGTCTCCAAAGGTGCAGAAGCACAAGCTGCTATCACAGGTTTTTCCTTCAGACTATCACTCATTGCCTTTGAATCGAATCTAGAGAGAGAACGATCTATTTTTTCTCCCTCATGTGCAGGGTCGAGGGCGTCCCGAATTAGGTTCCATAGATGACTATGCAAACTATACCAATTTTGTAGTGTATCTCCTACTTTATTCCAAGTATCTAAGTTCATAGTGCCTTCTTCTGAAAACCAAGGGCACTGTTCCTATATAAAATTTAAAAATGTCTTAAGGAGAGACTTAGGGATCTTTGATCCTCACTTGTTAAGCATATGTCTTATTATATCTACAAACAATTGCCTTTCCTTAGATTCTCCACTTCCCATCTTGAATAACTGGGAGGCATAAACTTCTCAAATAGTTCTGACAAGCACTTTCCACCCTTCACTTACCCTACTTATCTTATGCAGGGGGGTCTGCAGCACCCAGGTGGGGTCCTAGCCACCCCGATTCAGGAACAATTGGGGGAACTTACCCTACAAGCCCCATGTTGGGCGCCAGCTGTCGGGGTCCAGCCCCAGAGGGTCTGGGGGTCTTGAGGGATGAGTGGTGTCAGCAGAAGAACTGAGCTGAGTTGATGTGTGGTGATGGAGCAGTTTCTCTTTTCTTGTTGGTTTACAGTTTTATAGCCAAAAGACATCCCCATTACATCATTACATCACCTATCATTCTATACAAATTTTGTTTTCTACCTTCCATAGCAACCTTATCATTGAGCTCATTCCCTACAGAAGTCAGATTTCTGCATAATTAGATTTAACAATAGTATGTTTACCAGTTGAATGTCTTCAGCATACTTCATTCAATCATGATAAGTACATCAATCTAGGTAGAAAGGTTACATTTCTCTTATCAGATGCAACTATGTAGAAGCTAGAGGGAAGGGCTTAAGCTTGTAACTGTTTTATTCTAGTAACCTACTCTGGTTCTTACAAGGAAAGAGGACAAAGAGACAGTTTAGAAAGAGGAAAGAGGACTAAGAGACAGTCTAGCAGCACTGCTTTAGCAATAAAACCCTATTAACCTTATAACTACTATAATGAATTACTATGTCTACATAATCCTAAAGCAATCAATATCTCCAACTATGCTGGCCACAGTTATGAGTATTCCTAAGTCCCATTCCAGCCTGGTTTTTTCAAGGAAGGGAGCCTCCTCCGTGGAGTTGTTGGGGGAGTGGGAGGTGGAAAGGTGACCCAAGTACTAGCCTTTCTGGTGGTGGCCTTGCCATGACTCCCAGAGAACTCTTGGTAAACTCCCCAGTAATGAGTAGGAGGAGTAGTAATCTATTTAAATGTCCCTTTCATTCCTCCCTAGCCCCCGGGGAAGGCAATCCACCTTCCTGGATCCTCTGGTCGATAAGGTCTGGAGGAATTATCTCCGGATAATTCTTTCCAACTGGGACTGACCTACTGAGATGAGCCAATGTTCCGAACATGGACAGAACTCCCAAGAAAAATACCAGGGGGGGCCTAGCCCAGGATGCCCCGATAAAGAAAGTCAGCTTTGTAATTTCTTTCTTAGTCTTGTGACCTTGTCATCCGAGCAAGGGGACATCCTAACGGCTCCCGGCATCTCCCCCTTTTTTGTTTTTTAAGATAGCGGTATGGAGTTCAAGGGAGATGTCCTTTATGCTCTTGCATAGGATTCTGACGATGACTGGAAGCAGAAGGAAAACTATTAGAACCACAGCAATAATTGTTCCTATATTCATTAATATGGGGAGGAGGCTCTTATGGGAAACGAAATCAGAGAGACTTTTAAAGAAAGAATCAGCTATGCCAGCGATGGAAAAGTCTAACTCTGATTGGCCTATATCTTGGATTTCTTTATGCAACTTAGTTAGATCTAGACCAACGTCTGACTGATTCCATATCCCAAGGGCATGGTTCTGTATTTGATCCCAAGAATACACTGACTGATTGACTTTCAGAGGAGTAACACAAATCCATTTGTATTCTACAGGACACCGGAGAGACAATCTTACTTTTAAGGCTGTAAGCTCCTGACCTATATGTAGGACTGCTTCCTCTAAAGCATCTACCTTAGCTTCCAATTTTCTGTCTAAATTCTGCTTCAATAATTTTGACAATTAACTTAGAAATTAAAATATGCCTTCTTCTCAAACTTTGGTATTAATTTATCAGCCAGGGTCCAAACTAGAGAAACATAATAGTAAAAGTTTATCATCTATGTATCTATCTATGTGGCTTCCCTGGTGGCTCAGTGGTAAATAATCACCTGCCAGTGCAGGAGATGCCAATTCAGTCCCGGGTTCGGGAAGATCCCATGCAGTAAGAAGTGGCAACCCACTGTAGGATTCAGTCCAGGGGGTTCCAAAAGAGTCAGAAACGACTTAGCAGCTAAGGAACAACAAAAATCTATCTATCTACCTACCTGTCAACCTAACTGCCTATCAAGATAGAGCTCTATCTATCAGAAGAAAGAATTTGTCTAATGCAATGGTGGCTGTTCATTGTTGTTCAGTCACTAAATTGCGTCCTACTCTTGTGACCCCATGTGATACACCAGTCTACTCTGTCCATGAGATTTCCCAGGCAAGAATACTGGTTCAGTTCAGCTCCGTTCAGTCACTCAGTTGTGTCAAACTCTATGCGACCCCATGAACTGAAGCACGCCCAGCCTCCCTGTCATTCGCCAACTCCTGGAATTAATCAAACTCATGTCCATTGAGTCAGTGAGGCCATCAAACTATCTCATCCTCTACTATCCCCTTCTCTTCCTTCCCTCAATCATTCCAAGCATCAGAGTATCTTCAAATGAGTCAGCTCTTCGTATCAGGCAGCCAAAGTACTGGACTTTCAGCTTCATCATCAGTCCTTCCAATGGATAAAAGCAGTGCTTTATTGACTGAGGATCACAATAAACTGTGGAAAACTCTTAGAGAGAAGGGAATACCAGACCACCTCACCTGCCTCTTGAGAAACCTGTATGCAGGTCAGGAAGCAACAGTTAGAACTGGACATGGAACAACAGATTGGTTTCAAATAGGAAAAGGAGTATGTCAAGGCTGTATACTGTCATCCTGCTTATTTAACTTGTATGCAGAGTACATCATGAGAAACGCTGGGCTGGATGAAACACAAGCTGGAATCAAGATTGCCAGGAGAAATGTCAGTAACCTCAGATATGCAGATGACACCACTCTTATGGCAGAAAGTGAAGAGGAACTAGAGAGTCTCTTGATGAAAGTGAAAGAGGAGAGTGAAAAAGTTGGCTTAAAGCTCAACATTCAGAAAACTAAGACCATGGCATCTGGTCCCATCAGTTCATGGCAGATGGATGTTGGGGAAACAGTGGAAACAGTGGCAGACTTTTATTTTGAGGGCTCCAAAATCACTGCAGATGGTGACTGAAGCCATGAGATTAAAAGATGCTTGCTGCTTAGAAGGAAAGTTATGGCCAACCTGGATAGCATATTGAAAAGCAGAGACATTACTTTACCAACAAAGTCCGTCTAGTCAAGGCTATGGTTTTTCCAGTGGTCATGTATGGATGTGAGAGTTGGCCAGTGAAACAAGCTGAGCACTGAAGAATTGATGCTTTTGAACTGTGGTGTTGGAGAAGACTCTTGATTGTCCCTTGGACTGCAAGGAGATCCAACCAGTCCATCCTAAAGGAGGTCAGTCCTGGATGTTCACTGGAAGGACTGATGTTGAAGCTGAAACTCCAGTACTTTCGCCACCTCATGTGAAGAGTTAACTCATTGGAAAAGACCCTGATGCTGGGAAGAACTGGGGGCAGGAGGAGAAGGGGTTGACAGAGGATGAGATGGCTGGATGGCATCACCGACTCGATGAACATGGGTTTGGATGGAATCCGGGAATTGGTGATGGACAGGGAGGCCTGGCGTGCTGTGATTCATGGGGTCACAAAGGGTCAGACATGACTAAGTGACTGAACTGAACTGAACTGAACTGAGAAGTTTTTCTGGAACTCTCTTGCTTTTTTGATGATCCAGTGGATGTTAGCAATTTGATCTCTGGTTCCTCTGCCTTTTCTAAATCCAGCTTGAATATCTGAAAATCCATGGTTGACATACTGTTGAACCCTAACTTGGAGAATTTTGAGCATTACTTTATTAGCATGTGAGATGAGTGCAATTGTGCAGTAGTTTCAGCATTCTTTAGCATTGCCTTTCTTTGGGATTGGAATGAAAGCTGACCTTTTGTAGTCCTGTGGCCACTGCTGAGTTTTCCACATTTGCTGGCATATTGAGTGCAGCACTTTCATAGCATCATCTTTTAGGATTTGAAATAGCTCAACTGGAATTCCATCACCTCCACTAGCTTTGTTCATAGTGATGCTTCCTAAGGCCCACTTGACTTCACATTCCAGGATGTCTGGCTCTAGGTGAGTGATCACACCATCATGATTATCTGAGTCATGAAGATCTTTTTTTGTACAGTTCTTCTGTGTATTCTTGCCACCTCTTCTCAATATCTTCTGCTTCTGTTAGGTCCATACAATTTCTGTCCTTTATGGAGCCCATCTTTGCATGAAATGTTCTCTTGGTATCCCTAATTTTCTTGAAGAGATCACTAGTCTTTCTCATTCTATTGTTTTCCTCTATTTCTTTGCACTGAATACTGAGGAAGGCTTTCTCATCTGTGCTTGCTATTCTTTAGAATTCTGCATTCAAATGGGTATATCTTTCATTTTCTCCTTTGCTTTTGGCTTCTCTTCTTTTCAAAGCTATTTGTAAGGCCTCCTCAGACATCAATTTTGCTTTTTTGCATTTCTTTTTCTTGGTGGTGGTCTCCAGCACAAAGTCACGAACCTCCGTCCATGGTTCATTAGACACTCCGTTTATCAAATCTAATCCCTTTAGTTTATTTCTCACCTCCACTGTATAATCGTAAGCGATTTCATTTAGGTCATACCTGAATGGTCTGGTGGTTTTCCCTACTTTCTTCAATTTAAGTCTGAATTTGGCAATAAGGAGTTCATGATCTGAGCCACTGTCAATCCCTGTCCTATTTTTGCTGACTGTATAGAGCTTCTCCATCTTTAGCTGCAAAGAATATAATCAGTCTGATTTCAGTATTGATCATCTGGTGATCTCCATATGTAGAGTCTTCTGTTGTGTTGTTGGAAGAGGGTATTTGCTATGACCAGTGAGTTCTCATGGCAAAACCCTATTAGCCTTCTCCCTGCTTCATTCTGTACTCCAAGGCCAAATTTGCCTGTGACTCCAGGTGTTTCTTGACCTCGTACTTTTGCATCATTCCAGTCCCCTATAATGAAAAGGAATGTTTTTTGCGTGTTAGCTCTAGAAGGTCTTGTGGGTCTTCATAGAACCATTCAATTTCAGGTTTTCTAGCATTCCTGGTCGGGGCCTAGACTTGGATTACTGTGGTACTGTATGGTTTGCCTTAAAATTGATCAGAGATCATTCTGTCGTTTTTGAGATTGCATCCAAGTACTGCATTTCAAAGTCTTTTTTGACCTGGTATTTCCTTATCTATGGGATCTTCCCAGATCAGGGAAAGGACGGAGCACAGGTAAGGAAGCTGAGTCCACAGTACAGTTTCTTCTCTCTTTTAGATCAGGTTCAGCGCTGCTTTAAAATATACAATTAATCTCAAAAATATACAAGCAACTCCTGCAGCTCCATTCTAGAAAAATAAACAACCCAATCAAAAAGTGGGCCAAAGAACTTAACAGACATTTCTCCAAAGAAGACATAAAAATGGCTAACAAACACATGAAAAGATGCTCAACATCACTCATTATCAGAGAAATGCAAATCAAAACCACAATGAGGTATCACTTTACACCAGTCATAATGGCTGCAATCCAAAAATCTACAAGCAATAAATGCTGGAGAGGATGTGGAGAAAGGGGAACTCTCTTACACTGTTGGTGGGAATGCAAACTAGTACAGCCACTATGGAAAACAGTGTGGAGGTTCCTTAAAAAACTGCAAATAGACCTGTCATATGACCCAGCAATCCCACTGCTGGGCATATACACCGAGGAAACCAGAATTGAAAGAGTCACATGTACCCCAATGTTCATCGCTGCATTGTTTACAATAGCCAGGACATGGAAGCAACCTAGATGCCCATCAACTGATGAATGGATAAGAAAGCTGTGGTACATATACACAATGGAATATTACTCAGCATTAAAAAAAAATTCATTTGAATCAGTTCTACTCAGGTGGATGGAACTGGAGCCCATTATCCAGAGTGAAGTAAGCCAGAAAGAAAAACAACAATACAGTATACTAACACATATATATGGAATTTAGAAAGGCGGTAACGAGAACCCAGCATGTGAGACAGCAAAAGAAACTCAGATGTATAGAACAGACTCGTGGACTCTGTGGACTAGGGCAAGGGTGGGATGATATGGGAGAATGACATTGAAACATGTTAATTATCATATGTGTAATCAATCGCCAGCCCAGGATTGACGCTTGGGGTTGGTGCATCGAAATTTCCTGGGGGGAGGGAGGAGGGAGGGAAGAGGGAGGGGGTTCTGGAAGGGGAGCATATGTAAACCCATGGCGATATCATGTAATTGTATGGCAAAACTAATAAAAAATAAAATAAAATAAAAAAGCTGAAAAAAAAGCCATTCAAGTGATTTAATAAGTGCTACATCAGTTATACAGGAGAAGCAGCTTGTTTAAAATTAATTGTTTAGGATTATATCTGATAGTGTAGCTTCTCAGCAGTACCTAGATTAGTTTTGGTTTAAATAACTGAGGATGTATGCCCGGTCAGGCTGACCCCTCATCAAAGTTATCATAGCCCATTCATATCTCTTTATTCCTCTGGACATTGTTATCCTAAAAGTTATATCCTTCATTTTCTGTTCTCTTCTCTCAATTAACACATGATTGTCCTGCATTTTTTGTATATGTATGTGTGTTTAGTATATACGTATTTTGAATTACATAAGACTATACAGTTTTATTGTTTCACAGTTGGTGTTCTCTTAGACTTATTTGTTTGAGTACTGTTCTTGTTTTTTCTTTCATTACAAACCTTATATATGAGATAGTTTTCCTTTTTCTAAAGTACGTATTTTATTTTCCCTTAATGTGAATCTATAAAGCAAATTCTCTCACATTCTATTAATTGAAATCTTGAACCTTAAAAAAATATTCCTTTATGTAGAATTCTAAGTAGACAATTATTGTTTTCTGCAGATAGAAGTGATAATTTAACATCTTCTGGTTTCCATTATTGCTACTGAAAAGTCATCTTTAAGTACTGGTCGTTCTGAACCTTGATTACTATAGTATATCTTTATTAGAAACAAAAAGTCTATAATACCTTCCCCCTTACTCTTATGCTAACATTTACCCATATGATTAAATATTCCCCAAAACACAATTTTCAAAAACCATAAAATATTTCCTCAGGTGAATGTACCACAATATGACAAGATATGTCACATTAACATATCTTATTTTTTCCACTATAAAAATATTGGAATAAACATCTTGTACATAAGGATGTTAGAAAATCTTTCATTATTGCTTCAGGATCTTGTTTCAGTTTGAAACTCTTTAATTTACATGAGCATTTTAAAAATGCTCATTTATATATCTCTAATTTTATTTAAAATAATATTTATAACACTTATTTTCTACAAAATTGAGTGTCATTCCCTTTACATTTTTGTCATTGAAATTTGTCCAAAAAATCACTTACACTTAATTGTCAAGTCTTTGATTTTAGTAATGGTCATGTTATTAGCCATTCTTAAGAAAACATTCTATCATTCTTCTGTATTTTTCCTTTGGTTGTGTTACTGCTTTTGTTATTGCAAGAAGTGTTTTTGTGTGGAAAATAATTTTGCAGATAATTTTCCTTTGAATTTTGTATAGATTTAATCTTCATAAATAGAATTTTAATTAAAAACATTCTAATATGTGTATACTTTTTACAATTTACTTTATTCCCTGAATTCATGAGTTTCCTAATGACAATTTTCTCAGAAAAGTAGGGATTCAGTTTTATTCCTTTTTGTCTCCAGTGGTTTCTAATTGCAAGAGTGCCAGAGTGGGTTTCAATTTGAGATTGTCAATCACATTTACACATACACTTGATCACTCCAATCCCAAGGTTACTGAGGTTCAAGAGATTATATAGAATAGGTGGTAGAGCAGACTGTACAAGAGCTTGATGAAGACTTCAGACACCTGGTCACGTCATCTCTTTGAATACATATTCAATAACTTCCTTACTAGAGTGACAACACTTTGCGAGCATTTTGTCTCCATATCCATTGTTGTTTCTTTGAACCTTAGAAAAGTGCATAATATTTCCCGAATTAAGAAAGAATGTGCTGTGCTGTGCTGAATCGCTCAGTCATGCCCAAATCTGTGACCCCATGGACTGGAGCCCATCAGGCTCCTCTGTCCATGGGGACTCTCCAGGTAAGAATAATGGAGCAGGTTGCCATGCCCTCCTCCAGGGGATCTTCCCAATCCAGCAGCTGAATCCAGGTCTCCCACATTGCAGCAAATTCTTTACCGTCAGAGTCACCAGCGAAGCCCAAGAATACTGGAATGGGGAGCCTATTCTTTTTCCAAGGGGATCTTCCCAGCCCAGGAATTGAACCAGGTTCTCCTGAATCGCAGGTGGATTCTTTACCAGCTAAGCTACCAGGGAAGCCCTTAGAAAAGAGCAGAATTATAGAATTTAGTGTAGCACTTAAAAATAGTATAGTAAAGCATAACTATTTATCTTGAAACTTATTCTTACAAATCTATGTAGATTTAATTTTTGTAAGGTAAAAAATGCATACATTAAGATTTATATTGGATGGATCTGTATAGGTATTTTTTTTAAGCAAAAGTAACCTAAAAGTACTGCATTTTTCATTGTATTTAAACACTCATTTTGGTTTTTTATTTTGTAGACTGTAAAGAACCCCCTCCCAGAAAAGAAACAGAAATCCTGTCAGGTTCTTGGACTGAACAAACATATCAAGAGGGCACTCACGCTACATATAAATGCCGCCCTGGATACAGAACTCTGGGGAGTATCGCAATGGTGTGTAGGGGTGGAAAATGGGTGTCTCTTCATCCATCAAGGATATGTCGAAGTAAGTAATCCCTACTTTTGTGAAATCTGTGAAAAATTTTGAAAATAATGAATGCTATTTTGGCAATGCTGGATGAATTCTATCGCTAGTGTCATTTAAATACAAAGTGATATATCCTCATCATTCTTAACAACGGGTTGTCATCTTCCAGAATTTTTAAAAAAAGCATGCAGATAACGTTGGCATTTTTCACTTTTCTATGTTTTCAACTCTGTCCCCTAAAACAATATCAAATATCCCTGTTCTTGAACTCTTATGTAAATTGTTACTGCCTGTGTTACATGCTAACATCATATTCTTTTTCTTTTTCATTTTAGAAAAGCCGTGTGCACACCCTGGAGACACTCCATTTGGTTCTTTCCATCTTGAAGAAGGAACTCAGTTTGAATATGGCGCAAAGGTTGTTTATACGTGTGATGAGGGGTATGTCATCAACAGAAAGAGCAGTTTACAATTCAGATCTCTCATACTGGAAAGAGTAAATAGAAACTGACCTTATTTATGTGTTTAAGTTTACTATATTTTTCTATAAGCATCTTTATAAATAACTTACAAGTAATCTGAAAATGTAAACCATAATGAAAATGATTATATTTGGCTAATATATATGATCATCTCCTCAACATTGAAAAATTAAAGTGTATTATAATTACTCTGGTAGAGTGTAGTTACAGGAAAGTGCAAAAATTGTACACGTTTAAATAAAAATTCTCTGCAATAAGCCCTATTATGTGCAGAATAAGAATTCCGTATCTCCGGGCAGTGGGAATGGTAACTAAATTAGAGAAGGTGGATCTATTTTGATAAAATTTTATAAAATTTATGAGAAATTAGACTAACTGAATACTGAAATATAACTATCATCCTTTAAGTTTCCACAATCTGTAAATTATGCTTATCACGCAGACCAAAAATGCTGCTCTGCTCAGAAGAGGTGACTTTGTGCCTTCTAAGAACCTGCTGGATTTCCACAGCTCAGCTAATCTTAATCCTGTATTGTCACCTCCTCAGTGTTCTTTCTTTTTTGTGACTCCCAGCTCCTTGTTTTGAAGAAAGTTTTATACATAGGAAAACTGGATGACTACTTCTTTACTACATAAATATACACAGGGTGAAGAAATTACACGTGGAATCATTATTCACTCCCCATTTATTTCTTGATTTGAAGCAATAGAATATTATAGAGCTTAGGCTTTGAAGTAAGCCCATATTACAAAACTCTACCACTTAATAACTATATATATTTTTAAAAAATAGCTCTTTACTCCAATTTCCTCACTTGCAAAAGCAGAAACATATCAAGCGCATCACAGGCTTGGTGGGAGAAATAAGTACCACAGACTAGAAGCAAGCAGGGCTGCTTTTCAAGGTCTCCTCAGCTGGGAAAGGGGTGGGATTCTCATGGGTGGGGCAGCTGTGGGGCTCAGGCTCCAGAGTGCAGCACGCAGTGTGCAGTGCACAGTGTGGCGTCAGCACAGGGCCCCAAGCTGAGGTGCCGGGGAGGCCATTTTGAACTGGGAACGCCTGACTGAAGGGCTGGCCCTGAGGCTTCAGTGTGTGGGACCCTGTGAGCCTGCTAAAGGAAACTTAGCAAGGAGGGGGAAATAAGGTTAGATTTATTCCCCAGGTTCTATTTTTATTTCCTAGAAAATTTCTGGGGTTAGCTGGAGTCACTAGGTGGATTTGTGTAGAATTTTGCAGAACTCTGGACAGAGGTTTGGGAGAATGACTGGGTCCCTGGTGTAGAGGGAAAATTCAGTTCAGTTCAGTCAGTAAGTTGTGTCCAACTCTTTTGAACCCATGAATCACAGCACACCAGGCCTCCCCGTCCATCACCAACTCCTGGAGTTCACCCAAACCCATGTCCATTGAGTCAGTGATGCCATCCTGCCGTCTCATCCTCTGTCATGTCGTCCCCTTCTCCTCCCATCCTCAATCTTTCCCAGCATCAGGGTCTTTTCAAATGAGTCAGCTCTTCACAAGAGGTGGCCAAAGTACTGGAGTTTCAGTTTCAACATCAGTCCTTCCTATGAACACCCAGGACTGATCTCCATTAGGATGGATCTACTTGCAGTCCAAGGGACTCTCAAGAGTCTTCTCCAACACCACACTTCAAAAGCATCAATTCTTCGTTGCTCAGCTTTCTTTATAGTTCAACTTTCACACCCATACATGACCACTGGAAAAACCATAGCTTTGACTATATGGACCTTCGTGGGCAAAGTAATGTCTCTGCATTTTAATATGCTATCCAGGTTGGTCATAACTTTCCTTCCAAAGAGTAAGTGTCTTTTAATTTCATGGCTGCAGTCACCATCTGCAGTGATTTTGAGCCCAGAAAAATAAAGTCAGCCTCTGTTACCACTGTTTCCCCATCCATCTGCCATGACCTGATGGGACCAGATGCCATGATCTTAGTTTTCTGAATATTGAGCTTTAAGCCAACTTTTTCACTCTCCTCTTTCACTTTCATCAAGAGGCGTCTTTAGTTTTTCTTCACTTTCTGCCAGAAGGGTGGTGTCATCTGCATATCTGAGGTTATTGATATTTCTCAGCAATCTTGATTCCAGCTTATGCTTCATCCAGCCCAGCATTTCTCATGATGTACTCTGCACAGAAGTTAAATAAGCAGGGTGATAATATAAAGCCTTGACATACTCCTTTTCCTATTTGGAACCAGTCTGTCGTTCTATGTCCAGTTCTAACTGTTGCTTCCTGACCTGCATACAGGTTTCTCAAGAGGCAGGTCAGGTGGTCTGGTATTCCCATCTCTTTAAGAGTTTTCCACTGTTTATTGTGATCCACACAGTCAAAGGTTTTCACATAGTCAATAAAGCAGAAATATATGTTTTTCTGGAACTCTCTTGCTTTTTTGATGATCCAGTGGATGTTGGCAATTTGATCTCTGGTTCCTCTGCCTTTTCTAAAACCAGCTTGAACATCTGGAAGTTCATGGTTCACGTATTTCTGAAGCCTGGCTTGGAGAATTTTAAGCATTACTTTACTAGCGTGTGAAATGAGTGCAATTGTGCAATGGTTTGAGCATTCTTTGGCATTGCCTTTCTTTGGGATTGGAATGAAAAATGATCTTTTCCAGTCCTGTGGCCACTGCTGAGTTTTCCAAATTTGCTGACATATTGAGTCAAACACTTTCACAGCATCATCTTTCAGAATTTGAAATAGCTCAACTGGAATTCCATCACCTCCACTACCTTTGTTTGTAGTAATGCTTCCGAAGGCCCACTTAACTTCACATTCCAGGATGTCTGGCTCTAGGTGATGATCACACCATCATGATTATCTGAGTCATGAAGATCTTTTTTTGTACAGTTCTTCTGTGTATTCTTGCCACTTGTTTTTAATATCTTCTGCTTCTGCTAGGTCTCTACCATTTCTGTCCTTTATTGAGCCCATCTTTGCATGAAATGTTCCCTTGGTATCTCTAACTTTCTTGACGAGGTCTCTAGTCTTTCCCATTCTATTGTTTTCCTCTATTTGTTTGCATTGATTGCTGAGGAAGGCTTTCTTATCTCTCCTTGCTGTTCTTTGGAACTCTGCATTCAAATGGGTATATCTTTCCTTTTCTCCTTTGCTTTTCGCTTCCTGTCCTTTCACAGCTAATTATAAGGCCTCCTCAGAAAGTGATTTTGCTTTTTTTCATTTCTTTTTCTTGGGGATGGTCTTGATTCCTGTCTCCTGTACAATGTCATGAACCTCTATCCATAGTTCGTCAGGCATTCTGCCTTTGAGATCTAGTCCTTTAAATCTATTTCTCACTTCCACTGTATAGTCATAATGGATTTGATTTAGGTCATACCTGAATGGTCTAGTGTTTTTCTCCACTTTCTTCAATTTCAGTCTGAATTAAACAATAAAGTGTTCATGATCTGAGCCACAGTCATCTCCCAGTCTTGTTTATGCTGACAGTATACAGCTTCTCCATCCTTGGCTGCAAAGAATATAATCAATTTGATTTCAGTATTGACCATCTGGTGATGTCCATGTGTAGAGTCTTCTGGTGTGTTGTTGGAAGAAGATGTTTACTATGAGCAGTGCGTTTGCTTCGCAGAACCGTATTAGCCTTTTCCCTGCTTCATTCTGTACTCCAAGACCAAATTTGCCTGTTACTCCAGGTGTTTCCTGACTTCCTACATTTGCATTCCAGTCCCCTATAATGAAAAGGACATCTTTTTGGGTGTTAGCTCTAAAAGGTCTTGTAGGTCTTTATAGAACTGTTCAACTTCAGCTTCTTGGGCATTACTGGTAGGGGCATAGACTTGAATTACCATGATATTGAATGGTTGCCTTGGAAATGAACAAGTAATCATTCTGTCATTTTTGAGATTGCATTCAAGTACTGCATTTCAGACTCTTTTGTTGACTTTGATGGCTACTCCATTTCTACTAAGGGATTCTTGCCCACAGTAGTAGATATAATGGTCATCTGAGTTCAGTTCACCCATTCCAGTCCATCTTAGTTCACTGATTCCTAGAATGTTGATGTTCACTCTTGTCATCTCCTGTTTGACCACTTCCAATTTGCCCTGTTCATGGACCTAACATTCCAGGTTCCTATGCAATATTGCTTTTTACAGCATCAAATCTTGCTTCTATCACCAGTCCCATTCACAACTGGGTGTTGTTTTTGCTTTGGCTCTATTCCTTCATTCTTTCTGGAGTTATTTCTCCACTGATCTCCTGTAGCATATTGGGCACCTACTGACCTGAACAGTTCATATTCCATTGTCCCATCTTTTTGCCTTTTCATACTGTTCATGGGGTTCTCAAGGCAAGAATACTGAGGTGGTTTGCCATTCCCTTCTCCAGTGGACCACATTCTGTCAGACCTCTCCACCATAACCAGTCCGTCTTGGGTGGCCCCATACGGCATGGCTTAATTTCACTGAGACAAGGCTGTGGTCCATGTGATCAGATTGGCTAGCTGTCTGTGACTGTAGTTTCAGCCTGTCTGCCCCCTGATCCCCTCTCTCAGTACCTACTGTCTTACCTGGGTTTCTCTTACCTTGGACGCGGAGTCTCTCTTCATGGCTGCTCCAGCAAAGTGCAGTTGCCACTGCTTACCTCAGAAGCAGAGAGGGAAAACAGTCAGCAGGAAATGTTCCTCTGTTACAAAGCAGAGCCAATAGAGGAGCCAAAGAACCTTTGACAGCCAATTATCTTGTTCATTTGTGTGACAGGGGCACAGAGTAAAAGTTTGAGTTCAAGTTCCCATGACTCCCATTACTCTACTGAAACAATTTCTTCCCTTAGAGAGTTAGGAACAAATCAACCCCAATCCAAGAAGGTGAAGTATTTTTGAAGGAGAGAGTTTCTTTTACTTGTGTAGCTAGCAGGACAGCTCTCATTCAGGGTCAAAGGAAATGTTTGTCCAGGTACAACTCTTTAGAAGATTATGCTGCTGCTGCTAAGTTGCTTCAGTCGTGTGTGACCCCATAAATGGCAGCCTACCAGGCTCCGGCGTCCCTGGGATTCTCCAGGCAAAAACACTGGAGTGGGTTGCCATTTCCTTCTCCAATGCATGAAAGTGGAAAGTGAAAGTGAAGTCGCTCAGTCATGTCCGACTCTTCGCGACTCCATGGACTGCAGCCTCCCAGGCTTCTTCATCCGTGGGATTTTCCAGGCAAGTACTGGAATGGGTTGCCATTGCCTTCTCCTTAGAAGCTTATGAGAGGCCCTTGTTTTCAAAATTCTCTCGCTTGTGATTATCAAAATACCTTTCCTTATTTATTTTTTGAGTAAAAAACTTTTTTTTTTGCTTCCAATTGTCCAATGTAATAAATTTGAGAAGGGTGCATTAAAAAAAAAAAACTTTGTATTTTGTATGGAGAAGAAAATAGCAACCCACTACAGTATTCTTGCATGGAGAATCCCATGGACAGGGCAGCCTAGTGGGTTGCTGTCCATGGAGTCGCACAGAGTCAGATACAACTGAAACGACTTAGCATGCATGCACTCGTGCATTGGAGAAGGAATTGGCAGCCCACTCAGTATTCTTGCCTGGAGAATCCCAGGGACAGAGGAGCCTGGTGGGCTGCCCTGTATGCAGTTGCATAGAGTCGGACATGACTGATTGACATGACTTAGCAGCAGCAGCAGCATCAGCAGTGTTTTGTATTGTGATCATTTCAAGTACACAGCAAAGGAACTCAGCCGTACACATACGTGTATCCATTCTCCTCAAACTCCCCTCCCATTCAGGTTGCCACATGACATTGAGCATAGTTCCCTGTGCAAGTACAGCATCTTTGGTTTGAAGCTCAGGCTTGATGAATTACTGTAATGTGACACTGAATGACTTCTGTAAGCCGGCTTGACTTGATGACCACACCCTGGAAAGCATCTCCCGGATGGAGATAGGAGATGAAGACAAGGGCTAACAATAAGCTACACTGAAACCTTCTTGCTAACACTGTCCTTGATCATGTTTTTTTTAAAAAAAAAAAACCACAAAGTGTCCAGAAAATATCGCAGTCGTGGAGGGTAGGACTATGGATAGAAATATGGAAAAAGAGTGGACTGGGATAACATACAGTGAACTGTTGTTTACTGCTTTTATCATGATCTCATGTTTTTATCTTCAGTTTTGCTGATACTTCATATAGCTTATTACATTGTTAAGCATATCCTATTAACTGACTCAACCAGAAAAATAAAGGTGCATGAAACAATAATGAGTTTGTGTCAGTCACCAAGGACTTTGATAATTCAAGTCCATGCACCTGATGGCTTAAGAGCCTTTCCTGAGGAAGGAGGGAAGCATGTTCTCTTATTAATAGCTTTCCTCAAAATAGAGTTTCTGGATATTTGAAATGGTATCAAACTTAAAACTGCACATAAACACACATCAGCTCACAATTCTGTGATTTTTGATTTTCAGGTATCAGATGCTGGGTGAGATGAATTTCCGTGAGTGTGACACAAATGGATGGACCAATGATATTCCCATATGTGAAGGTAGATGTAAAACTGATTTACAAGTATATTAAAGCATATATTTAACATATGAATTTTTTGGAAATGTCTTGCATTAAATATCCTTAAAGTCTATAATTAAATATTTCTTTCTCAAAACATTTCTGTGGATTCTACTATAGTACAGAGTTGGAGCTAATCTTTTATTGCTATGTTGTTAAGTTTTTCAATCACCAAATACAAAACAGGTTCAACTAATCTAATAGTCCAAGTATTATGGATTAGAAAAAAATAATCTAAGTTTTGTTTTTCCTTTTGGATTGTAACCACTGGGAATAACACATATTTCACATTAAAATGAAGATGAACATTGGGGTACACATGTCTCTTTCCATTCTGGTTTCCTCAGTGTGTATGCCCAGCAGTGAGATTGCTGGGTCATATGGCAGTTCTATTTCCAGTTTTTTAAGGAATCTCCACACTGTTCTCCATAGTGGCTCTACTAGTTTGCATTCCCACCAACAGTGTAAGAGAGTTCCCTTTTCTCCACATCCCCTCCAGCATTTATTGCTTGTAGACTTTTGGATGGCAGCCATTCTGACTGGTGCGAAATGGTACCTCATTGTGGTTTTGATTTGCATTTCTCTGATAATGAGTGATGTTGAACATCTTTTCATGTGTTTGTTAGACATTTGTATGTCTCCTTTGGAGAAATGTCTGTTTAGTTCTTTGGCCCACTTTTTGATTGGGTTGTTTATTTTTCTGGAATTAAGCTGCTGGAGTTGCTTGTATATTTTTGAGATTAATTGTTTGTCCCTTACTTCATTTGATATTATTTTCTCTCTTTCTGAAAGCTGTTTTTTACCTTGCTTATAGTTTCCTTTGTTGTGCAGAAGCTTTTAATTTTAATTAGGTCTCATTTGTTTATTTTTGCTTTTATTGCCAATATTCTGGGAGGCTTAAGTCATAGAGGATCCTGCTTTGGTTTATGTCTGAGAGTGTTTTGCCTATGTTTTCCTCTAGGAGTTTTATAGTTTCTAGTTTTACATTTAGATCTTTAAGCAATCTCACTGCTGGGCATACACACCAAGGAAACCAGAATTGAAACAGACACGTGTACCCCAATGTTCATCACAGCACTGTTTACAAGGGCCAGGACATGGAAGCAACCTAGATGTCCATCAGCAAACGAATGGATAAGACAGCTGTGGTACATATACACAATGGAATATTACTCAGCCATTAAAAAGAATACATTTGGATCAGTTCTAATAAGGTGGATGAAACTGGAACCTATTATACAGAGTGAAGTAAGCCAGAAGGAAAAACAACAATACAGTATACTAATGCATATATATGGAATGTAGGGAGATGGTAATGATAACCCTGTATGCGAGACAGCAAAAGAGACACAGATGTATAGAACAGTCTTTTGGACTCTATGGGAGAGGGCAAGGGTGGGATGATATGGGAGAATGGCATTGAAGCATGTAGATTATGATATGTGAAATGAAACGCCAGCCCAGGTTCAATGCATGATACAGGGTGCTCGGGGCTGGTGCACCAGGATGACCCAGAGGGATGGAATTGGGAGGGAGGTGGGAGGGGGGTTTTGGAAGGGGAACACATGTACACCTATGGCAGATTCATGTCAATGTATGGCAAAAACAACACAATATTTTAAAGTAAAAATCTTTATTGAATTTGTTACAATAAAAAAAAAGGAAAAAGAAAGAACCCCCCCAAATAATAAAATGAAGATGAGAGTTTCAACTTTATTAATGAAGGAGCACTCAGCCAAATAACCACCCAATGCAAGGATTTCTGATTACAGCTTAATTGGAGAACATGGTTTAGACATCTCCTTCCTTCTGCCTGACAAGGGAGAGTTTTCTTATGGTTTTAGTTTACTGAAAAGAGCCAGAAACTGACGAATAGCTCTGCTCTTTCTTACTGATCCATAAAGCAAACACAGAGAAGGAAAAAACGCACATCCTGTTTCCAGATTTTAGACCAGTGATTCCAATCTGTAGTCATCATGAAAATAAGAGTCCCTCGTCTGTCCACCTGAAACTATCACAACATTGTTAATCAATTATACTCCAATATAAAATAAAAAGAATAATCTGTAGTCATCATGAAAATAACTTTTCCTAGTAGAGAGTGAAAAGGAGAGGGAAATGCAAGACAGAGAGAGAGGGAGGGAGGAAAGAGAGAAAAAGACAGAGGCAGAGAAAGAAAGAAAGAAGAAAAGTGATCACTCAAAATTCCTGTTTTCTGAAAAAGAAGGTGAGAGATCTTTCATCTACAGAAATGAGAGGAAGGGAATAAACGTTCTAAAGAACATCCATATTGAAATGATCTGGAATGCTTCTTAAAAACTGAAATTTTGGGGTCATAAAGATAGTATGAATCAGTGTTCCTTGGGTGATAGGGCAGGGAGCTAGCCACAGAATTTCCATTTAACAAGAATCCTGGGAGATTCTATTGTAAAATAAAGGTTGACTATCTTAAACCTAAGGGATATTGGAAAATAATAAGGAAAATTTAAAAAGTGCTCTAGTTATTTTGATGTAGAAGGATAAGAAAAATTAAAGACTATTTATTTGTTGCAGGACATATAATCAGAGAGTTTGCTTTTACACCTTTTAAGAATACAGCTTTGTATTAATGTGGAACATAAATGGAAATTTTGTATTTAAGTATCCCCTAGTTTACATTTCTCAATTATATAAGAAATGCTTTTTTTTGCTACTACAAATACATCAGTTCAGTTCAGTCACTCAGTCGTGTCTGATTCTTTGCAACCCCATGGACTGCAGGACGCCAGGCCTCCCTGTCCATTACCAACTCCCAGAGTTCACTCAAACTCAAACTCATCTCCATTGAGACAATTATGCCATCCAACCATCTCATCCTCTGTCAAGCCCTTCTCCTCCTGCCTCAATCTTTCCCAGCATCAGGGTCTTTTCAAATGAGTCAGCTCTTTGCATCAGGTGGCCAAAGTACTGGAGTTTCAGCTTCAATATCTGTGCTTCCAATGAACACCCAGGACTGATCTCCTTTAGGATGGACTGATTGGATCTCCTTGCAGTCCTAGGGCCTCTCAAGAGTCTTCTCCAACCCCACAGTTCAAAAATAGTAATACTTTGGTGCTCAGCTGTATTTACAGTCCAATTCTCACATCCATATATGATTACTGGAAAAAATCATAGCCTTGACTATATGGATCTTTGTTGACAAAGTAATGTCTCTGCTTTTTAATATGCTGTCTAGGTTGGTCATAATTTTCCTTCCAAGGAGTAAGCGTCTTTTAATTTCATGGCTGCAGTCACCATCTGCAGTGATTCTGGAGCCCAGAAAAATAAAGTCAGCCTCTGTTTCTACTGTTTCTCCATCTATTTGCCATTGGAACTGACCACCATGATCTTAGTTTTCTGAATGTTGTGCTTTAAGCCAACTTTTTCACTCTCCTCTTTCACTTTCATCAAGAGGTGCTTTAGTTCTTCACTTTCTGCCAGAAGGTTGGTGTCATCTGCATATCTGAGGTTATTGATATTTCTCCCAGTAATCTTGATTCCAACTTGTGCTTCTTACAGCCCAGGGTTTCTTATGATGTATTTTACATATAAATTAAATAAGCAGAGTTACAATGTACAGCCTTGACATACTCCTTTTCTTATTTGGAAGCAATCTGTTGTTCCATGTCCAGTTCTAACTGTTGTTTCCTAACCTGCATACGAATTTCTCAAAAAGCAGATCAGGTGGTCTAGTATTCCCATCTCTCAGAATTTTCCACAGTTTTTGTGTGATCCACACAGTCAAAGGCTTTGTCATAGTCAATAAAGCAGAAATAGATGTTTTTCTGGAACTCTCTTGCTTTTTTGATGTCCAACCGATGTTGGCAATTTGATCTCTTGTTCCTCTGCCTTTTCTAAAACCAGCTTGAACATCTGGAAGTTCATGGTTCACATATTGCTGAAGCTTGGCTTGGAGAATTTTGAGAAATATGTTGCTAGCATGAGAGATGAGTGCAATTGTGCAGTAGACTGAGCATTCTTTAGCATTGCCTTTCTTTGGTATTGAAATGAAAACTGACCTTTTCCAGTTCTGTGGCCACTGCTGACTTTTCCAAATTTGCTGGTATATTGAGTGCAGCACTTTCACAGCATCATCTTTCAGGATTTGAAATAGCTCAACTGGAAATCCATCACCTCCACTAGCTTTGTTTGTAGTGATGCTTCCTAAGGCCCATTCCAGGAAGTCTGGCTCTAGGTGAGTGATCACACCATCATGATTATCTGGGTCGTGAAGATCTTTTTTGTACAGTTCTTATGTATATTCTTGCCACCTCTTAATGTCTTCTGCTTCTGTTAGGTCTATACCATTTCTGTCCTTTATTGAGCCCATCTTTGCATGAAATGTTCCCTGGGTATCTCTTACTTTTTTGAAGAGATCTCTAGTCTTTTCCATTCTATTATTTTCCTCTCTTTCTTTGCACTGATCACTGAAGAAGTCTTTCTTATCTCTCCTTGCTATTCTTTGGAACTCTACATTTAAATGTCTATATCTTTCCTTCTCTCCTTTGCTTTTGGCTTCTTGTCTTTTCAGCCTTATTTGTAAGGCCTCCTCAGACAGCTATTTTGCTTTTTTGCATTTCTTCTTCTTGGGGATGGTCTTGATACTTGTCTCCTGTACAATGTCATGAACTTCTGTCCATAGTTAATACGGCACTAAAATCTATCAGATCTAGTCCTTTAAAGCTATTTCTCACTTCCACTGTATAATCGTAAGGGATTTCATTTGGGTCATACCTGAATGGTCTCATGGTTTTCCCTACTTTCTTCAGTTTAAGTGAATTTGGCAATAAGGAGTTCATGATCTGAGCAACAGACAGTTCCTGGTCTTGTTTTTGCTGACTGTATAAGGCTTCTCCATCTTTGGCTGCAAAGAATATAATCAATCTAATTTCAGTGTTGACCGTCTGGTGATGCTCATGTGTAGAGTCTTCTGGTGTGTTGTTGGAAGAAGATGTTTACTATGACCAGTGCGTTTGCTTCACAGAACTGTATTAGCCTTTTCCCTGCTTCATTCTGTACTCTAAGGCCAAATTTGCCTGTTACTCCAGTTGTTTCTTGACTTCCTGCTTTTGCATTCCAGTCCCCTATAATGAAAAAGACAAGGAATAGAAGGAACATACCTCAACATAATAAAAGCTATATATGACAAACCCACAGCAAACATTATCCTCAATGGTGAAAAACTGGAAGCATTCCCCCTGAAATCAGGAACAAGACAAGGGTGCCCACTCTCACCACTACTTTTCAACATAGTTTTGGAAGTCTTGGCCACAGCAATCAGAGCAGAGAAAGAAATTAAAGGAATCCAGATTGGAAAAGAAGAAGTAAAACTCTCTCTGTTTGCAGATGACATGATCCTCTATATTGAAAACCCTAAAGACTCTAAGAGAAAATTATTAGAGCTAATCAGTGAATATAGCAAAGTTTCAGGATACAAAATCAACACACAGAAATCCCTGGCATTCCTATACACTAACAGTGAGAAATCAGAAAGAGAAATTAAGGAAACAATTCCATTCACCATCGAAACAAAAAGAATAAAATACTTAGGAGTATTTCTACCTAAAGAATCAAAAGATTTGTATATAGAAAACTAGAAAACACTGATGAAAGAAATCAAAGAGGACACAAACAGATGGAGAAATGTGCCGTGTTCGTGGATTGGAAGAATCAATATAGTGAAAATGAGTATACTACCCAAAGCAATCTATAGATTGAATGCAATTCCTATCAAGCTACCAGAGGTCTTTTTCAAAGAATTAGAACAAATAATTTCTTAATTTGTATGGAAATACAAAAAACCTCGTATAGCCAAAGCAATCTTGAGAAAGAAGAATGGAACTGGAGGAATCAACCTACCTGACTTTAGGCTATATTACAAATCCACAGTCATTAAGACAGTATGGTACTGACACAAAGATAGAAATATAGATCAATGGAACAGAATAGAAAGCCCAGAGATAAATCCACGCATCTATGGACACCTTATCTTTGACAAAGGAGGCAAGAATATACAATGGAGAAAAGACAACCTCTTTAACAAGTGGTGCTGGGAAAACTGGACAGCCACTTGTAAAAGAATGAAACTAGATCACTTTCTAACACCATACAAAAAGATAAACTCAAAATGGATCAAAGATCTAAGCATAAGACTAGAAACTATAAAACTCCTAGAGGATAACATAGGCAAACACTCTCTGCCATAACCCAAAGCGGGATACTCCATGACCCACCTCCCAGAATATTGGAAATAAAAGCACGAATAAACAAATGGGACCTAATTAAAATTAAAAGCTTTTGCACAACAAAGGAAACTGTAAGCAAGGTGAAAAGACAGCCTTCAGAATGGGAGAAAATAATAGCCAATGAAGCAACAGACAAACAATTAATCTCAAAAATATACAAGCAACTCCTGCAGCTCCATTCTAGAGAAATAAACAACCCAATTAAAAAGTGGGCCAAAGAACTTAACAGACATTTTTCCAAAGAAGATATAAAAATGGCTAACAAACACATGAATAGATGCTCAACATCACTCATTATCAGAGAAATGCAAATCAAAACCACAATGAGGTACCACTTTACACCAGTCAGAATGGCTGCCATCCAAAAGTCTACAAGCAATAAATGCTGGAGAGGATGTGGAGAAAAGGGAACCCTCTTACACTGTTGGTGGGAATGCAAACTAGTACAGCCACTATGGAAAACAGTGTGGAGGTTCCTTAAAAAGCTGCAAATAGACCTGTCATATGACCCAGCAATCCCACTGCTGGGCATATACACCGAGGAAACCAGAATTGAAAGAGCCACGTGTACCCCAATGTTCATCGCTGCATTGTTTACAATAGCCAAGACATGGAAGCAACCTAGATGCCCATCAACTGATGAATGGATAAGAAAGCTGTGGTACATATACACAATGGAATATTACTCAGCATTAAAAAAAATTCATCTGAAGCAATTCTATTCAGATGGACGAAACTGGAGCCCATTATCCAGAGTGAAGTAAGCCAGAAGCAAAAACAACAATACAGTATATTAACACATATATATGGAATTTAGAAAGACGGTAATGAGAACCCAACATGCGAGACAGCAAAAGGAACGCAGATGTATGGAATATACTCGTGGACTTTGTGGATGAGGGTAAGGGTGGGATGATATGGGAGAAGGGCATTGAAACAAGTTAATTATCATATGTCTAATCAATCGCCAGCCCAGGATTGATGCTGGTGCAACGAGATTTCCCGGGGGGGCGGGGGAGGAGGGAGGGGGTTTCTGGAGGGGAAGCATATGTAAACCCATGGAGATATCATGACATTGTATGGCAAAAACAATAAAAAAAAAAAAAGAATTGAAAAAAAAATTAAAAAAAAGAAAAAGACATCTTTTTGGGTGTTAGCTCTAAAAGGTCTTGTAGGTCTTCATAGAACCATTCAACTTTAGCTTCTTCAGCATTACTGGTCAGGGTATAGACTTTGATTACTGTGATGTTGAATGGTTTTCCTTGGAAACGTACAGAGATCATTCTGTCATTTTTGAGATCGCATCCAAGTGCTGCATTTCGGACTTTTTTTGTTGACTATGATGGCTACTCCATTTCCTCTAAGGGATTCCTATCTATAGTAATAAATATAATAGTCTTTTGAGTTAAATTCATCCATTCCAGTTCATTTTAGTTTTCTGATTCCTAAAATGTCGACATTTACTCTTGACATCTCCTGTTTGACCACTTCCAATTTGCCTTGATTCATGGACCTAACGTTCCAGGTTCCTATGCAATATTGCTCTTTATTGCATCGAATCTTGCTTCTATCACCAGTCACATCCACAGCCAGATGTTGGTTTTGCTTTGGCTCTGTCCTTTCATTCTTTCTGGAGATATTTCTCCACTGATCTCCAGTAGCATATTGAGCACCTACTGACCTGGGGAGTTCATCTTTCAGTGTCCTTTCTTTTTGCCTTTCCATACTGTTCATTTTAAATATATATACTTTCATTAAAAATGAAAGTGAAAATATATACACTTTCATTACAAAGCTCAAGGTAGTAGTTTTTTTTTTTTTGCTTACTCCCACAGAAAAGAATCAGAGATAAGCTTACTATTATTATTGTTTTTCTTTGTTTTTACTTAGTATCGTTTATTTCTAGCTAACAGTTATATCAAATAAACACATCTTTAAAAAAGTAATCTTGCTGTTTTATATATTTATACATATGTATATGTCAAATTAATATATACTCATTTTTTCATGATAAAGTTTTAACATTTTCCAGTTTCATTACAGGAAGTTATGTTTATTTTTTCAGTTGTTAAGTGTTTCCCAGTGACAGAACCAGAGAATGGGAAAATTTTCAGTGGTGCCCTGGAACCAGACCAAGAATATACCTATGGACAAGTTGTACAGTTTGAGTGTAATTCAGGCTACATGCTGGATGGACCCAAACAAATACATTGCTCAGCAGGTGGTGTTTGGAGTGCAGAAACACCAAAATGTGTAGGTAAGATAATCTTACTGTCGGTTTGATTAATTGCATGAGTTTACTGCTTTTTCATGAAAATATGCCTTTCAAAACACTGTACATCCTATAGGATTTGAAAAATACTAACAATCACTAGCATTTATTCAGCACTTACTATTTTACAGTAGGTGGCCTAAATTGTTTACAAGTGTCATCTATTTAACCGTACAAATGACCATGTGATTTATGTACTGTGTTCCTCTCTTTCATAATTGAGGAAATAATGTTGCAAAGAAATTAAATTACATGTCCCAGATGATCATGGTGTATATGATAAAGATAATATTAAAACCTAGGTTATGTGACACTAAAATTCATTCTCATCACCGTAGTTGAAGTATAATTCACTCATGATTAAAGTAAAATCTTAAGCATTTCTGCTACAAGTTTTAATATTAAAACTCCAAAAGGTCATTTTATATTTGAAAAACTAAACTTTTAATGTTTATCTCTGCTGATGTATCATGATGACATTCTGTCTTTGAGTAACACTTCTATAAGTGGCCCTGTTTTATATTAGCACTGGAAGTTTAATATAAATATTGCTGATCTGAGTTTAATTCATGAAATACATTTTCGTCTTTTAAAATAAGTTCTATAGTAACCTATAAGCCAGCATTTCTTCAGCTGTAATACTGCTGACCTTTGCCTCATGACCAATATGATGATTTTGTTGTTGTTCAGTTGCTTAATTATGTCCAACTCTGCAACCTCATGAATTGCAATGCAGCAGGCTTCCCTGTCCTTCACTGTCTCCTACACTTTGCTCAAACACATGCCCATTGAGTCAGTGATACCATCCAACCATCTCATTCTCTGTTGTCCCCTTTTCCTCCCGCCCAAAATTTTCCCCAGCATCAGAGGTTTTTCCCAATGAGTCAGCTCTTTGCATCAGGTGCCCAAAGCATTGGAGCTTCAGCATTGGCATCAATCCTTCCAATGAATATTCAGGACTGATTTCCTTGAGGATTGACTGGTTTGATCTCCTTGCAGTCCAAGGGACTCTCAAGGGTCTTCTAGCACCACAGTTTGAAAGCATCAGTTCTTTGGCACTCAGTCTTCTTTATGGTCCAACTCTCACAACTGGAAATGACTGGTGGAAAAAAAATCACAGCTTTAGCTATACATACCTTTTTTGGAAAAGTGATGATTCTACTTTTTAATACACTGCCTAAGTTTGTCATAGCTTTTCTTCCAAGGAGCAAATGTCTTTTGATTTAATGGCTGCAATCACCCTCTGCAGTGATTTTGGAGCCCAATAAAATGAAATCTGATAGTTTCCACCTTTCCACCATCTATTTACCATGAAGTGGTGGGAATGGATGCCATGATCTTCATTATTTGAATGTTGAGTTTTAAGTCAGCTTTTTCGCACTCCTCTCTCACTTTCATCAAGAGGCTCTTTAGCTCCTCTTGGCTTTCTGCCATTATAGGGATATCATCTGCATATCTGAGGTTGTTGATATTTCTCCCAGTAATCTCGATTCCAGCTTGTGTTTCATCCAGCCCAGCATTTTGCATGATGCACTCTGCGTGTAAGTTAAATTAGCAGGGTGGCAGTATACAGCCTTGACATACTCCTTTCTCAAATTTGAACCAGTCAGTTGTTCCATGTCCAGTTCTAACTGTTGTTTCTTGTCCTGCATACTGGTTTCTCAGGAGGCAGGTAAAATGGTCAGGCATTCCCAACTCTTGAAGAATTTTCCACAGTTTGTTGTGATCCACACAGTCAAAGTCTTTAGCATAGTCAATGAAGCAGAAATAGATGGTTTTTTTTTTTTTTCTTTCTGGAATTCCCTTTCTTTTTCTATGATCCAACAGATTTTGGTGATTTGATCTCTGGTTTCTCTGCTTTTTCTAAATTCAGCTGTACATCTGGAAGTTCTTGTTTCACATATAACTAAAACTTAGCTTGAAGGATTTTGAATATTACCAGGCTAGCATGTGAATGAATGCAATTATGTGGTAGCTTGAACATTCTTTGGCATTGCTCTTTTTTGGATTAGAATGAAAGCTGAACTTTTCCGGTCCTGTGCCACTGCTGAGTTTCCAAAGTTGCTGGCATATTGAGAGCAGCACTTCAACAGCCTTATCTTTTAGGATTTGAAATAGCTCAGCTGGAATTCCATCACCTCCACTAGTTTTGTCTGTAGCCAGACTTCCTAAGGTTCACTTGACTTCCTACTACAGGATGTCTGGCTATAGGTGAGTGACCACACAATTGTGGTTATCTGGGTCATTGAGATCTTTTTTGTACAATTCTTCTGTGTATTCTTGCCACTTCTTCTTAATCTCTTCTGCTTCTGTTAGATCCTTCCTGTTTTTCTCCTTTATTGCGCCTATCGTTGTGTGAAAATTTGCCTTGAGAACCTCATGATGATTTGGGCTTTTGTCATAATCTATTATGTCCAATTTATTTAAAATTACCATACCTTGTTTTACCAATACTTGCTTGGCAGAAATTTCTACCATATGTTTTTAACATTATCTAATATCCCCAAATTATTTACATTTTTTTAGTCTAGTCTGTCCTACAATGAGACGTAAAGAGAAGTGTTCCTAGAAAGTCCTTTTTACAAAACTATTTTGAGTTAATAAAGATGAACATATTTACATGCAATGTAGCAGTTACATATGCTCTAGAGATTATGTGGTGGGAGTTGTGATTTAGTTGCTGAGTTGTGTCTGACTCTTGCAACCCCATGGTTGCAACCCTCTGTCCATGGGATTTCCAGGCAAGAATGCTGGAGTGGGTTAACATTCTCTTCTCCAGGGAATCTTCCTGACCCAGGGATCCCGACTTGGGTCTCCTGCATTGCAGGTAGGTTCTATACCAACTGAGCCAACAGGGAAGCTCTAGAGGATCGTGGGTGGGGTTTATTTTTTGCAGGAGTTTCTGTGGTTAGTGAAATCTTTCTGAAATGACTGATGCAAAACATGTCTTAAAGGAAGAATGAGACTCTTTAGATGAATTGCGGCAGGGAAAAGCAAGCGAGTCAGATGGAGAGGAAGGGGCAGGGGCCTTGAGGCCTCTTTGAGCATGTCGCCCCTTGTTCCCATTGTTCTTAGGGGCCTTAACGTAGGATGCAGGCAGAGAAGAAGTCAGGGATGGAGTGAAGACGGACAGTCCAAGGTTCTGAGGGGCGGCACACACCATGCTGAAGGATTAGGCTTTTATGCAGACTGCTTTGGAAATCAATGCAGCATTTTAAGTGAAATAGTGAAGTGACAGGAAAAGCATCACTAAGTTGCAAACAGGAAAGAAAAGATTGAGATGAAGGAAGAATGGAATCTGGGAAATAAGTCGCTGTTGGTGGAATCCCAGGGGAAAATGTTTGAGAGAGGACAATGTAAAAGATGATGGCCAGCTCTTTTTTTTTTTTTGTCAGAAATTTGAATGGATGGCAATCATAAGTGCTGGTCAGTTGCTTTTTGGAGATGTAATACAATGAGTTAAATTAATTTCCTTGATAAAGTATTTTGTTAATAATTACTCTATTATCAATAATGAAAAAAATATATAATTTTTACAGGTCATTCACTGAAATTATGGTCTCACATTTAACCTATTTTTAAAAAAATTATGGAATTTTAATTACATAGCAGAACTACATGAATTCATGTAAATTTAATGTAATATCTGGGATACAATTCCTTCATAGCAAAAAAAGAGTTCTATAGTTATTCTTTCCATGAGAATGTTTTCTCTCAAAAAACACATATATTCTTCTTGAATATATTAATTTGCACTTTCCCATAAAACTTAAATGCAAGTATTAGAACACTTATTAAGTACCTCAGCAGTACAACTGGAAATGGTATATGGTATAAGAATATTGAATGATATGAGAAAAGTTCATTATGTATTGCTAATTATTACTTGTTTAACAGCAAGTTTAAATGATTTGGAATTTAGGTCATATATTTTTTCTACTTTTGATTATGTTTGAACATTTTTATAAAATGATTTAAGAAAATGATTTATGTAAAAGAGGCCTCTGCACTGTCATATGAGTGAAGTAAATCAGAAAGAAAATCAAGTATTGTGTATTAACACATATATGTAGAATCTGAAAAAATCAGTAGATATGATCTCATTTACAAAGCTGAAATAGAGACACAGATGTAGAGAACAAACATATGGATACCAAGGGGGAAGCGGTGGTGGGATGAATTGTAAGAATGGGATTAATATATATATAGACATTATTGATACTATGTATAAAATAGAAAAATTAATGAGAACCTACTGTATAGCACAGGGAACTCAGTGCTCTGTGGAGACACACATGGAAAGGAAATCCAAAAAAGAATGGACATATATATACATATAGTTCATCAACTGTGCTGTACGGTAGAGACTAACACAGCATTGTAAAGCAAGTAAACGCCAATAAAAACTAGGAAAAATAAAAATTAAAAAAAGCCCAGAAAAAGTTGAAAAAAAGAGAAAGGCATTAAGTACATGATGTTTTCTAGCTTTCTACAAATAAAAGACAGGAGGCAACATAAATAATTAGTTATACCAAATGGGTAAACATCCTTTTGATGTAATTTCCCACAGCTCTAGAAATTGATGTTCAGATTCATTCAAAATACTATAATATATAAAATACTTAGGTTACAACAAGTATCCTCTTTATATATTATTTTAAAATAAAGCAAAATATATAGAAAACCAGGATACATATGAATAGGCCTGTTTTACATAAATCACAATGAAACTACTTTGTATTCAGTTATATATATATATAGCTGATGAAGTTACTGACCATTATTTATTTCAAGTGGACTAATTTATCCCCCAACTAAATAAATCAGCAACAAGATTTAAATTAGAAATTTAACTTTCTTCCAAAATGAATATTAAGAACAACTGATAAATTATTCATCAAGCATTCAAGTCAAAACAGGACTTTGTTTGGTGGCCTAATTTACTTCATGGAATGGCAACAAAAGTTGTATCTTTATGTAACTTATGTCTGGGACACAGTACTTTAACACAAAATGGATATTTTAGAATTAAATCCCTTTTGTTTAGAAATTTTCTGCAAACCACCAGTAATTTTAAATGGACAAGTTGTACTTCCAAAGGCAACTTATAAGGCAAATGAACGAGCTCAATATAGATGTGCAGCCGGTTTTGAATACCTTGAGAGAGGAGATACAGTATGCACTAAATTTGGATGGACTCCAGCTCCTGCTTGTAAAGGTAATGCTACATTTCTTCTATATCTTTTGCTGTATATTTTACCAGTTGCTTTAACTCATACACTCCTTACCATTAAGCAGTTTATTTTTTCTGACAATGGAGTATTAATGTTTATTTGTTGTTGTTTAGTTGCTAAGTGATGTCTGACTCCTTTGAGACCCCATGGAATGTAGCCCACCAGGCTCCTCTGTTCTTGGGATTTCCCAGGCAACAATACTGGAGTGGGTTGGCAGTCCCTTCTCCAGGAGATCTTCCTGATCTGGGGACTGAACCTCTGTCTCCTCCATTAGATTCCTTACCTCTGAGCCACCTGGGAAGCATGACATAAAAAAAAAAAAGATGATTGTAAATTGATCCTTGCTGTGTACTAGCAAAGTTGATGTAAATGACTGAATAGAACTTTGCAAATCAGAAAGGACTATACCAAGGGGTAGCACACTGTTGTTGCTCAGTCATGAAGTTGTTTCCAACTCTTTGCAACCCCATAAATGGCTGCATGCCAGTTTTCCCTGGCCTTCATTATCTCCCAGAATTTGCTCAGACTCATGTCTATTGAGTCAGTGATGCCATTCAACCATCTCATCCTCTGTTGTTCCCTTCTCCTTGGGCCTTCAATCTTTCCCAGCATCAGAGTCTCTTCTAAGGAATCAGTTCTTCCCATCGGGTGGCCAAAGGATTGGAGCTTCAGTTTCAGCTTTAGTCCTTCCAATGAATATTCAGGTTTTATTTCCTTTAGGATTGACTGGTTTGATCTCCTTGCTACCCAAGGGACTCTCAAGAGTCTTCTCCAGCACCACAATTTGAAAGCATCAGTTCTTTGGTGCTCAGCCTTCTTTATGGTCCAACTCTCTCATTCGTACATGACTACTGGAAAAACCATAGCTTACACTAGACAGACCTTTGTTGGCATAGTAATGTCTCTGTTTTAATATATTGTCTAAATTTGTCATAACTTTTTTTTGAAGGAGTAAGCGTCTTTTAATTTCATGGCTGCTGTCAACATCTGCAGTGATTTGGAACCCAAGAAAATAAAATCTGCCACTGCTTCCAATTATTTCCCTCTATTTGCCATGAAATGATGGGACCAGTTGCCATGATCTTAGTTTTTTGAATGTTGAATTTTAAGCCAGCTTTTTCACTCTCCTCTTTCACTTTCATCAAGAGGCTCTTTAGTTCCTCTTCGCTTTCTGTCATTATGGTGCTATCATCTGCATATCTGAGGCTGTTGATATTTTCCCTGGCAATCTTGATGCCAGCTTGTGATTCATCCAGTCCAACAATTCACACGATGTACTCTGTATAGCATGGTGACAATATACAGCCCTGACATACTCCTTTCTCAAATTTGAACCAGTTTGTTGTCCCATGTCTGATTCGTACCATAGCCCCAGGTCAAATCCAGCCTGTTCCTTTTTTTGTAAACTAAGACTTATTAGAACAGAGACATACCTGTTTCTTATATTTATTGTCCCTGGCTACTTCTGCCCTACAATGGTGGAGCTCAGTATTTACAACAGACACCTTTCACCTGAGTCTTTATATTAAAGATGAGTTTTCAGACCTGAATTAAGTTATTTTATTACAATAAGAATAATTGTAATAAAGAAGGCAACCTGTCCTGTGGGTCTTTGAGAAATCTTAGTGGCTTAAGAAACTAAAGTTTATTTTGTATGCATGCTCATTTCCAACCTTCATTCGAACCTGCATCTCCTATGTCTTCTGCATTGGCAGGTGGATTCCTTACCACTTGTGCCAACTGGGAAGCCCATTGTATTCGATGTATAGCCTTAATTAACAAATTTCCCAGCAAACATAGGTCAGGAGGGACCCTTCTCATTCTTTTAATTGTAAGAATCAGGGGATGGAGATATGACCTTCCATGTTCTTCTTTAATCACTGCAGCTGTGGGAAAGAGAACATGAAAATTCAATGACTCTTCCAACTCCCTCCCTAAAGGAAAACATTACTTCCGCGTTCATTTCATTGCCCTATGCAGCCCCTGTATTTAAGGCTACTTCAAAAGGACAGGCTGTGCTGTTGCGAAAAGTGTCTGGAGGAAGGAGAATATTTGCCAACAATACTTGTGAGAAATACAGAAGCTGAGGAACTTGCAGAAGGTGGAAAGAATAGCTGAAGTGATACAGCACGAATTCTTTGCCAGATGTGGAATATCATGAAGTGTGTGTTGATTGTGAAGAAAGATGGTTCTAGAGTACTGAGGGTACAGATACATCAGATGAGAAACATAGTGAAGGGAAATGTTACTGATACAGCAGGCAGGGTATGAGGCTGTGCTCATTTTACTGACTTTTGTGCTGTACTAAGAACAAATTAATAACACCCACCTTTATATTTTTATATAATTGATTATTTTAAAGAATATGGTTTCTATATTGTGAACATACCTGTTTTCTTTTCAGAAATAATATGTGATCCTCCTCGTATTCCAAATGGTGTGTACAGACCTGAATTAAGCAAATACAGAGGTCAAGATACAATCACTTATGAGTGTAAAAAGGGTTTTATTCCTGAGATCCATGGACCTGTTGCAACGTGTACTAGAGATGGCTGGGCACCTGCTCCAAGATGTACCTGTATGTTCCATTCATATCTTGACCTTCTTCTTAACTGTGAAATTTATTTCTCTTAAACACACAACAATGGGGCACAATACCCTATGCATGTGTATGCTAATTTGGGGCTTTTAGAGGCATTATTTTCTTCTTGAAGTAGGCAATTTTAATAAGGAATAAAAACATTTTTGTAAACTAAAACCTCTTTAGGTTTTTGCCACTGAAAGTTAAAATATGGCTGTGCTTTTGAATATATCAATCTCTAACAACTCACTCTACTATTCTTGCCTGGAGCATCCCATGGACAGAGAAGCTTGGCAGGATATAGTCCACAGGTGGTCACAAAGAACTAGACACGACTGAAGCGACTTAGCATGCAAAATAAATGTAATACTGAATCTAAGCCATTAAGTAAAAATAACATCACATAGCACCTGTTGTATTACATGCCTACATGCATGCATGCTAAGTTGCTCAGTCACGTCTGACTATTTGCCACCCTATGAACTATAGCCCACCAGGCTTCACTGTCCATGGGATTTTCCAGGCAAGAATGCTGGAGTGCCCTCCTCCAGGGGTTCTTCCCAACCCAGGGATCAAAACCTGCATCTCCTATGTCTCCTGCATTGGCAGGTGGCTTCCTTACCACCTGTGCCCACTGGGAAGCCATTGTATTAGATACATAGTGCAAATTAACAAGTATTGCAGAAAACATACTGGTTTAAGACAACACCCCTCCATGCTCTCAGAGCTCCTGTGGGTCAGGAATGAGGAAGGGGCTTCACTGTCTGGTTCTGAATAACTACGCATGGGTGGCGGTCAGGGCAGTGGCCTGGGCCACTGTCACCCGGAGGCTCAGCTGGGCCGGAGGCTTTGCTTCCAAGTTGGCTCCTGCTCCTGGCTCTGCGGGGGGCCTCAGCAACTGACCAGCTGGGCATCTCTGCAGGTCGCTTAAGAGGCAGCTGACTTTCCTCAGGGCCAGTGACCTCAGACAGGGAGGAGGAAGCCTCCACACCAGTCGTGACTTGGTCACACACTGTCACGTCAGTCGGGTGTAATCATGAGGGATGATCACCAAGTCCTGCACACTCAGTGGCGAGGACTGAGGCTCTACTGTTTGGAGAGAGGAGTGTGGAAGACATTGTGGACTGTCCTAAAACCACCACATGTAGAAAAACGTCAGGTCAGCTGAGCAGAGTACTTTCTGGGGATGGCTCCTTTACTCCTCACCTTCTTTGCTGCCTCTCTGTTGACAATCCTTCTCTTTCTAACAGTACACTGCAACATTTCAGCACACTTAAACTGGCTATTCCAGTTTAAAGAAAACTGTGATGATATAAAACAATTCAATGACTGTAATGGTGATTCCAAGCACACACTTGAAATGCATTTTCAAAGCATAAGTTCCATTAAAACGAAGGCATTAGCAGTATGAGACAGATTTTAATCTGCATAAGAATTTTAAGAAAAATATTTAGTCTTGTTTAAGAGGGATTTATGAAAATGGTGCTGTGTGATTAGTCTCTCAATCGTGTACAACTCTTTATGATCCTTTGGACTATAGCCTACCAGGATCTTCTGTCTATGGAATTCTCCAGGCAAGAAGACTGGAGTGGGTTTCCATTTCCTTCTCCAGGGGAATCTTTCTGACCCACAGATGAAACCTACATCTCCTGTGTCTCCTACATTGCAAGTGGATTATTCACCCACTGAGCCATAGGGAAGTCCTGTGAAAATGGTAGATCAACCCAATTCTATTTACATTACAAGAAGGTTATCCCACTAGGGACCTTGTGAAGTTCTTGGGGACAACATGAGGAAACTGACCATTTAAAAGTTTATCAGTATTCATAATTTCATTAAATGTGCTGATTATTCAGTGCAGGACTTTGTTCTCAAGCCTTTTCCATTCCTCTTTTTAATCATCAGCTAGTTTAATGGTGCAAAAGAGATGCATCTGGAATGATACAGAGGTGATGAATGTGAACCTATATTAGGACAGATTCATCACTCAGAACAACTCCTGTGTGAGGTTGGACCTAATAACATGAAATTTAGAACTTAAATTTAAAAATTATAAGATCCTGGGCCTGGAGTAAGTTGTAGAAGTACAGAAAGAATAGAAACATTTTTTTTCCTAAATTTTCTTTAATGACTTTGTATCATATTTTTAAAAAAATATTTATTTGTTTATTTTCTTTACTTTTATCTTTTCATCAGTTTTAAGATCAATCTGAGCCATCATTATGATGGCACAACCAAAGCTACTTATGAGACCTGAACTTGTGCTGGAAGGAGTGTAAGAGGAGAATGAGGCTGTTCTGAGTTCTGACAAAATCAATATCATTACAACTATAGTGGACTATTATATATGCTTCAATAAATGATCTGGTTAGAGAGATAAAGACAGATTGACATGTGACCAAATGAAAGAGAAGAGGAGGAAAATGTCTCAGGCCAGTGATAGCAATGATGCTTACTTTTAATTATGCCTGCTTTGTGTACCTTTTGGAAGTGAGTCTCAGTGGATTATTTTACTGTATTCATATTTTATGATGCATCAAAATGATAACTGTACTAGTTCTGAAATCAGATAATCAGAACTCAAATCTGTCCACTGCAATGTAATGACAAAGTTAATTGAGTTCTTTTCACTTGGTTCTTGCAAATACAAAGACTCAAACTTGCCCAACATACAATTATTGAAAGATACACATATCTTAACATACATGATGAAATTTTTAAAATTGAAGGATGAGGAGAAATTATTCTAATCTCCAGAAAGTAGTGGGAAGACACTTAGACTGTTACTTAAGGGGAGTCAAACTATGTAAGCATTTCAAACTTAAAAATGTAGAGGAGCTTAAAAAATGTGGGGGAAATCTATCAGTGATGAGAGACGCAAACTATAGGTCATGAGCAGGCATAATTGACACATCTTCATTAAAGGAATGGATTAAGATATGCAAAGAATAAAATTTTATAATTCATATAGCAAGCATATATGTGAAAATTACTCAATATATAATAATAATAAAATTTAATATTATACCACATTTAAAATATTTGCAAGAAATACTGAAAAATACATGATTCTCCAATTAAAATTAGATGAAGTGTTTCCCTTCATCTTAACCATTTGGATAGTAAGAATTATACTTTGTTCATTTCTCTGATTAGACAAGCAAGGGAAAAGATATCTAAATGTCTAGTTTGACAGATAAATAAGAATGTTACTCTGTGTGATTTGGTCAATGAAAAATTGTTGTGGTTCTCTATATATATCACATATTTCCAATAAACAGAAAAATAAACTAATGAATGATAATTTAAAAAAACATCTGTTTTTTTCCTACATTGACTTGGTCTGTGAATAAATTTCAGGACTCTGGTTTCTGATGAGAATGGAAAGGAAAGAAAAAGAAGGCAGATGAGCCACAAGATAAAATCTGTACTTTCATCTCTTGGTTAAGATGCTAATTTAGTAAACCAATTTAGACTTCCCTGGTAGCTCAGATGGTAAAGCGTATGCCTACAATGAGGAAGACCTGGGTTCAATCCCTAGGTCAGGAAGATCATCTGGAGAAGGAAATGGCAACACACTCCAGTGCGCCAACCTGGAAAATCCCATGGATGGAGGAGCATGATAGGCTACAATCTAAGGGATCGTAAAGAGTTGGACACGACTGAGTGATGTCACTTTAGTCAACCAAGGTTGGGACTTCTGTACTTAAGGAGAATTCATTAAATAGGTCTGTATAGTTTCCTACCAAAAGAATCCACATACAAATTTTACATAATATGACCCACAAGACATAATTTGATCTTCATTAGCAAGGACTTCCTTACATATTTCAATTTTCCATAACTTTTCTTTTCCTAGAAAGCATAATGCAGTGAGTGTATTAACTAACAAGAATATAATTCATAGATGAAACACTAATTCTAATTTGATTGTATACTGAGGTAAAACATTATTTCTATGTTTTTTTATTCCAAGGGAAACCTTGTAATTATCCAGTAATAAAACATGGACGACTGTATTACTCATACACAGGATACTTTCCAGCACGTGTGAATCAACAGTTTTCCTATAAATGTGATCAGGATTTTGTGGCTCCTTCTTCACAACATTACTGGGATTACCTGACTTGCACTGCAGAAGGATGGTCTCCAGAAGAACCATGCGTCAGTAAGTAAATCTCTTTAAGTTTATATGCATAGATCTTTGAAAGAGTGAAGAGACAAAAGTATGTAAGTGAGTACAGTTAAGTGTTGCGTAACAACAGTCAGGACCAGGGATGAGTTCTATGAGCAAAAATATCCAAGTAGATCTTCCCTTTACTAGAGGCTTTTCATGTAAATCCTGGAGAGATACAGAGGTTTATAAGAATATCTGCATCATTTATACATATTTTAATCATAAGACTAAAGACAAATAAAATGGGACGTTATCACTTTCCTTTTTCACAAACGCGGTAGTAGCTTCCATTTTTGTTCTTACATGTTATATTTGAATACTAATGCATTTGTATGTAAATATTATAAGGTTACTCTTTAATGTACTACTTTATGAAATTTATGTTGTATTTCCTTCATATGACTTTTATGATCCTAAGGACAATGCATTTTCAATTATTTGGACAACGGACATACCCCACGTCGTGCAGAAAGATATTTACAGGGTAAAACTGTGAGAGTTCGCTGCTATGAAGGCTACAGTCTTCCAAATAATCAGGACACAATGACCTGCACAGAGAGTGGCTGGTCTCCTCCTCCCAGATGCATCCGTGTCCGTGAGTAAACTGGGCGGAGATCCCAGTATGTTCATAATTTTCCAAGACTCAGCTGTATTATCCACTCCAAAATGTTTATACCAAACTCTTGTTTTGCCAAAGGACCTATTTAATTTTATTTTTTACAAGTGTCTGTGAGTGTACCTATAGACTTCTTGGTAAGTATACAACAAAATACATGTACCTATTGTTGGACATTAGTCAAGAAAATAGGAAAAGATCCACAAAGAAGAAACCTGTAATAACAGAGTGAGGTCAGAAAGATGGCAGGAGTCTCACTGTCTCTCCTGATATAAATGCAGACTTTGAGCATCATTTGTGGAGAAGAGTATCTTTGTGGGGTCCAGCAGTCTAGCAGAGACAGGACAGAATGCTGCTAGAGCACAGAGATTCAAGATTGGACACATCACTGTGGGTTAGAGGAGTTGTCTCATGTTGCCCTTGAAGGGCCCCTCTTAGTGCCAAGATAGAGCCCTCAGCACAGGACTTTACCTGTGGGGAAATAAGAGCGTGTGAGCAAGGGCAGCTTCCTCATCTTCCAGCACACTGCTCTCTCCCCTTTTCCAGGACCCTGGGGTCACCTGCATGGCTGGGGGTGGGGAGAGGCCAGGGGCACAGCATCCAGGGCTAGAATTCTTCAAGGGCCATGGGTCCTACTGACCATGATGGAGACACCACCAGGAAGCCCCCAAACCAATGCACATACCATGCTTGTGGATCCCACTCACCCCTGGGCACCTCATCTCATCCACATGCCCCTCCCCAGGGCCCGCTCCCTTTGTAGGTCCGCACGGTGGCATCTAAACCTTTGCAGGTGGCCTGTGGGACATCTAGAGGCCAGCCTGTCCCTGTGGGTCTGTGAGAAAGCACACACATGTGAGCATTTGGCATTGCCCCAGGGAAGCAGCCAGGATGCTGTAGGCACAGAGACTCTGCTGGGTTGATAGAAGCATGCGAGCTTGAAGATTCTCTCCTAGGAGGAACTGAGTACATGGGACAGGCGTATCCTTAAAAGAGGTCTGAAAAAGCCTCAAAATCCCTATCAGTGTGCCAGTGTGCTTCCCTCTCCAAGTCAGTCTGTGAAGACTGGAGGGAGTGACTGCTTCTTTAAATGCAAACACAGCAGCCTGAGTCTTCAAGGGACACAGACATCAAGGGACTAAAATGTTAACAGAGAAACACAATTGTTTTTCAGTTACTGACCCCCAATAATGCATATGGACGGTTTGTCTGACAAGTAATTCAAAGTAATTGCTTAAGAATTTCATTGCTTAAAAAGAATACATTCAAATCATTCCTAATGAGGTGAATGAAACTGGAGCCTACTATAAAGAGTGAAGTAAGCCAGAAAGAAAAACACCAATACAGTGTACTAATGCATATAAATGGAATTTAGAAAGATGATAACGATAACCTTTTATGCAAGACAGCAAAAGAGACATAGGTGTTTGAACAGTGTTTTGGACTCTGTGGGAGAGGGTGAGGGTGGGATGATATGGGAGAATGACATTGAAGCATGTAAATTATCATATGTGAAGCAAAATGCCAGCCCAGGTTCGATGCATGGTACAGGGTGCTCGGGGCTGCTGCACCGGGATGACCCAAAGGGATGGAATTGGGAGGGAGGTGGGAGGGGGATTCCGGAAGGGGAACACATGCACACCCATGGCAGATTCTTGTCAATATATGGCAAAACCAACACAATATGGTAAAGTAAAAAAAAAAAAAATTTATTAAAAAAAGAATTTCATTCAGATAGAATAAGACAGTGGAGAAGGAAATGGCAACCCAGTCCAGTGTTCTTGCCTGGAAAATCCCATGGACAGAGGAGCCTGGTGGGCTACAGTCCACAGGGTCTCAAAGAGTCAGACACAACTGTAGTGGCTTAAGAAGCACGCAAGTAATTCTTTATATTTAGAGTAATTATTGATAGATGAGGATGCATTAAAATTACCTTTTTGTACAGGATGTTTTATAGTTTCCTAATTCCTTTCTTCCTCTGACTGCTCACCTTTGTGAATTCATGATTTTTGTTACAGTAGTATGCAGTTAATAAACTTCGCTTAACTATTTGTGAATCTAGTATGGATTCTTGCTTTGTTCACCATGAGATTTATATAAAGAATCTTACAGAGAAAGCAGTGTATTTTATGCTGATAATATATGAACATCAGCCACATATTAAATTTCCTTCCTTTTACCCTTCTCCATTTTATCTTTTTGATGTCATGATTTACCTCTTTTTATGGTGTGTACTTAATTAAAAAAATAATTGTAGCTATAGTAATTTTTATATTCTTGTACTTTAACCCTTAAATAGTTAAGTGTCTAACAGTCCATATCAAAGTACTACAGTGTTCTGAATGTGAATGAGCACTTACATTTACCCGTGTGCCAGATATTTTCAGGGAACTAATCAGCATTCTTTTACTTCAGCTTGAATAATTCCTTTTCGTGTTTCAGTAAGGAAGCTCTGTGTGCGTGCTCAGTCCCGTTACTTGTATCTGACTCTTTGAGAACCAATGGGTGGTAACCCACCAGGTTCCTCTGTCCATGGGGTTCTCCAGGCAAGAATACTGGAGTGGGTTGCCATGCCCTCCTCAAGGAAGGTCTAGTTGTGTTCAATTTCCTCAGTATTTTTTGCTCTGGAGAAGTCTTTACATTATTTTCTTTTCTGAATGATATTTTTCAAATAAAGTATTCTTCTGTGGCAGTTTTCTCTTTCAACACTTGGACTATATCATCCCACTTTGCCCTGGCCCACTAGATTGCTGCTGAGAAATATGCTTAGATCCAAATGAAGTCTCTCTAGTAAATTCCAAGGTTTTTGTTTTGTTTTGTTAGCTTGTTTGTTTTTTCTGTATGCTGCTTGAAGGCTTCTCTATTTTTCTTTGATTTTTGCAACTTTATTATAAATGTGTGTTCTAGAGGATTTTTAGTTGATTTGGTTTGGTCACCCCTAAGCATCCTGAACTTAGATATTCAAATATCACCCTTGATTTGAGAAGTTCTTGTCCTTAAATGTGTTTTCTGTCTCATCTCCCTTTCCCCTCCTGGAACTTCAGTAATTTGCAAATTGTGTCTGTTGACAATGTCACATAGATCATGTAGACTTTCTTTGTTTTTTTTTCATTCTTCAAACATTTTTTAAATTGTGTTTTTAATCTCCTTTGACAGGAAAACTTTGATATGTCATCTATCTCACAGATTCTTCTGCTTTTTTGACTCTGTGGTTAATGCTTTAAAAATTTTTATTTATTTATTTATTTTTCTTTACATTATCGTGTTGGTTTTGCCATACATTGACATGAATCCACCATTGGTATACATGTGTTCCCCTTCTGGAACCCCTCTCCCACCTCTTTAATGAATTTTTTCATTTCATCCTTGAAACCTTCAGCACCAGAGTTTCTGTTTTTTGATGATTTGTAAATTTTTATTAAACTGTTTGCTTTGTCCATTGTTCATTTGTTTATTGTTTTCCTGCTTTTGTTCAACTATCTTACTATATTTTCTGTAACACACTGCGTTATTTAAGACAGTTATTTTGAATTCTTCACTGGATAAATCACAAATCTCCAATCTTCAGTTGGGAATATGAAGATTTTTATACTTTGTTGGTGTCATGATACTTTCAGTTCATGTTCATTGAAGTTTTGTGGTCCTGTTTTTGTAATTAAAGTATCAGTCTCCTTTGGGTGAGAGACAACTTCCTTGAACCCTGCTAGAGACTCTCTCAGATCTTCTATAGTGGCACCTGCTAACACTTCTCATCCCTGTTTTGTCAGAATTTCTGTGCTTCTATGTCTTGCCTAGATACATTAGTGCACCAGAAACTGTACTGACAGCCTGTGCTTTGTTTCCCCCAAAGTAGCACTACATCTTAATCTTGTGTTCTTGTTCTCAGTCACAGATTTAAGCCAAATTGTAATGCATGCTCCCTTGTGATCTGCCAAAGGTTGCTCTTCCCTCTGAGTCAGTTGCAACCACAGGGGTCTGGCCACAAGGTGGAAGGGTTTGTGAATGAAGCAGATAAAGGTCCTCCTGTGAAAACCTGGACTTTCACAGAAGGACTTGGCTCCATGCATGATTTTCTAAGGTAGGTTTTCCAGGGCTCCTGGAGTGCAGCTGAGAGGGAATTGAGATGGTTCATGAGCCACTGAAGGCATCACAATCAAGACAGAGATCTGTCTTCCTTTTACCTCATGCATGCATGAGTGAGCCTCCTCCTGGGTCCCTTTGCATATGGGATGTCATGGGTGGATGGTTATTTATTTTGAATTTATTTATTTTTAATTGAAGGATGATTGCTTTACAGTATTATGTTGGGTTCTACCAAACATCAACATGAATCAGCCATAGATTTGGCCATGTCCCCTCCCACATGAACATCCCTCCCAGCTCCCTTCCCATCCCACCCTTCTTGGTCGTTACTGAGCTCTGGTTTTAGTTCCCTGAGTCATACAGCAAATTCTCATTGACTGTCTCTTTCACATGTGGCAGAGTAAGTTTCCATGTTAACCCTCTCCATACATCCTGCCTTCTCCTTCCTCCCTGCCAGCCGTGTCTGTCAGTCTGTCTCAGAGTCTGTGTCTCTACTGCTGCTATGCAAATAGGTATGTCAGTGCAATATTTCCAGATTCCATGTATGTGTCTTAGTATATGGTATTTGCTTTTCTCTTTCTGACTTACTTCACTCTGTATACTAGGCTCCATATTCATCCACCTTCTAGGACTGACTCAAGTGCATTCCTTTTTATGGCTGAGTAATATTCCATTGTATATATGTAGCACAGCTTCTTTATCCATTCATCTGTCGATGGACATCTATGTTGCTTCCATGTCCTAGTTGTTGTCAATAGATCTGCAGTGGACATTGGAGTACCTATGTCTTTTTCAATTTTGGTTTCCTCCAGGTATATACTTAGAAGTGGGATTGCTGGATCGTATAGTGGTTTCATTCCTCGTTTTTTAGGAATCTCCATACTGTTCTCCATAGTGGCTAAATCAATTTACATTCCCACCAACAGTGCAAGCAGGTTCCCTTTTCTCCACACCCTTTCTAGCATTTATGATTTGTAGGCTTTTTGATGATGGCCATTCTGACTGGTGTCAAGTGATATCTCATTGTAGTTTTGATTTGTGTTTCTCTAATATGAGTGATGTTGAGCATTTATTCATGTGTTTATCAGCCACCCTAGGTCATTGGACAAATGTCTGTTTAGGTCTTTTCCCCAATTTTTGATTGGGTTGCTTGTTTTTCTGATACTGATTTGTATGAGATGCTTGTATGTTTTGGAAATTAATCCTTTGTTAATTGTTTCATTTGCTATTATTTTTTTCCATTCTGAGCATTGTCTTTTCACCTTATTCATAGTTTCCTTTGCTGTAGAGAAAATTTTAAGTTTAATTATGCCCCACTTGATTATCTTTATTTTTATTTTCACCACTCTAGGAGGTGGATCATGGAGGATCTTGCTGTGATTTATGACATAGGATGTTCTGCCTGTGTTTTCCATAAATTTTGAGTTTATCTTTGTGTATGGTGTTAGGAAATAATCTAATTTCTTTCTTTTATATGTAGCTGTCAAGTTTTCCCCAGAGCACTTATGGAAGAAACTGTCTTTGCCCCATTGTACATTTTTGCCTCCTTTGTCAAACATAAGCTATCTATAGGTAGCTTTATCTTTATCTTGTTCTATTGGTCTATATTTCTGTTTTTGTGCCAGTGCCATACTGTCTGGATGACTCTAGCTTTGTAGTCAGTCTGAAGTCAGGAAGGTTGATTCCTCTAGCTCTATTTTTGTTTCTCAAGATTGCTTTGGCTATTCAGGTCTTTTGCGTTTCCATATGAATTGTGAGACTTTTTGTTCTAGTTTTGTGAAAAACACCATTGGTAATTTAATACAGATTACACTGAATCTGTAGATTATATTGGGTAGTATAGTCATTTTCACAATATTCATTCTTCCAAGCCAGGAACATGGAATATCTCTCCTTCTGTTTACGTTGTCTTTGATTTCTTTCCTCAGCATCTTATACTTTTCTGTATACAGCTCTTAAGTCTCCCTAGGCATTTTATTCTTTTTGTTGCAATGGTGAATGGGGTTGATATCTTAATTTCTCTTTCTGAAGTTTCATTGTTAGTACAGAAGAATGCAAGTGATTTCTATGTATTCATTTTTATCCTGCCACTTTGCTAAATTCACTGATTACTTCAGGTAGTTTTCTGAAAGCATCTTTAGGGTTTTCTATGTGTAGTATCGTCTGTCTACTAACAATGAGAGTTTTGCTTCTTCTTTTCCAATCTGGCTTCCTTCTGTTTCTTTTTCCTCTCTGATTGATGTAGCTAGGGCTTCCAAACAATATTGACTAATAGTGGTGAGAGTGGGCATCCTTGTCTTTTGATGATCTTAGAGGGACTTTTTTCATTTTCTCACTATTGAGAATAAGATTTGCTCTGGGTTTCTCATATATGCCCTTTATTATGTTGAGGTAGGTTTTTTCTTTGCTGATTTTTTGAAGAGTATTTATCATAAATGGGTGCTGAAATTTTTAAAAAGCTTTTTCTGCATCTATTGAAATGACCATATGGTTTTATCTTATAATTTGTTAATGTGGTATATCACATTGATGGATTTGTGTATATTGAAGAATGCTTGCATCTTTGGGATAAACCCAACTTGATCATGATGTACTATATCTTTTAAATGTATTTTTGAATTCTGTTTGCTAGAGTTTTGTTGAGGATTTTTCCATCTAGTTTCATCTGTGATATTGGCCTGTAATTTTATTTTTTGTGTTGTCTTTGTCTAGTTTTGGTATTAGGGTGATGATGGCCTTGTAGAATGAATTTGGAAGTGTTCCTCCCTCTGCAGTTTTTTGAAAGAGTTTTATAAGAATAGGCATTAGCTCTTCTTTAAATGTTTGAGAGAATTCACATGTGAAACCATCTGGCCCTATGCTCTAATTTTTTGGGAGTTTTCTTTATCACATTTCCGATTTCAGTGCATGTAATTGGCTTGTTCATAATTTCTATTTCTTCCTGGTTCAGTCTCGAACTTTTCTAACAATATATCCATTTCTTTCAGGGTGTCCATTTTTTTTGGCATATATTTGCTCATAATAGCCTCTTGTGATCCTTTATAATTCAGCATTGTCTGTTGTAACCTCTCCTTTCTCATTTCTAATTTCGTTGATTTGATTCTTCTTCTTCCATTTTTTCTTGATGAGTTTGACTGTCAATTTTGTTTATCTTCTCAAAGACAGACCTTTTAGTTTTATTAATCTTTACTATTGTTCCTTCAATTCTTTTTTATTTAATTCTGCTCTGATATGTAGGACCTTTTTTCCTTATACCAACTTTGAGTTTTTTTTTTTTAGTCCTTCTTTATCCAGTTGTTTTAGATATAAATTAGGTTGTCTATTTGATGTTTTTCTTGTTTCTTGCTCTAAACTTCCCTCTAAGAACTGTTTTGTTGCATCCCATATGTTTTGAGTTGTCGTGTTTTCATCGTCATTTGTTTCAAGAATTCTTTGATTTCCATTTTGATTTCTTTCTTTTTTTTTTTTTTTGGAGCCCGTGGCCTTTATTCATGCCCCACACCAAGAACAGCCGGAGACAAGGCTCCTGCCCAAAGCAGAAACACCAGGGGCCTGGGACTCGGTTATACTCCGCCAAGTCCCCGACCCCAGATCTCTTGTGAGCAGGAAGTGTATAAAGTGCTGGTGTGATGATCCTCTGGGGAAGGCCAAAGGGATCAAAAGCCCCACCGCAAGACCGAGGCGACAGGAGGAGGGGCAGGACCTACCCCTCTTCCCACCAGGGTGCTGGTGGGAGGGGGTGTGCCTATGGCCACCACTGTCAGGGCTGGAGAAACTCAATGCAGTCCTGGGCAGGAGGGAATTGGGAAAGGGAGCCTTCAGCAAGGATCCCTGATAGGCTGGGGTCACAGGGGGCAGAGGGAGTTTCTGCAACCGCCTGAAGGAAGAAGGGGAGATCTCAAGGATCTCAGAGAATGGGGCAGCCCCTCCGGCGCTTATTCTTGCGGACCTGGAGGCCGGCCCTAGTGGCCATCTCAAATACCTCCCGCACCCCTTCCTTGGTCTTGGCTGAGCATTCAAGGTAGCCAAAGGCACTGATCCGGTTGGCCATGTCCCGGCCTTCCTCAGATCGAACAGGTTCCTGCTTCATCTTGGCCAGCTCTCTCCGGGTATGCTCATCTTGCCTCAGGTCCTTCTTATTCCCCACCAGGATGATGGGCACGCTGGGGCAGAAGTGCTTCACCTCCGGGGTCCACTTCTCAGGAATGTTTTCCAGACTGTCGGGGCTGTCGATGGAGCAGCACATGAGGATGACGTCAGTGGCCGGGTAGGAGAGAGGCCGCAGGCGGTCGTAGTCTTCCTGCCCTGCCGTGTCCCACAGAGCCAGCTCCACCTGCTTGCCATCCACCTCTATGTCTGCGATGTAGTTCTCCAAGACAGTAGGGACGAGACCTCTGGGAACGATCCTTGCTGAAGACAGTGAGGAGGCAGGTCTCCCACAGGCCCCATCCCCCACAATCACCGGCTTCTTTCGGATGGCAGCCATGGCCAGGGCTTCGGCTCCGCCGCTTCCAGCTGCGCTGCGGGTGCGGGAGGCAGAGCCGGTTTGATTTCTTCAGTAACCAGTCCGCTATGCAAACCACATTGTTTAATCTCCAAGTGTTTGTGTTTTTTCACTTTTTTTTTTTTTTTTACTGTAATTGATATCTAGTCTCACAGCCTTGTGGTCAGAAAAGATGCTTCATAGGATTTCAATTTTTGATAATTTACTGAGGTTTGATTTTTGGCCCAAGATATGGTCTATCCTGGAAAATGTTCCATGCACACTTGAGAAAAAAGTGTATTCTTCTTGACTTGTGTGGAAATTTCTGAAGATACCAATTAGGTCCATTTGTTCTAATGTTTCATTTATGGCTTGTGTTTCCTTATTAATGTTCTGTTTTGATGATCTGTCCATTGGTGTAACTGGGGTGTTAACATCCCATACCATTAATGTGTTGCTGTCAATTCCTCCTTTTATATCTGTTAGTTTGCCTTATGTATTGAGGTGCTTCTATGCTGGGTGCATAGATGTTTAGAATTATGTTGATCTGCTGATGGGCATCTAGTTTGCTTCCATGTCCTGGCTATTGCAAACAGTGCTACAATGAACATTGGGGTACACATGTCTCTTTCAATTCTGGTTTCCTCTGTGTGTATGCCGAGCAGTGAGATTGCTGGGCCGTATGGCACTTCTATTTCTGGTTTTTAAAGGAATCTCCACACTGTTCTTCATAGTGGCTGTCCTAGTTTGCATTCCCACCAACAGTGTAATAGGGTTCCCTTTTTCTCCACACGCTCTCCAGCATTTATTGCTTGTAGACTTTTTGATAGCAGACATTCTGACTGATGTGAGATGGTACCTCACTGTGGTTTTAATTTGCATTTCTCTGACAATGAGTGATGCTAAGCATCTTTTTTTGTGTTTGTTAGCCATTTGTATGTCTTCTGTAGAGAAATGTCTATTTAGTTCCTTGGTGCATTTTTTGATTGGGTCATTTGTTTTTCTAAAATTGAGCTTCATGAGCTGCCTTTATATTTTGGATATATATATGTATATACATATCCAATATATATATATGTATGTGTGTATATATATATATATATGTCATTTGTTTCTTTAGGTTGATTTATTCCTAAATATTTTATTCTTTTCATTGGTGAATGGGATGATTTTCTTAATTTCTCGTTCCATTTTCTCATTGTTAGTGTATAGGAATGCAAGGGATTTCTAATTAATTTATAAATTTTTTGTTAACTTGATATCCTGCAACTTTACTATAGTCATTGACTAGGACCAGCTCTGGTAATTTTCTGGTGGGGTCTTTAGGGTTTTCTATGTAGAGGATCATGTCATCTGCCAGCAGTGAGAGATTTACTTCTTTCCCATCTGGATTCCTTTTATTTATTTATTAATTTTTCTCTTATTATAGCTGTGGCTAAAGCTTCCAAAACTATGTTGAATTGTACTGGTGAGAGTGGGCACCCTTGTCTTGTTCCTAACTTTAGGGGAGATGCTTTCAATTTTTCACCATTGTGGATGTTTGCTGTGGGTTTATCATATTTGGTTTTTATTATGTTGAGATATATTCCTTCTATGCATGCTTTCTGGAGGGTTTTTAGCATAAATGGATGTTGAATTTTGTCAAAGGCTTTCTCTGCACCTACTGAGATAATCATATGAATTTATCTTTTAATTTTTTAATGTGGTGTATCACATTGACGGATTTGGGAATATAGAGCAATCTTTGCATCTCTGGGATGAAGCCCACTTAGTCATGATGTATAATCTTTTTAAGATGTTGTTGGATTCTGTTTGCTAGAATTTTGTCAAGGATTTTTGCATCTATGTTCATCAGTGATATTGGCCTGTAGTTTTCCTTTTTTGTGGCATCTTTGTCTGGTTTTGGTATTAGGGTAATGCTGGCCTCAAAGAATGCATTTGGCAGTTTATCTTCCTCTACAATTTTCTGGAAGAGATTGAGTAGGATAGGTGTTAGCTCTACCGTAAATTTGTGGTAGAATTTACCTGTGAAGCCATGTGATCCTGGGCTTTTGTTTGTTGGAAGATTTTTGAGAACAGTTTCAATTTCCATGCTTGTGATGGCTCTGTTAAGATTTTCTCTTTCTTCCTGGTTCAGTTTTGGAAGGTTATACTTTTCCAAGAATTCGTCTATTTCTTCCAAGTTGTCCATTTTATTGGCATATAGTTGCTGATCGTAGTATCTTATGATCCTTTGTATTTCTATGTTGTCTGTTGTGATTTCTCCATTTTCATTTCTAATTTCGTTGATTTAATTCTTCTCCCTTTGTGTCTTGATGAGTCTGGCTAATGGTTTGTCTATTTTATTTACCTTCTCAAAGAACCAGCTTTCAGTTTTGTTGATTTTTGCTATTATTTACTTTCTTTCTTTTTCATTTATTTCTGCCCTAATTTTTATGATTTCTTTCCTTCTACTAATCCTGGGGTTCTTCATTTCTTCTTTTTCTATTTGCTTTAGGTGTAAAGTTGGGTTATTTATTAGATTTTCCTCTTGTTTCTTGAGGTAAGCTTGTAATGCTATGAACCTTCCACTTAACACTGCTTTTCCTGAATCCAATTGCTTTTGGGTTGTTGTATTTTCATTTTCATTTGTTTCTATGCATATTTTTATTTCTTTTTTGATTTCTCCTGTGATTTGTTGGTTATTCAGAAGCATGTTGTTTAGTCTCCATATGTTTGTCTCTTAAATAGTTTTTTTCCCCTGTAGTTACATCTAATCTTACCACATTGTGATCAGAAAAGATGCATGAAATGATTTCAATATTTTTTGAATTTACCAAGGCTAGATTTATAGCCCAGGATGTTATCTATCCTAGAGAAGGCTCCATGTGCACTTGAGAAAAAGGTGAAATTCATTGTGTGGGGTGAAATGTCCTATAAATATCAATTAGGTCTAACTGGCCCATTGTATTATTTAAAGTTTGTGTTTCCTTGCTAATTTTCTGTGTGAGTGGGGTATTAAAATCTCCCACTATTATTGTGTTACTGTTAATTTCCCCTTTCATACATTTTAGCATTTTCCTTACATATTGAAGTGCTCCTATGTTGGGTGCATATATATTTATAATTGTTATATCTTCTTTTTGGATTGATCCTTTGATCATTATGTAGTGTCTTTCTTTGTCTCTTTTCACAGCCTTTATTTCAAAGTCTATTTGATCTGATATGAGTATTGCAACTTCTGCTTTCTTTTGGCCTCAATTTGCATGAAATATCTTTCCCAGCACTTCCCTTTCAGTCTGTATGTGTCCATTAGTTTGAGGTGGGTCTCTTTTAGACATCATATATAAGGGTTTTGTTTTTGTATCCACTCAGCCAGTCTTTGCCTTTTGGTTGTGGCATTCAACTCATTTTCATTTAAGGTAATTATTGATAAGTATGATCCTGTTACCATTTACTTTGTTGTTTTGGGTTAGAGTTTATAAACCTATTCTGTGTTTCCTGTCCAGAGAAGAACCTTTAGCATTTGTTGAAGAGCTGGTTTGGTGGTGCTGAATTCTCTCAGCTTTTGCTTCTCTGTAAAGCTTTTGATTTCTCCTTCATATTTGAATGAGTTCCTTGCTAGCTATAGTAAGCTGGGTTGTAGATTTTTCTCTTTCATCACTTTAAGTATGTCCTGCCATTCCCTTCTGGCCTGAAGAGTTTCTATAGAAAGATCAGCTGCTATCCTTATGGGAATTCCCTTGTGTGTTATTTCTTGCTCTTCCATTGCTTTTAATATTTCCGCTTTGTGTTTGATATTTGTTAATTTTATTACTATGTGTCTTGGAGTGTTCGCCTTGTGTGTGTTCTGTTTGGAACCCTTTGGTTTTCCTGCACTTTGGTGGCTATTTCCTTCTTCATTTTAAGGAAGTTTTCAATTATTATCTCCTCAAATATTTTCTCTTGGCCTTTCTTTTTGTCTTCTTCTTCTGGGACTCCTATGATTCGAATGTTGGTGCATCTAACATTGTCCCAAAGGTCTCTGAGGTTGTCCTCACTTCTTTTAATTCTTTTTTCCTCTCTGCTTCTTTTATTTCCACCATTGTATCTTCCACCTCACTTATCCTATTTTCTGCCTCAGCTATTCTGTTGTTGCTTCCCTCCAGACTGTTTCTGATATTAGATTAACTCCAATACTTTGGCCACCTGATGTGAACAGCTGACTCATTTGAAAAGATCCTGATGCTAGGAAAGATTGAGGGTAGGAGGAGAAGGGGATAGTAGAGGATAAGATGGTTGGATGGCATCACCAACTAAGGGAGTTGATGATGAGTGGATAGGGAAGCCTGGCATGGTGCTGTTCATGGGGTCACAAAAAGACTGACATGACTGAGTGATTGATCTGAACTGAACTGAATTCTCCACAGTGAGGGACACACAGAGAGGTTCACAGAGTTAAATAGAGAAGAGAAGAGGGAGAAGGGAGATAGGGGTGACCAGGAAGAGAAGAGGGACTGTCAAAAGAAGAGAGACCAAAGTAGCCACTAATCAGTTACCGAAGTGCTCTCCACAGCCTGGAACACTCAGAGAGATTAACAGAGTCAAGTTGAGAAGAGAAGGGGGAGGGAGGAGATAGCAGTGACCTGGGGGAGAAAAGGAAGAGTCAAAAGAGGAGAGAACAGTCAAGCCAGTAGTCATACCCCTAAGTAAAACTGGGTACTGAAGATTAGATTCTTAAAGGTACAAGATTGATAACAAATACCAAAAAGCGAAGACTAAAAATCTAGTGTAGAGTTTAGACTCTGAAAAATACAAAACAAAATCAATCACAAAAGTTATATAAAAATATATATGTGAAATTTGCTTTAAAAACAGTGTTTTTTGCAAGGTAATAGTAGATTATAAAAATGAAAATTAAAGGAATAATAAAGAACTTAAAGTTAAAAAATGATAATAGTAAAAATATATCTAGGAATTTCTCTGGAGCTGTTGAGGGCAGTGTGGGGTCAGTTCAGTTTCAGATAGTTCCTTGTTCCAGCTTATACTTCTTCTCAATGTCTATAGGCCCCTTCCAATGCTTCGTCAATGCTAACTACAGGGTTTTAATCGATTGAGCCTGTCACTTCCAGAGCGGTTCCCTCTTCTTTGTTTATTTTGGCTTTCTCTGTTTGCAAGTCTCTTCAGTGTCTAATTTCTGCCCTGACACAAGGGGACAAAGATGGTCACTTATTCAGGCTCACTTGTTCAGTTGTGCTATGGGGAGGGAAGAACACTCCAAACAAATATCACTGGCATGTATGGGGAGTGCTCACAGTGTAAGGACCACACTGGGTTTGCCCCAGCTCATGGCACCTGTGCTTTTCCAGTCTACCCTGCTCAGACTCCAGGTTGCTCTGAAGGGGAACTGTCCAAGGCGGGCCCTGTGTTGCGTGCACTTTCCAGGTTTAAGCTGCTCAGGTTCAGGTTCTCGGTTACTCCACAAAGGCACAAACTCAGTTGGGCCTGTGTTTTGTGCCCTTCCCAGGTCCGAGGAGCTCAGGTGCTTGGCAAGAAAACTGTCCCAGTTGTGCAGTGCATCTTGTTACCTCCCCCATCCCAGCCACTTGGTTTCCTGGGTGCGCCATGAGAGTGTCATCTCATGTGGCCCATGTGTCTCCTCTAGGGGGCTGATCTCAGGCTGTGACTCTCATGGAAGATGTCAACCATCCAGGATCCAGGAAGACGTGGTTAGCAATTGGGAGCCTCTTCACAGATTGGTAGAGGATGCCGTCTCTGGGGCCGAGATTGCCCCTTGCTTTCTGGCTCTGCCTCTCGCCCGCCTGCCTCTCTGCCTCCAGCAGGGGAGGGGCCTCTGCAACAGGCTATCTCTCATTTGGTATTCACTCAATCCTTTGTTCTGTGAGCCAGCCAGCCTTTGCCGTGGGTTAGAGCTTTTCACAGGAAAGTTTTCTCTCTCTCTCTCTCTTTTTTTCTTCTTCTCTCTCTGGCTATCCCACAGTTTGGGGTGCTATCTCACCTTAACTCCTTCAGATTGTCCTCAGGGTGTTCAGGCCCAGTCCCTCCCCTAAGCTTGCAACCCATGCCTCCCCTTCTCACTGATGGCAGATGCGAGCATCTGGGCTGTTTCTCTGCTGGGAGTTGTGATTAAGGCACATATTCTGTGGGATTTATTTTTACCCCCTCCCAGTTATGTTGCCCTCTGACAATCCAAAACTCCCCACAGACCTGCTGGTGAGAGGGTTTCCTGGTGTTTGGAAACTTTTCCTCCTTCATGATTCCCTCCTCAGGATGGCTCTTCATCCCTAACTCTTTTGTCTCTCTTTTTGTCTTTTATATTTTGTCCTACCTCCTTTCAAAGAGAATGGGGTGCCTTTCTGGGTGCCTGTTGTCCTCTGCCAGCATTGAGAAATTGTTTTGTGGAAGTTGCTCAGCAGTCAAATGATCTTTTGATGAATTTGTTTGGGAGAAAGTCATCTCCCTATCCTATTCCTCCACCATCTTAAGACTGTCCCTCCCACTAGCATTTTCTTAATTATTTTGGGGTTTTGGTAGGTCTTTCCTTTGTCTTATGCTTATTACTTATATAAGTCTCTTTAATATTAGTTGTAAAGCTGGTTTGGTGGTGCTAAATTCTCTTAACTTCTGCTTGTCTGTAAAGGTTTTAATTTTTCCATCAATTTTGAATGAAATCCTTGCCAAGTAAAGTAATCTTGCTCGTAGATTTTTCCCTTCAGTACTTTAAATATATGCTTTATTTAAGGATATATTTCCTTTTAGGCCATATAGTCATTCCTTTATGGCCTGCAGAGTTTCTGCTGAAAGATCAGCTGTTAATTGAATGGCTTCCCCCTTGTGTGTTACTTGTTGCTTTTCCCATGCTGCTTTTTGTTTTTTAATTTTCTTTACTTTATTATGTTGGTTTTGCCATATAATGACATGAAACCACCATGGGTATACATATGCTCCCCCTCCAGAACCCTCCTCCCTCCTCCCTCCCGATTCCCTCCCCCTGGGTCATCTCGGTGCACCAGCCCCGAGCATCAACCCTGGGCTGGCGACTGATTTCACATATGATAATTAACATGTTTCAATGTCATTCTCCCATATCATCCCACAATTGCCCTCTTCCACAGAGTCCATGAGTCTGTTCTATACATCTGCGTTTCTTTTGCTGTCTCACATGCAGGGTTTTCGTTACCATCTTTCTAAATTCCATATATATACATTAGTATACTGTATTGTTGTTTTTCCTTCTGGCTTACTTCACTCTGGATAATGGGCTCCAGTTCCATCCACCTGAGTAGAACTGATTCAAATGATTTTTTTTTAATGCTGAGTGATATTCCATTGTGTATATGTACCACAGCTTTCTTATCCATTCGTCACTTGATGGGCATCTAGGTTGCTTCAATATCCTGGCTATTGTAAACAATGCGGCGATGAACACTGGGGTACACGTGACAATTTCAATTCTGGTTTCCTCGGTGTGTATGCCCAGCAGTGGGATTGCTGGGTCATATGGCAGGTCTATTTGCAGTTTTTTAAGGAATCTCCACACTGTTCTCCATAGTGGCTGTACTAGTTTGCATTCCCACCAACAGTGTAAGAGGGTTCCCTTTTCTCCACATCCTCTCCAGCATTTATTGCTTGTAGACTTTTGGATTGCAGCCATTCTGACTGGTGTAAAGTGGTACCTCACTGTGGTTTTGATTTGCACTTCTCTGATAATGAGTGATGTTGAGCATCTTTTCATGTGTTTGTTAGCCATTTTTATGTCTTCTTTGGAGAAATGTCTGTTAAGTTCTTTGGCCCACTTTTTGATTGGGTCGTTTATTTTTCTCGAATGGAGCTGCAGGAGTTGCTTGTATATTTGTGAGATTAATTGTTTGTCCGTTGCTTCATTGGCTATTATTTTCTCCCATTCTGAAGGCTGTCTTTTCATCTTGCTTATAGTTTCCTTTGTTGTGCAGAAGCTTTTAATTTTAATTAGGTCCCATTTGTTTATTCGTGCTTTTATTTCCAATATTCTGGGAGGTGGGTCATAGAGGATCCCGCTTTGGTTTATGTCGGAGAGTGTTTTGCCTATGTTTTCCTCTAGGAGTTCTATAGTTTCTGGTCTTATGATTAGATCTTTGATCCATTTTGAGTGTATTTTTGTGTATGGTGTTAGAAAGTGTTCTAGTTTCATTCTTTTACAAGTGGCTGTCCAGTTTTCCCAGCACCACTTGTTAAAGAGATTGTCTTTTCTCCATTGGATATTCTTGCCTCCTTTTTCAAAGATAAGGTGTCCGTAGATGTGTGGATTTATCTCTGGGCTTTTTATTTTGTTCCATTGATCTATATTTCTGTCTTTGTGCAAGTACCATACTGTCTTGATGACTGTGGATTTGTAGTATAGCCTAAAGTCAGGTAGGTTGATTCCTCCGGTTCCATTCTTCTTTCTCAATATTGCTTTGGCTATTCGAGGTGTTTTGTATTTCCATACAAATTGTGAAATTATTTCTTCTAATTCTTTGAAAAAGACAGCTGGTAGCTTGATAGGAGTTGCATGGAATCTATAAATTGCTTTGGGTAGTATACTCATTTTCACTATATTGATTCTTCCAATCCAAGAACACGGTATATTTCTCCATCTATTTGTGTCCTCTTTGATTTCTTTCATCAGTGTTTTATAGTTTTCTATATATAGGTCTTTTTTTTCTTTAGGTAGAAATACTCCTAAGTATTTTATTCTTTTGGTTTCGATGATGAATGGAATTGTTTCCTACCCACAGCAAACATTATTCTCAATGGTGAAAAACTGAAAGCATTTCCCCTGAAGTCAAGAACAAGACAAAGGTGCCCACTCTCACCACTACTATTCAACATAGCTTTGGAAGTCTTGGCCACAGCAATCAGAGCAGATAAAGAAATAAAAGGGATCCAGATTGGAAAAGAAGAAGTAAAACTCTCTCTGTTTGCAGATGACATGATCCTCTACATAGAAAACCCTAAAGACTCTTCCAGAAAATTACTAGAGCTAATCAGTGAATATAGTAAAGTTTCAGGATAGAAAATCAACACACAGAAATCCCTGGCATTCCTATACACTAACAATGAGAAAACAGAAAGAGAAATTAAGGAAACAATTCCCATGCTGCTTTTAGTAGTCTTTCTTTGTGTCTAATCTCTGTTGATTAGTATGTGTCTCTACGTGTTTCTCCTTGGGTTTTTCCTGCACTGGACTCTCTGTGCTTCTTGAACTTGATTGACCATTTCTTTTCCCATGCTGGGAAAGTTTTCAACTATATCTTCAAAAATATTCTCAGCGTCTTTCTTTTTATCTTCTTCCTCTTGGACCTCTATAACTCAAATGTTGGTGTGTTTAATACTGTCCCAGAAGTCTCTGAAGCTATCCACAATTCTTTTCATTCTTTTTCCTTTATTCTGCTCCTCAGCAACTATTCCCACCATTCTATCTTCCAGATCACTGTTCCATTCTTCTGCTTCAGTTAATCTATTATTGTTTCTTTCTAGAGTATTTTTAATTTCAGTAATTGTTTTATTCATGTTTGTTTCTTCTTTATTTCTTCTATATCCTTGGTAATTGTGTTAATTGTGTTGTTTGCTTCTTGGCATTTTTTTCCATTCTATTTTCAAGGTTTTGGAACATCTTTACCATTAATATTCTGAATTTTTTTCAGGTATTTTGACTACTTCCTCTTCATTTTTTTTTTTTTTTTTGGTCTTGTGTGCTTCTAATTTTTTCCTTCATTTGAGCAATATTTTTCTGCCTTTTCTTTTTATTTTTTCTTATTACTGTGTTTGAGGTCTCCTTTTCTCTGGCTTTGAGGTAGAACTCCTCCTTCCTTTTGGTTTCTGTTCTTGGTGTGTAACTTTGTGCCAGTGGTTTGTGTAGGCTTCTTTTGGATGTGACTTTTGTTTGCACTCTGGTGAAAGGAGGTAAGTTTCCCCCCCCCGCCCCTGTGATGGGCAGGGTTGTTGAGGCGACAATCCTGTTTGCTGATGATTCGGTTTATGTTTTTATCTTGTTGGTTTTCTGAGTGAGGCTTCCTACACTGGGTGCAGGTGTATACAGGCAGAGGCCTTTATGGGAGTTCTCTCTAATAAATACCCACTGGCATTAGGAGTTTTATGGCAATCTAGAGTCTTGTCATCCCTCCCATTTCAAAGGCTCTGGGCCTGATCTCTGGCCCAGGAAGTGAGATTACACAGGTGGTTTACAATGGCATTAAAGGGGATTAAAACAAACACACTAAAACAAGAAACAAAACGCAAACCCCAGACAAATGTCAAATAAAAAACCAGGCAAGTACTCACAAAAAAATAGGATATATATGCATGCATACACACACATAAAAAAGCAAAACAATATAAAAGAAAGAAAAAAGTAGAAGACATTGATCCAGTGAGCAAATGAAAGCAAAAATGATATCAACTTGTTATTAACAAAACTTACTGAAAGCATAAACTGGAAAACAAAACCAAAGCCATGTGTCAACTGGGGAATAAAACAACTAAAGCAAAACAGACTAATAAACATAATGAGGAACAGAGTAAAAAGGAAGAAAAGAAAGAAAGTCTAGGAAAACAAATTTAAATAGAGGTAAATAGACAAGTTTTATATATAGTAAGAATAGCAATAACAGAAAAATCTTAAGAAAAGCAAACAAAACAATTTTTTGAGGAAAAATAATGATAATTTTAAAAAAAAGTTTTGAAAATTAAAACAGGAAAACAACCGTCAAAACCACAAAAGACCAATGTAGAGGCAGAAGTATTTAAAGGAAATTAAAAGTGTGATTTAAAAAATTTCTCAAAAGTATGCTTTACTCAAACGTGCACCGACTCTTCTGCCATCATGCATCTCAGTGTCTGGTATAGGGCCCACACCTCACTCAGTTTTTCTGAGTGAGAGAAAAAAAAAAAACTCAAGTCAGGTTTTTCTGTGGGTGGATGTCCAATTTCTCTTTTGGGTCAGGATAAAAAGCGATGGATATCTTGTTCCTCTCAATTGAACATACTCCTCACTTAATCACTTTTCTTGACTCTCTGTGTTGATAATCTGTGCATTAGACTAAACATCCACTTCTCCTAGTCTTTAAAGACTGGCCTCAGAAATAGAACCTTGCCAGAATTCAGCCTTTTCAGTCAGCCTGGCCAGAATTTTGGGTGCCTCTCTAACCTGTCTGCTCTTCCAAACTTCTGTGTTTGTAGTCAGCCATCCTCCAGGAGTCTAGAGTATGCAGTGATCTACAAGTCAGGATACTTGGTGGAGCAGGCAACTGGAGTTCCTCACTTCACTCACTCTGCACCGAACTGGGGAGAGGAGCTGTGATAAATATTTGCATGCTGCTTCAAACCCTATGCCTTCTGCACCATGATTTAGCTCTCTGTAGTCCCCAGGCACCATGCAAAGTTTGGGTTTCATCAGCTCTCAGGGACAGGTTAGTTAGAAGCCACTTCCTCAGGCAGAGCTGGAAAAGATGAAAGTCCAGATGTGCCATCAGACTCCTTCCATGGAGAACCTGGGAGTTGCTCACTCTGCATTAAGCTAGGGGAAGACCTGTGAGAAGGGCTGGGACAGCAATTCATAACTGCCGCTTCATTTCTATAATCCTGGGAGAATGGAAATGCTAGGCGTCCCAGAGGCAGGCTAATTGGAAGCTGGACCCTGGGCTAGTATTTGGAAAATCGGATATCTAGATTGTTGATCATACTCTGTGCTCCTCCAGGAGAAGCTGGGAGTTGAATGTTCCCTTCAAATTGTATGGTGCTCTGCTGCATGGATGTTATTGCAGGAACGTGTCTTAGTTCTCCCTGCCACTTAGGATTTTGGCATTTTCTCACTCACCTTGAATGCAGAACTTCTCATCTACTGTTTTTATTTTGGATAAAAGGAGCTGATACACACATAGCTGATAATTCAGTGTGTCTGTGGAGAGAAAGAGAGATCAAGACAGCATATTCCACTATCTTACTAATATCACAGCATTGTTTCAAAATTATATGTGTTGGGCTGTTTGCTTTCCATTTTCAATTTTAAGTAAATGTAATTTTTGACTTTCAATCTTAATCATTTTCTATTATTGCTATGTAATTAAAAAATTACCCTCAGTACACTTTTGTGTCATCTCATAAATCTTATAAAACTTAACTTATCATTGTTTTGTTTTCATTCAATTCAAAGTATTCAAAGTTTTCTATTTTGATTTCTTCCCTATACATGAATTACTAAAAAATTTAGCTGAGTTCTATGAAGATATCTAGTAAGTGACAGAATTGTACTTTTTCAAGTTTAGTTATTCATGGCTTGAAGGATTATGATTTTGTCCTTTTAGAATGAATGCATGTATCGATCTTTGTCATCTTCATTGAACTCCAAGTACGGATATGGCTGTAAGCACCCAGTTTGATGACAACATTTCAAATTCTCAGAGACAGAGACTGGGGTAACTATGGTGGAAGATTCTGTGATCGTCACCTGATCTGTGTTGTTGGTTGCTTAAGAGATCTAGACTAGGCGATACTTTCAACAAGTCCGAGGAAAGGAAATCCATTGCTAATAGATTTCTGACATGGTGTGTGATTCCAGATCCTTTAGACAAACAGATTTCTCATAATTTCCTAGATGAGATTCAGAGTATTTTAAATCTTACTTTGTTCTAGAAAATAGAAATCAAGTGTCTTGGTTTAATATCTTTGGAAACTCATAGATTTTGTCTCTTTTTTTCTGTTACACAGGACCTTAAATGATTAGAATTTTTCTTGTTTTCTATCCTAGATGACTCTCCTTTTTTGTATCATTACCTTATTTGGGTCCTTATGAAATGTGTATCAAATATAGGCTTACCTTTTCTTTATGCTTTCTCCCTTTTAGAAACATGTTCAAAAAACAAAATAAAAATTGAGAATGGATTTTTGTCTGAATCTGCCTTTACGTATCCTCTAAATAAAGAAACAGAATATAAGTGTAAACCAGGATATGTAACAGCAGATGGTAAGACATCAGGATTAATTACATGTCTGCAAAATGGATGGTCAATTCAACCTGTATGCATTAGTAAGTAACTCATTATCTTAGTATTCTTTATCCTGATGATAAGTATACAAAAATACTCTTTAACTTAATTTTTTTTATACTTTTCTCATTATTTATTTATTTATTTTTGCTGGAGCAGGGTCATATGAAGTGTTTTTGGTTCCATGACTGTATTTAAAAAGATCAATTACAAAGCTTTGGAAAATGTATCGTTTTTTTTTTTTTGCCTTTTATAATTAATGACTAGTGAAGTAGAATATCATTGTACCATTTAGTTCAACGTTTTGTCACTTTAAAACATCCTGTGATATAAACTAATTTTGCTAAGAGCCTTACCTCTCTTCCAGGATAAATTCATTTATTTTTAGCTGAGATCTTTATGCTGATTGCATCTGTTTTTATTTCAGGAGACTCTTAAGCCAGAGTCTCTGCTCCTAAGCCTAAAAGTTATGTTTTTAAGCAAAGATATGGGGCCGTGGTACATAAGTTTCAAATAATATGATATATAATTCATTTGTTTGAGTCTCTAGAGTAGGTATACTTGTGAAAAATTCTCTCTTAGGAAATCTTCATAAACATCTAGTTAGTGGAGACAGAGAAACATTTCTAGACAGGACCAAATTCTGCTGTGCTGAAAGTTTTTCCTGTAGCAACAGATAGATGTTTATGAAGATTTTCTAAGAACAATTTATGAGTTTGTCTTATTCATCACAAAGATATACAGTGATATTTTTGACGTGGTATTTTACATATTCACTTTAACTGAAGTGGGTATTTATAATATCCATTTCTACTGTTTTCATTTTATTTTTTCCAATGTCTACACTTGTTACAGGCACTACACACTCAAAATGAAAAATGTCGCCCATATCAAACTTATTTTATTTTAATATGTGACAATTTTCTATTCTAACACTCTTTTTATGAAAAATGTCTGTATTATTATGTTTTACTAGTATAATATTGCTTTAACACGTTGTGAAATTTGAAGTAGATTATTTAAACCTTTATGAACATCAGTCTATGGTATTAGTGAAAGTGAGATTGTTAATATATTTTCTTGTAAGTATTTTTGTAATATTTTCTTATAATAGCTATAAATAATAGAACTATGTCTGTATTCAACCTTGATAAATATAAAAGAATATACAACCATTAGAAATAAAGAAATAAAAATATATCAAAAAAAGAACAATATTCAGGATTTCTGCCTTCCAACTGAGCCCTTGCTCACTTATGGTATATCTGACAAAAAATAAGAATATGATTACTCTCTGCAAAATGCAAATTTCCAAAAACACAATTTTAAGAAAGCTTTTCTTCTTATATTTGATCCATTGTACTCTAATGAATAAAATATTCTGTTATTTTTTTCTTTTTCCAAATAAATAAATAAATGTTTCAAAAAAAAAAGAAATATAGTTGGAAAAGGAAAATCAGCATGTGAATTCTAAAAATTGTATACAATCTTTAAAAATTAACTTGCCTTTTGAAAATTACTTTTTTTCAGTTAAGTTTTCTCTGGCAAATATGTCACAACTGCTAATAAATTTAGCATAGTAACTCAGAAAATGCTCTTATGAAAATAGTATGATACTTCTGTAATGGCTTATTTCAATACTAGTGTTGAAAAAATTGCATTAACTACAGCAACTCAGGAACATGTTCATAAAGTAAATAATCCAGGATCATTAAGTGTTGAGAAAAATGTTGCATAGAAATTCACTTTTTTTCATCTTGAGTAATTATTTCAGGACAATGGTATATCACTGGTATTCTTGGCTTATTTTTAATGATTAGTACATACTAATTGGTGAAGCCCTTTTCCTTGAGATGAGACTCGATCAAATTGCCCACTAAATAATATTAGAAATGAAATCGCAATGCCATTATCCCTTAGAATCCTGTGACAGGCCAGTACTTGAGAATGCCAGAGCCAAAAGTGATGGCACGTGGTTCAGACTGAACGACAGGCTGGACTACGAATGTCTTGATGGGTATGAGAACCGAGATGGACGCACCACAGGCTCCATAGCATGTGGTCAAGACGGCTGGTCAGATAAAGCTGCCTGTTATGGTAAGTGCCCTTTTCCAGATGTTCTTTCCTTCAAGATAAACAAAATTTAACAGTAATTGTCAGTAGTATTTTATTTTTATCAAATCACACTGATCTACAGTCATCTTTAAGGAATGATGCTTCCTTCTACCTTAATGTAAACTGGAAGGAGGGGAAATTTTCATGCCCAACGACTCACTCAATACCAAAATGACGGTCTTGCAACCTGTTCCAGTATTTTGCTCCTGAGTTTCTGTTTAAATCTCCTACCTTGAATGTTAACTTCTGTAGGTTTTGACAGGTGCTTTTTATTTTCTGACTTTGACAAGTTCTGAGGACAATGACATGGATATCTTTTATGTCTGCCAATCATATGTGTTTTTTCCAGGGTTAGAAACATGGTTTCAGTCTCTGGTAAGCTGAGTGGATGCTGAGTGTCCCAAGTCAAGGGAAGAGTTACATGCAAAACTTTGGCAACAAAGTAATATTTGGAAATTATCAAATTGGGTGGATTCTACTCAATGAGAGAGGATTTTATGAGCTGAAGCTTATATGAGACAAAGGAAAGTTCATCCGGGCTAGTGCAAGGCATATTAACATTTGAATTGATTTTATTATGATTGATGAAAAGGTATAGGGAATTTTTAAAAAGGAATGATATATTTTTATTTGGATTTTTGAAGGTTGTTTGTAGTTTTTTCTGAATGCTGTGCTTATGATGGAAAAGAGAAGATTCAAGACACCATGTGGGTGAAAAAGTGTGGGGATTAGATAAATTCTTGGCTGAAGTGATGCAGAGCAGAGGATAGATTTCTGATATATTTTCCTGGTAGTAAATGTAGGAAACGTAGCTTAATGTTGGTTGTCAGAAAGAGCAAAAGGTGATGAGACTCATGTTTTCCATGCCATTTTCTCATAAGCAAGCAAGCAAATGGAAATGACTTTGTAGATGATATTTGCAGGAGAAATAACACTCTCACAAGTGCATCACAACTTTGACCTGAATGCATTTTGGTTGGGCTGTTGGGGACCACAAACATTGGATACGTCAATGGCAGGATTGAGTTCATGTGTTTAGCTGGGAGATATACACGTGAGATTATCACCCTGTAAATGATGACATCAGTTTGGAAAAGAATGTGGAATGAAAGTAGAAGAGAGCTCAAAACTGAGTCCTGAAGCTTCCAACACTGAGGTGTCTGACAGGGGAGAATAGATGGAAGTGTACAGGAAAAAGGGAGGACCCAGAGAATTTAGGGGAATACATGTCAGAATGAATGTTGCATAGATTGGACAGAAGAAAATGATTTAAGAACAAGGAATAATAAGTTTACTAATAGTAACTCCTATGGAATCAGCCTGAAATGCTTCTGTATCCAATTCCACCATTTGCTAAGTATGAATTTAAAGGCAACATCCTTTGTTCACTCCTCTAAATCTGTAAAATGATTTAATATTTACAAATGTTCTAATATTTGTAAGATCTTTTAGTTATTAAAATAAATTATTCATATAAACTTCTTGTCATAATGCCTGCCATACAGTTTACTCAAGGAAATTGTAATCTAATTTCATTAGAATAGTTACACAAATGAATATTTCTAATTCAGTTTATAAGCCATTATGTTAAAAGACTAAAAATGTGGTGGATTTGGCTACATGGAAGCCAACAATAATTGTAAAAGAGACAGTTTCGGATAGAGTAGATAGGGAAAGACCTACTTAGGGGCTGTTAAATAAATTATTAGTAAGAAATTCAATATAATATGCAGACATAACTCTTTGAAAAGCTTGGTTGTGGCAGAGAACAAAAGGTTCAGCATAGAGATTTCAGATAGACACATAGGGTGCGCTTGTTATAGAAATGGGCCAGGCTTGTTTAACAGTGTCCAGAGCCCAGGTAATTTCAGTTTCAGGCTGTCAGCAAGCACCTAATATGTGCCAGAAGTTGGCTAGGAGTAGTTGTGAAGAATACAGTGGGGGACGGTGGTATGCCAGTATGAAAAAAAAAGATGAATTAAGGCAAATAATGAACCAAAAAGTAAAAATATTTCTATTATGTTTTTCCAATAAGTGAATTCTAAGAACAAAAGAACTCACGTGCTTAGAAAATAGGAGGGACTGAGGGTCAAGTGTATGTAGGAAGACGTCTATGCAAAGAAAGCCTGGAAACCATTCGTCAGCAGACACATGCTTTTGCAGCAGCTGTTCAGCAAAGAAATTGGCTTATTTTAAAAATAAGATCAGATGGTAAAGAATCTGCCTGTGATGCAGGAGACTCGGGTTCAATCCCTAAGTCAGAAAGATCTCTTGGAGAAGGGAATGGCAACCCACTGCAGTATTCTTGCCTGAAGAATTCCACAGACAGAGGAGTCTGGTGGGCTCAAAAATAGTCAGACATGCCTGAGAGACTACACTTTCACTTTCAAAATTTCTGAGCCACCTGAGAGTATAATATCCACCTGCATTGCGGGAGACCTGGATTGGATCCCTGGGTCAGGAAGATCCCCTAGAAAAGGGAATGGCAAACCATTGCAATATTTTTGCCTGAAGAATTCCAGGAATTTTGGTGACCTGCAGTCCATGGGATCACAAAGAGATGGACACAACTGAGCTACTAACAATTCTAAGGGAAGGGAAAGGCTTTTAAGATGATTATGTCTTTTCTATAGTCACTCTATGTGAACACAGCAGTTGGAAAACAGCCTAATGCCAAGATCTTTTTGTTGTTAAAGCAGCATTTTACACAGTATGATAAAATAGGAATTTTATGTAAGGTAAGCACAAAATTGTAAAAAAAAAAAAAAAAGTCACATACTATTAGAAGTATTACTATGTGGAAGTTTGGAATAGAATTTTAGGAAAGGAATCCCAATGGCTCTCATCAAGAGTAACCTCTCATCTAAGGCACCAAACTCAACATTAAAACAAAAGCAGAAGCAAAGTTATTGATTTTGGGGTGAGGGGGCATTACTTTTAAAACTAGCTACCTTATATATAATTTTATGATAATGTTTGAAAGAATTTTAGATAGTACAATCCTTCTTTTTGGTGAGATTCTAATTCTTAAATTCTGATTTTGAAGTTTATAAATTATTTAGCAATAGGAAGTTTCTGGAGAAGAATAATGCAATTTTTGATAATATGTAGCAATGCCTGGTGGCTCAGATGGAAAATAATCTGCCTGCAATGTGGGAGACCTGGGTTTGATCTCTGTGTCAGGAAGCTCCCCTAAAGAAGGGAATGAATTACTCACTCCAGGACTCTTGCCTGGAGAATTCCATGGACAGAGGAACCTGGCTAGCAATACTCCTTGGGCTCACAAAGGGTCAGACACAACTGAGCAACTAATCCACACACAGCAGTGTCACAAATTTCATAGATTTTACACATTTTCAATGATAAGTTTACATATTTTTAAATGAATCAGAATAATTAAATGTCTATTAATAGTTAAGATCAATTATAGGTACAATAAGATTAAATGTTTGTGTTGTCATATACATAATCAAGACACCTAGGATATACATATGTGACCTTGAACATGTTTACTCATTTTGTTTCATGTTTCAGTTTGATTTCTACACTTGTAGATAAAATTAAGTGATTGTTTATGTAGCTGTAACTCAAGTACAAGAGAAATGTCTCTCTTGTGTGTTCTAGGCTCCCAGTTATGTTTTTTAAAATACCATTTTTCACTTCTGTTCAATTTTAAAATTGTATCTTTTTTTATTCTGAGGGAATATTTTTACATTTTGAGATAAAAAAGTAGCATTATATTTTGTAAATGTCAGTGATAACATCAGATTCAGTATTAACATGTTGACTGTACAGATAAATTATCAGGACATATATGTTGCTGCTCAATACCTTAACACTTTCCCAAAGTCCCAGATGAGTGCAGAAGGTGTATAAAACCCAACATGGAATGTTTTTTCACAGAAGAGCATTAATGTGCTGTCCTTTTGTGTATGCAGTACCCAGAACCTCATTTCACGTGACACAAACAATATTTGTTTTGCAATGGTTAGTCTCACTCAATTATTTATCTTTTTTGGTAGAAAGAGAATGCAGTATTCCCGAAATAGATACATACTTAAATGCTTATCCCAGGAAGGACACATTTAAAGTTGGAGATGTGCTGAAATTCTCCTGCAGTCAAGGCCGTATTATGGTCGGAGCAGATTCAGTTCAGTGCTACCACTTTGGATGGTCCCCTAAACTTCCAACGTGTAGAGGTAAACATTTATCTGAAAGTTGTTGGAGCAAGAGTTGGCATTTCAGATATCAACCTTTATATTTCCCTCTCTTAATTCTCTGTCCACGTCCAGTGCATCTATAATCTAATGCGTTAAGCCAGAGATATACCCACCAAGGTCGTGTGCTGGGCAGTACATACCCCAGTTTTCCTTATTTAAGAAATTAACCTCCATGTGCTTCTTGAAATACATGGTGGAGTGTCCACAGAAATGAATGAGGAGCCTGAAACTGGCAGGATTTCTTCTTAGTTTTCCTTTTTCCTGCAATTCCACCATTAAAATTGGATAGTTTATATAATGTGGACTTTACCTCTAGTGTCCTCAAGTATGTCTAAACAGTGTTCAGGTGGCTTAAAGTCAGTTCAGTCACATGTATCAAATCATATGAATCAAAGTTAAACTGTTCAAATGCTTCTCTCAAATGATATTTTTTTCAAAAAGTTTTCATACACTGTTTCTGTGAAATAAAAATATTGCTATAATTTATACACCCAGAATGAGTAATTGGTTTGCATATCTGTTTAGCATGTCTGGATTTCTGAACTTGCTTTCTGAGCATACATAGACTTCAAGATGCTAGTTCAAGATGAGTAATAGAATTAGTAAACATGAGTTTAGTGGATAAACTATTCCTTTTTCATTATTTAAGAATGCTAAAGTAAAATATATAATAAATAAAAGATCATTTAACAAAATAAATTTCTGCATTAGCTGGATTTTTGAGTTCTAAAACAGACAATGTACCCATAATTTGCATATTTCTACAGTAGGGAAAGTAAAATCGTGTGCTCCACCTCCTGAACTTCTCAATGGGAAAGAGAAAGAAATACACAAAGAAGAATATGGACACAATGAGGTCGTGGAATATACTTGCAACCCCAGATTTCTGATGAAGGGTTCTCATAAAATTCAGTGTGTTGATGGAGAATGGACAGCTTTACCTGTGTGTATTGGTAATGTATTGAAAACAGTAATATTTAAAGGTAAATCAATACTTTTATTTGTATCCATATACACATTTAAATAATATTTTAAAGACGAACATATTTTTGTGGATTTTCAGAGGAGGAGCGTACCTGTGGAGATATACCTGTTGTTGAGCATGGCGATGTCAAGCCTTCTGTCCCTCCCTATCACCATGAAGACTCGGTAGAGTTCAGTTGCAGAGAAGCATTTACAATGATTGGACCCAGAATTATCACATGTATTAGCGGAGAGTGGAGCCAACCTCCTCAGTGCATTGGTCAGAATACACATCTCAAATTGATGTTTAGTATTTGCAGCCATACTGTTGAAATTTAGAGTTATCCTTGAGAATGTCAGATCTTAAATTATAATTATCCCAAACATTTGATTTTTATAGTTCAATATGCATCAAAAGAGGAACAATATAAACTAGTAATAGAATTTTATGCATCTTTCTGTCCTGATATTAACATTGTTTATCTCGACAAGTGTGAAGCTAAATGTTACTGAAAGGTACTCATGTGATTAAAATGGGAGTACTAGTTACCAGGAAAATACAACTATCATTGCAGAAATGCCATTTTTGCTTTTATATGATACTATTTCTTTTAGAACATTTCAAACTGGGAATTATAGTTGAGGTAATACCCATTGGATACATTTCTGTGGGAATCTTCCCTCTCTCAAAGCTTCTAACAATGATAATTTCTCAGTCTGCTTCAAATTCTGCAGAGAAGTCACTGTGCTGCGGAGGGTTGGTTCAAGCCCTCCCTGTTAGCAGGTAGCTCTGTCATGGGAGACACTTTGCATGGGGCCAGGAACCTGCCCTCACACATTTCCCTGTAAGAATCATCCTGACCTTTGGATGACTGAGTCTTTGATGACTGACCAGGATAATCAGTCTTAGCTGCCTTCTTTCATTTTTTCTCTTGGAATAGACTCTTTCCTGGAGTTTTCCTGGGCTCTGCATTCAAACAGGGCCCTGGATGTCCAGGCCTATTAACTCATTATACTTCTACTCATTAATTATTCCAAGAAGAAGGTAGGGCTTAGGCTCAGGCCCTGAGTGAGGGCAGGGACTGATAGCTGTTTTCTTCACCGACATTATGTCGAAAGACCCATACTAAAAAGACCACTTGACAGATGGGACACATTCAGTAGGAGTTTATTTAGTTAAACAGTAAATTTTTTGCTTATTCATCTCTACATTTTTATGAACACATTCCTGTCCTAGACATTGCCATTTCTTCAAGACCAAACCTCACCTTTGTCTTCTATCTCCTCAAATGACCTCACCTCATTTAACTTTTGATTCTACCCAATGCCAAAATGTTTGCCTCAATTATTACTCTGCTGACCTCAGAGATTTCCTTGCAAAGGTTTATCGTCTCCCTGCATTCAGTTTAATGTAGTCCCTCTTTGCTATAATAGACCTTATTCCAGTTTTCTTCTCTCAAGGTTTATTTTGTAACTCTGTCTAATCTAGCTTGTCATTCTTCCTACTATGCTTATTTTCTCCTAAAAAAAAAGGTCTGCTTTCTTTCCAGAAAATAGTCCATCATAGGATGAGGTCCACAGCCCCCGTTTCTCCTTCTGAGTATACATCTTCCTTCAGTCACCATTCCTTGAAGAATACTGCTGGTTTTGTGTCCCTCAACACCCTGAACAAACCTTAAAAACAGAGCTAATTCTCAAGCCTCTAGTGTGTTTCAGTTCAGCTCGATTATTTTTTCAGAGTTTCATCTTGAAATCATCACTTTTCTTTGACTAACTACTTGAGTTTTCCTTACTTTATTCATTTCACTTAACCTTTACCATTAACAAATCATTAACATATACTGCCAAAGATCTATACTGATATTTTGTCAAATTCGAAAGGAACCTTCACCTGCATTGAATTTTTGAAATAAGTATCTATATAAAAAGCTTTTTTAGTCCATATTTAACTTATCCTGGAGCTAAAATAAATTTGTTATCATGGCATTATATTGGATTTTAGAATGATCTGATACATAACATAGTGTCTCAAAGACTCTAAGTGTATATACGAGATAGGTTGTAATTTTAACTATTCATATTGTTACTCCAAGTATTTGTTCATTTTCCGTGATCAGGTAAAAGATTTGCTTAAAAGTTAAGTTTCCATACAAAACACCTTGGATGTAGATTTTTATTATGTTTGATTACATTTCTTGAAAAAAATATATAAGGTAGCAACTTGGTATGCTATGTCCACAGATAATTGTTTTTATTTTGTTGTTTAAAACTGTGAATTAAAAATAACACAGAGATGCTTAAGTTCAACAAGCAAATTAAAGAACATTTGCACAGATTTCAAGTTTGGGGACAAATTTATTCATGTGATGACTATTCTCTATGTAGATCATCGAAAAGTATTCCAGTCAAAAAGGCTGAAATCTTTAGGATGGGTGTTTTCTCTGAAATTTCAAAAAGTGGACACAGAACTTAGGTTCATGTATAATTGTTCATCTCATGTAATTTGATCAGCAATAACTTGGCTGGTGAAATTTGTAGGCATAAATTCTAACAGCATTATTTTATTGATTCCATAGCTATTTTTTTATTACTAGCAATTTGGTTCTTTAGAATTAGTCTTTTCAAGGGAATGTTTTCATTTTATAGCCACAGATGAACTTAGGAAGTGTAAAGGGTCAAAATTATTTCCACCTGAGGGAAAATCAGGACAAAAGATTGAATATGACCATAATACCAACAAAAGTTACCAATGCCGGGGAAAATCAGAATACAAACACTCAATCTGTATAAATGGAAAATGGGATCCTAAAGTAGCCTGCAAAGAAGGTAATCTCTTATCTGTAATGTATTAATAAATGTATTCTAGTTCTTTCTAGCTTGTAAAAGTAGTATCTTTGTGTCTTTCCAGGAAATTTAGTTATTTTATCATCACAAATATTTTCCATCTGCGAGGAAGTTTAGAACTGATCAAAATACTGTGTCTAAATATTAACTGTATAATGTGGCTCAGTCAGCTATGTGAGAACCCACTCAGAGACTTTGTGACTTTAACATCTGGGCAGTAGGTGTGCTCATTTCTACGGGAAAGCCATTGCTTCTGATTTTGTGTATTACATAAAAATGTGCCTATGCCTATGCTGAACTATTATGTGTTTATCTATGTATCTATTTATGTATCAGTCTATGTATCTATTTATATATATTATGTATCTATCTATTCATCTATTTATCTATTTGTCTAACTATGTTGAAAAGTCTTGAATCATGTTGACAAGATGAATTCCCATTGAATAGGTTCATTTCAATTTTCCGCTTTTCATATCTGTGTTTCTCTTCTCCAAATCTGTGCTATCTTGACTCCCTATCCTCAATATTTTGACCAATTTCTACAAGCCTAGAATATCTAGAAAGAAGCTTCAAATCAATACAGAGCCATACCTACTGTCTAATATTCAACCTCATAATTCATCCTTTTATAAAGATCCTTATATAAAAATCATACCACAATAAAGCTGCATTAATGGAGAATAAAGCATTCATGTGATAAAATAATTCCTAATCAATTTCATGTAATGGGTCCTCAAACTATTCTCTATAAATTAAAAGCAATTGTAAATTAAAAGAGAGCTAGCTAAACAAATTATTCATCCATATCACAAAATGAAAATTAAAAAAAAATTTCTGTGATTTACTTACAGAAATTATGTTAAATTAAATAAGATGAAAACAGTATACTTTGTAATCTATGGTATATAGCCAAAAACAAAGATATGCATAGATTAAAACTTGCTTTACCAAAAAAAAAGGGAACTTAAGTAATATGTAGTACAATCTAGAATCTGGAAAAGAACATAGAACATATATCCAAAGAACATATAAAGAAAGAAAAAGTAAAATTAAAATGTCAATTTTTATAATAAGCTAAAAAACATAAATAGCTGATTTGCATAATATTCTGTTTATAGGGAAATGTAGTGTATAGACTAACTTCTGCAAGACTTTTAGCAAGTATAAAGTAAAATTATTAGGACAAAAATGTTTAAACATCAAACACAAAAGAAAATAAATTCTTGAAAATACATTGATAAAAATGTCAATATATTTAAAACAGAAATAAGAGAAATATTTTTGATGAAACATAAAATACTCCAGGTCTTCCTTGGTGGCTCTGATGGTAAAGAATCCACCTGATTTGCAGTTGGCCTCGGTTCGATTCCTGTGTTGGGAAGATCTGCTGGAGGAGGGCAAGGCAACCCACTCCAGTATTCTTGCCTGGAGAATCCAGAATCCCCATGGGCAGAGGAGCCTGGCAGATCCATGGGGTCACAAAGATTCCAACATGACTGAGCAGCTGAGCACAACACAGCACACAAAATACTCCTATTGACTTAGACCAGAATAGAAAATCTGATGATATTACTAATGATGGATGAAGTGTATTCAGTCATATATTTCCCTGAATTTAATACAAAATGTTGGATCCCGGAAAGGATTTATGAGTTTCCAGCCTATACTTGCACAATGGTTCTAAAGAAATAAAAATGAAGTATGACAGGAGAAAGCAAAACCAAGGAGTCATAGAGGGCTCCGAATTCTTCCTGGTATATTCATGCAGTCTTCCCTCAGTTGAGCAGAACAGGTTTTGTCTTCAGATTATGAAAGGATATCTGAGGTATCACCATTTGATGGACTCAGACACAATTTACAGAGGGATCTCTCATAATCTCAGGTCACGTACAAAATGCCAGTCTTGCTAATCCGTTAAAGAAGGTGCATTCATCAATGTATACATGGTTTAACAGTGCAGGCAAGGTAGTGAATTGTACCTCCAGGAGAGTACTGAACTGTAAACAGTACACTCTAAATCCCAGTGAATGTATCTAATTCTTATCTTGTTCAAGAATCAGCATCAAATTAATAGGTTATTAACTAAATGTAGTTTCTCTTCTGCCTAATCAACTCCAAGTGGTAGAAAAATTTGTGAGGGCTTCAATCCAATTCCAATATATCTGATCATAAATCTCAGTTAAAAATAAAAAAGATACTGATACCAGTTTTCCCTCAGTACCTATAACTGAGTGAGCAATTCATTTAGAGCATCCTAAAGGTTAGAAAAAATTAAAATCAGTTTTACATAAATCATGCAAGATTGAGCACAAGAAGAATAAAAGGAAGAAACTACAAGAAAAACCACGAGACTGTGAACCAAATGTAATACACTGAAGTGCTAAACAAGTTTAAGAGTATAACTACAGAGTGTCATATGATTTGATCATTTATGATATATTACTAGAGCCTTCTGTTTATTGAAACCTTTTCCTTTAATATTTGAACTTATGCTTTTTAATCAAAAAATCTGATTTTACTATTTTCAGAAACACAGATGCAACAATGCCCACCTCCACCTCAGATTCCCAATGCTCGAGATATGACAACTACAGTGAGATATCAGGATGGAGAAAAAATATCAATTCTATGCAAAGAAAATTATCTAATTCAAGATGCAGAAGAAATTGTGTGCAAGGATGGGAGATGGCAGTCAATCCCACGTTGCATTGGTAAGTAGTGCATAAGTTTGTTTAAAACATTCTTTAAAGAAGATTAATACTCCTCTAAGCTTTGTATCCTTCCATGGTGGCTCAGCAGTAAACAAACCTCCTGCAATGCAAGAGATGCAGGAGATATGCGTTTGACCCCTGCATGAGGAAGATCCCCTGGAGTGGAGGGAATGGCAACCCACTCCAGTGTTCTTGCCTGGGATATTCCATGAACAGAGGAACCTGCTGGGCTACAGTCCATGGAGTGGCAAAGAGTTGGACATGTCTGAGTGACTGAGCATGCACACACGCTTTGTATGCATCAGCTAGACGAAGTCCTCTCTGTCTCTTCCAATTTATCTTGAAACGGTAAATTAAAGTTTCAGTTTACGAATTGGTGAACACTCTTTCACTCTGATGTGAAACACAGACAAACTCTTTGGGCTACTGTGCAAATAACAGGTTAAATTTATGTTGATGCAAATTTTATTCCTAATGATCAAAAGGACAAGAATGAAGGGCAACTGGGCTGCCCGGCCTGGGAGTCATGGTCCTGAAAGATAAGACCCCAAAATTCAGATGTAGAAGTCCACTGTAACTTTTGCACAAGAAAGCCAGAGGGCTGTAGGAAATAGAGCTTCTGTTCTTTAAAGGCATACAAAAATCTCACATGCTCTGTGTCCCGGTAAAGAGGCATTAATGGGAAAGAGCTTGGGTTAGACTACTTTGCTTTTCTATGTGAAGCTCCTAGAGAGATAGGAGACAATTAGGATCATAGATACAGGTGCCAGTCATCATGAGAGACAAGTGTCACTTTTGAGTTCTTCCTAAAACACACATCACACGTACATAGCTTACTAGCACCAGAGGCTTCACAACTCACCAGCAGGACAGCACCAACCCCAGACCCCACTGGGCTCCACAGCTGCTACACCTGCATCTCAACCTGCTCTTCGGTGTGATATCACCAGGCTAAGTATGCTTAGGCCCTGAAGCTAACTCCATCAACACTTCATCCAGCCTATGAGTGAGCTGGCAGCCACCACATGAGGCAGAGTCTGGCAGCCAACAGGGGAGGTGGTGGGACCTTTTGCCTACCCATGCACCCAGAGTAGTTGGCATTGATACAACAGAAGGGCACCCCTATAGCATATAGATCTGCTGCCCAGATCCTACAGAGCGCAGCATTCTGTTGGGCCCCATAGACTTCTCTTATATGAGACCACTTCTCTAAGATCAGGAATACGCCTAACTCTAAGAAATAAACACAGAGTTAGGTAAAATCGGGAGACAGAGAAATGCATTTCAAATGAAGGAACCAGACAAAATCTCAGAAAAGACACTCAACAAAGTGAAGTTGAGCAAGCTACCCAATAAAGCATTCAAAGTAATGACCATAAAGATGTTCAGTGGGCTCTAAAGAAGAATTGGTGAAAACAGAATTTTAAGAATAAGAAAATATAGAGATGAACTGAAGAGTGCTGAAGTATACAACAGCTGAAATGAAAACTACACTAGAGAAAATCAATAGTAGATTGGAGGATTCAGAATAATGGATCAGAAATCTGGAAGACAAGGTAGTGGAAACTTAGCAAACAGCATAGGAAAAAGAAAAAAGAATTAAAAAAATGAGGATATGTTAACAGACATCTGGGACAACATCAGTACCATTCTCATTATAAGGATCTAAAACAGAGAGAGTCAAAGACTTATCTGAAGAAATAATAGCTAACCTTTTCTAACCTGGGGAAGGAAACAGACATTCGGTCTGAAAATCAGACACTCCCCAAAAGAGGTGAACCTGAAGAGGTCCATACCAGCACACGTTATCATTTAATGAAAAAGAATTAATAATGTTGTTGTTTCAAAGTAAATGGCAATGGGATCATACTTATCAATAATTACTTTAAATGGCAATGGGTTGAATGTCCCAACCAAAAGACAAAGACTGGCTGAATAGATACAAATACAACAACCCTATAAATGCTGTCTAAAAGAGACCTACCTCAAAGCAAGGGACACATACAGACTGAAAGTGAAGGTCTTGGAAAGATATTTCATGCAAATGGAGACCAAAAGAAAGCAGAAGTAGCAATACTCAAATAAAGCAGACTTTGAAATAAAGGTCATGAAAAGAGACAAAGAAGGACATGCATAATGATCAAAGGATCAATCCAAGAAGAAGATATAACAATTATAAATATATACGCACGCAACATAGGAGCACTTCAATATGTAAGACAAATGCTGACAAGCATGAAAGGGGAAATTAACAGTAACACAATAATAGTGGGGTATTTTAATACCCCACTCACACATATGGATATGTCAACCAAACAGAAAATTAGCAAGGAAACACAAACTTTAAATGATACAATGGACCAGTTAGACCTAATTAATGTCTATAGGAGACTTCACCCCAAAACCATGCATTTCACCTTTTTCTCAAGAGCACAAGAAACATTCTCCAGGATAGATCACATCCTGGACCATAAATCTAGCCTTAGTAAACTAAAAAAAAATGAAATCGTTTCAAAGATCTTCTCTGATCATAATGCGGTAAGACGAGGTGTCAACTACAGGAAAAAAAACTATTAAAAATACAAATATATGGAGGTTAAATAACATGATTCTGAACATCCAACAAATAATGGAAGAAATCAAAAAGGAAATGAAATCATGCATAGAAACAAAAGAAAATGAGAACATGACAACCCAATATCTATTGGGATTCAATAAAAACAGTGTGAAGGGGAAGGTTCATAGTTTACAAGCTTACTTCAAGAAACAAGAGAAAAATTAAATAAATAGCCTAACTTTACACCTAAAGCGACTAGAAAAAGAAGAATGCCAGGGTTAGTAGAAGGAAGTAAACCATAAAAATAAGGGCATAAAAAAATGAAAAAGAAGCAAAGAAGACTATAGCAAAAATCAGCAAAACTAAAAGCTGGTTCTTTGAGAAGATAAACAAAATAGACAAACCGTTAGTCAGACTCATCAAGAAAAAAAGGGAGAAGAATCAAGTCAATAAAATTAGAAATGAAAATGGAGAAATCACAACAGACAACACAGAAACACAATGGATCATAAGAGACTACTATCAGCAACTATATGATAATAAAATGGACAACTTGGAAGAAATGGATGAATTCTTGGAAAGGGATAACCTTCCAATACTGAACCAGGAAGAAAGAGAAAATTTTAACAGACCCATCACAAACATGGAAATAGAAACTGCAATCAAAGTCTTCCAAACAAAAGCCCAGGACCAGGTGGCTTCACAGGTGAAGTCTATCAAAAACTTAGAGACAAGCTAACACCTATTCTTCCCTGGTGGCTCAGAGGGTAAAGCATCTGCCTGCAATGTGGGAGACCCGTGTTCAATCCCTGGGTTGGGAAGATCCCGGGGGGAAGGAAATAGCAACCCGGTCCAGTACTCTTGCCTAGAAAATCCCGCAGATGGAGGAGCCTGGTAGGCTATAGTCCATGAGGTCGTGAAGAGTCAGACACGACTGAGCAACTTCACTTTCACTTTTCTTTTCAACATCTATCCTACTCAAACCCTTTCAGAAAATTTCAAAGGAAGGTAAACTCCCAAACTCATTCTGTGAGGCCAATATCACCCTAATTCCAAAACCAGAGAAAGATGCCACAGAAAAAGAAAACTAAAGGACAATATCACTGATGAACATAGATGCAAAAATCCTTAACAAAATTCTAGCAAGCAGAATCCAACAACATATTCAAAAGATCATATATCATGACCAAGTGGCTTCATCCCAGGGATGCAAGGATTCTTCAATATACACAAATCAATCAATGTGATAGACCACATTAACAAATTGAATGAAAAAAACCATGTGATTATCTAAATAGATGCAGAGAAAGCCTTTGACAAAACTCAACATCCATTTATGATAAAATCTCTCCAGAAAGCAGGCAGAGAAGGACCATACATCAACATAATAAAAGTGATATATGATAAACCCACAGCAAACATTATCCTAAATGGCGAAAAATTGAACTCATTTCCCCAAAAGTCAGGAACAAGTCAAGAGTGCTCACTCTCACCACTACTATTAAACATAGTTTTGGAAGTTTTATCCACAGCAATCACAGAAGAAAAGGAAATATAAGGAACCAGATTGGAAAAGAAGAAATAAAACTCTCACAGTTAGCAGATGACATGATCTTCTACATAGAAAACCCTAAAGACACCACCAGAGCATTACTAGAGCTAATCAATGAATATAGTAAATTAGTACAGTGAAATCCCTTGCATTCCTATACACTAACAATGAGAAAACAGAAAGAGATATTAAGGAAACAATCCCATTCACCACTGTGTTGAAATGAATAAAGTACTTAGGAATAAATCTACCTAAAGAAATAAAATACCTATACATGGAAATCTATAAAACACTGATGAAGGAAATCAAAGATGACACAAATAGATGGAGAAATATAGCATGTTCATGGATCAGAAAAATCAATACAGTGAAAATGAGTATACTACCCAAAGCAATCTATAGATTCAGTGCAATCCCTATCAAGCTCAAATGGCATTTTTTCACAGAACTAGAACAAGTAATTTCACAATTGGTATGGAAATACAAAAAAACCTTGAATAGCTAAAGCAATCTTGAGAAAGAAGAATGGAAGTGGAGGAATCAACATGTGTGACTTCAGACTATACTACAAAGCCACAGTCATCAAGATTGTATTGTACTGGGACAAAGACAGAAATATAGATCAATGGAACAAAATAGAAAGCCCAGAGATAAATCCTTGCAGCTATGGACACCTTATCTTTGACAAAGGAGACAAAAATACACAATGGAGAAAAGACAATCTTTTTAACAAGTGGTGCTGGGAAAAGTGGTCAACCATCTGTAAAAGAAGGAAACTAGAACACTTTCCAACACCATACACCAAAATAAACTCAAAATGGATTAAAGATGTAAATGGAAGAACAGAAACTATAAAACTCCTACAGAAAAACATAGGCAAAACACTCTCTGACATAAATCACAGCAAGGTCCTCTATGACTCACCTCCCAGAGTAATGGAAATAAAAGCAAAAATTAAAAAAAGGGACCTAATTAAACGTAAAAGCTTTTGCAAAATGAAGAAAACTCTAAGCAAGGTGAAAAGTCTCCCTTCAGAGTGGGAGAAAATAATAGCAAATGAAGCAACTGACAAAGAACTAATCTCAAAAACATAAACAGCACATGAAGCTCAATACCAGAAAAACAAACGACCCAATCCAAAAATGGGCCAAAGCACTAAACAGACATTTCTCCAAGGTGACATACATATGGCTACCAAACACATGAAAAAATACTCAGCATCACTCATTATCAGAGAAATGCAAATCAAAACCACAGTGAGGTACCATCTTATGCCAGTCAGAATGGCTGCTGCCTAAAAGTCTAATGCAGGAGAAGATGGGGAGAAATGGGAACCCTCTTACACTGTTGGTGGGAATGCAACTACTACAACAGTGTGGAGAACAGTGTGGAGATTTCATAAAAAACTGAAAACAGATCTGCCATATGACCCAGCAATCACACTGCTGGGCATACCTGTTGAAGAAAGCAAATTGAAGAGACACACGTACCCCAATGTTCATCGTAGCACTGTGTGCAATAACTAAGACATGGAACCAACCTAGATGTCCATCAGCAGATGAATGGACAAGAAAGCTGTGGTACATATACACAATGGAATATTACTCACGTATTAAAAAGATTGCATTTGAATCAGTTCTAATGAGATGTAGGAAACTGGAGCCTATTATACAGAGTGATGTAAGTTAAAAAAAAAACACCAATACAGTATATTAACACATATACATGGAATTTAGAAAGATGATCATGACAACCCTATAGGCAAGACAGCAAAGGAGACACAGATTTAAAGAACAGAGTTTTGGACTCTGTGGGACAAGGCGAGGGAGGGATGATTTGAGACAATAGCATTGAAACACGTATACTACCATATGTGAAATAGATCACCAGTCCAAGTTCAATGCATGAAGCAGGGCACTCAAAGCTGGTGCAGTGAGACAACGCTGAAAGATGGGATGGGGAGGCAGGTGGGAGTGGGATTCAGGATGAGGGACACATATACACCCACGGCTGATTCGTGTCAATATATGCCAAAAACCATCACAATATTGTAAAGTGATTAACCTCCAGTTAAAATAAAAATTAATTTTAAAAAGTTGCTGTTCAGGTGCCAAGTTAGGTCTGACTCTTTGCAACCCCATGGACTGCCCAGGCCAGGCTTCCCTGTCTCTCACCATCTCCCAGAGTTTGCCCAAGTTCATGTCCACTGAATCAGTGATGCCACCCAACCATATCATCCTCTGTCACTCTCTTCTCCTTCAAGAGAAAATGCAGTAGTTACCTACAAGGATACCCTTACAAGTATCAACAGCTTCTGAAGAATTTTTTTTAGGTCACAATGGACTGGCACAACATATACAAAGTGATAAAAGGAAAAAATAAACTTGCAGGCAAGACTACTTATCCAGGAAAAACAAATTGCCTCCATAGTGTGATGTCCCTCCACACCTGTCATAATGGCTATTATAAAAAGGACAACATCAAGTGTTGTCAAAGACTTGGAGAAAAGGGAATCTTTGTGCACTGTTGGTGGGATTGTATGGCAGAATTGCTATGAAAACAAATGTAGAATTTCCTTTAAAAATTAAAAATAGAACTTCCATATGTTCCAGCTATTCCACTACCAGGTATTTATTCATAGGAACCAAAAACACTAATCTAAAAAGATATTTGTACTCCAATGTTCATTGCACACAATAACCAGCATTACACACAATAACCAAGGTTTGGAAGCCACCTAAAAAGTCCACAGATAGGTAAGTAGATAAAGAAGGTGTTTTATATATACACTCAATATGATGCACAAGCCATAAAATATGAAACATTTCCATTTGCAACAACGTGGATGTGCCTAGGATGTATTTATTCTAACAGATGTAGGTCAGTTATAAAAAGACAAATGTTGCATTATTTCACTTATTTGTGAAATCTAAAAATAAAATAAAAGCAAAACAGGCTCATACAGATACAGAAAATAAGTGAGTAGTTGCAAAGAAGGAGGAGGGGATTGGCAAGGTAGATACAGGGGATTTTGAATTACAAACTCCAGTTATGTAATATGGAAGCCAGGGGGATGTAATATATAGCATACAAAATAAGGTCAATAATATTGTAGTAAATTTGTTAGGAATGATTGTTACTAGACATACTGCTAGTCATTTTATAATATATGTAAAAGCAAAATCATTTTTTAAATCATTTGAAGCTAACATCCTGTTATGCATCCAACATTTCAATAAGTTCATGAAAAAAACGATGTAGGGTCATATTGAACAAGTGGTAGTAGCATAGTGTTCATGGAGACAAACAGCTTGCAATTTCAAATATTTGTCAGTTTTAAAATTCTGTAAATTGTTCTGAGTATTCTTCTCTTTTTATTCTTATTTTAAAATGCTGAAAGTGAAAGAGGAGAGTGAAAAAGTTGGCTTGAGGCTCAACATTAAGAAAACTAAGGTCATGGCATCTGGTCCCATCACTTCATGGGAAATAGATGGGGAAACAGTGGAAACAGTGTCAGACTTTATTTTTGGGGGCTCCAAAATCACTGTAGATGGTGATTGCAGCCATGAAATCAAAAGACGCTTACTCCTTGGTAGGAAAGTTATGGCCAACCTAGATAGCATATTGAAAAGCAGAGACATTACTTTGCCAAGGCTATGATTTTTCCAGTAGTCATGTATGGATGTTAGAGTTGGACAGTGAAAAAGACTGAGCACTGAAGAATTGATGCTTTTGAACTGTGGTATTGGAGAAGACTCTTCAGAGTCCCTTGGACTGCAAGGAGATCCAACAAGTCCATCCTAAAGGAGATCAGTTCTGGGTGTTCATTGGAAGGACTGATGTTGAAACTGAAACTCCAATACTTTGGTCACCTCATGTGAAGAGTTGATTCATTGGAAAAGACCCTGATGCTGGGAAGGAATGGGGACAGGAGGAGAAGGGGAATGACAGAGGATGAGATGGTTGGATGGCATCATCGACTTGATGGACATGGGTTTGGGTAGACTCCAGGACTTAGTGATGGACAGGGAGTCCTGGTGTGTTGCGGTTCATGGGGTCACAGAGTCGGACACGACTGAGCAACTGGACTGAACTGAATATTTGATTGCATTAATATTTTAAATTTAAAGGTTATATTTGTACTTCACTCTTTGACCTCTGTACTTCATATAGAAAAAATTGGATGTTCTCAACCACCTCAAATAGACCATGGAACCATTAATTCATCTAGCTCTGCAGAAGAAAGGAGAGAAATACGTGAACAAAGGCCATATGCACATGGCACGAAGTTAAGTTATTCTTGCGAAGAAGGCTTCGAGATATCTGAAAATCATGTGATAATATGCCAAATGGGAAAGTGGAGCTCTCCACCTCAGTGTGTAGGTGAGGACACTAGGCAAACCAAAATCTGTTTTCAGTACCACTCATTAAGCTAATCAATTGTCATCAAAGTCATGAGACTCAATCCTCTAGATTTCTAAATACATCAAGTAATTTATCTATTTATAGGTCATTTATATATAAAAAGAAAATGTATATATTTATATGTTAAATAAAATTTGACATATATGATTAATCACTTTTGTTATTAATAATTTCATTTATTCTATATAGAATCACTTTTCAATCTGGCAATTATTTTGTATTAATACTGGATGTGCAATAAAATTAAACCTAACTATTCATATTAGTAAACATAATTATATTCCTATCTATTCAAGTTTCAAAAATATGTCCTTTGTTTTCCCTAAAATTTCCCTTTTAATTTTTTAAAATATATAGTACTTTTCCTAAGATGATGTGTGGAGTCTCATTGTGTTTTTCTTTTATTACTCATGATTAGAGTAATAAAAGCACTGATGGTTAGAGAAGCACTGATGGTTTCTTTCATATACTGGTAATTTCAGTTTCAAGTTCTTGCTCAAGTGGACACACACCAGAATGGTGATTTTAGGAAACATTTGTGCACTTTCCTCCCATGTCATGGAAGTTCCTGTAAAATGATTTATTATTTTCAAGTAAAACTACCCAATATGTTGACCAGTACATCAAATCAAATTTCAAAGTTAACAAAACATGAAATCATTCTTTCATTTCTTCCCAGGACGTCCTTGTGGACTTCCACCTTATATTCAGAATGGTGTTGTTTCTCACAAGAAAGACAGTTACCAATATGGAGAAGAAGTTACTTATGACTGTGATGAAGGGTTTGGAACTGATGGACCCGCATCTATAAGATGCTTAGGCGGGGAATGGTCTCATCCACAAGATTGCATAAGTATAGTGTTTTTCCTTTTATTCTAAAGGTGACAAATATCTTTTAATTCAAAGCATAAATGGCCCAAATATGAAATTAAGCAGTCATTCTAGAATTTAACAAAGTATCTATGAAAAGTTCTGAATTCTGGTAGAGAATTAATAACCCTAGAAATAATAAACGTTTGATTTGTTGTTGTAGTTCTGTCATTCAGTCATTTCTGACGCTCTGCGAGCCCATGAACTGTAACAAGCCAGGCATCTCTGTCCTTCGCTGTCTCCTGGTATTTGCTTAAATTCATGTCCATTGAATCAGTGATCAATGGACACTGAATCAGTGATCAGCTGAATCAGTGATCATGTCTGTTGAATCAGTGATCAGCCATCTCATTGTATGCTATCCCTTTCTCCTCCTGCCCTCAATCTTTCCCAGCATCATGGTCTTTTCCAATAAGTCGGCTCTTCATAACAGGTGAACAAAGTATTGGAGCTTCAGCTTTAGCACAGTCCTTCCAATGAATACGCAGGGTCAATTTCTTTTAGGATTGACTGCTTTGGTCTTGCGGTCCAAGTGTCTCTCAAGAGTCTTCTCCAGCACCATAGTTTGAAAGTATCGATTCTTTGGCACTCAGACTTCTTTATTGTCCAACTCTCAAATCATACATCACTACTGGAAAAGTTATAGCTTTGGCTAGGTGGACTTATCTTGGCAAAGTGATGTGTCTGCTTTTTAATATGCTGTTGACATTTGTCATAGCTTTTCTTCCAAGGAGCAAGCATCTTTTAATTTCATGGCTGCAGTGACCATCCACAGTGATTTTAGAGCCCAAGAAAATGAAGTCTGTCACTGTTTCCATTTTTTCCCCATCTATTTGCCTTGCGGTGATGGGACCATATGCCATGATCTTCATTTTTTGAATGTTGAGTTTGAAGCCAGCTTTTTCAGTCTCTTCTTCCACCTTCACCAAGAGGCCCTTTAGTTCCTCTTTACTTTCTGCCATTAAGGTGGTGTCATCTGAGGCAATCTTGATGCCAGCTTGAGCTTCATCCAGCCAGGCATTTTGCATGATGTACTCTGAAATAAACAGGATGACAATACACACCCTTGAAGTATTCTTTTTCCAATTTTGAGCCAGTCAATTTTCCATGTGAATCTGTTACTTCTTCACCTGTATAGTTTCCTCAGGAAGAAGATAACGTGGTCTGGTAGTCCCATGTCTTCAAGAATTTTTCACAGTTTGTTGTGATCTACACAATCAAGTGCTTTAGCACAGTCGGTGAAGCAGAAATAGATGTTTTTCTGGAATTTCCTTGCTTTTTCTGTGACCCAGTGGAGGTTGGCAATTTGATAACACTAAATTATCTGTTTCACATCATCTTGGGTACAGTTTGAACATCCTGTGATATACATCTCAGATTTCTGCTCTCAGTTCCTGTACCATGGCTGAATTCTGCTCTTATCAGTACTCAATGTGATGTTAATTTGTCAATCATTTCTTTGTAATATGCAATTTTCTAAGACATTTAACATAACTCAAGGTAACATGCTTTGATAAAAGCAAAAAATAGAAACATTCATAATTTAGATGGGCTGATGTGGGAGAAGAGAATTTAAATTTGAGAAGTATGCAGCTCAACCTCTTAGAATATCATCATCTCATGTTGCATTTTTGATAATATAGAGACAGTCAATGTGACTAAATCAAGATTTCTGACATTTCTCTCAGGTTTTAAGAGAAATGTTGTACAATATTCATTAGTTTGATATGTAACTATTTATTTTCTGGAATATAATCAGTGGTCGCTATGAATCTTTAAAGATGTACTAAGCAAATGCATATTCTTTTTTCTTTCAGGCACAAATTGTGTTAACTTGCCCACCTTTGATGATGCTGTACTCATAGATCGGGAGAAGGAGTTCTATAGGTCAGGAGAACAAGTGGCTTTTAAGTGTCTATCATATTATCAGTTGGAAGGATCTAATACTGTACAGTGTTTTAAGAGAAATTGGATAGGAAAGCCAGCATGCAGAGGTACTTTGGTAAAATTTTAAAATTTACATAAGTATCTGAAGTAATATAATGTAAAAAAATTGCATCCACTATCATTAAAAGGACATAGATTACTTTTAGGCCAGGTCAAAAACAGTTTGTGCCTGAACATAAAGAGGGATGGACTTGTGTTCCCAGTGTTTGATGTTGTAGCCCAATAGTTCTCAAAGCTCAGTCCTGGCAGAGCATTCTAAGCACACTCTGTAAACTGTTAGATATGCAAGCAGATTCACAGGCTCACTCAGACTTGTTGAATCTAAGCCTGCAACTCTGACAATGTTCTGATGATTCCCAAGGAATTCTGTGTAGATTTCAGTTTAGGACCCATGGCTACAGCCTCTTGCAGTTACAGCCTCTGCTTCCCCTGAATGTCACTGAGGAATTGCACATCATTGATGGTGGTGTCCTTAGCATTTACCCCAAAATATCATTAAAGTAGTTTTGTAAATTTACAAACTTTCTTTTTCAATTATTTTCCCAGATCTTCTGTTCAGATCTTTACTCCTCTTCTCCCTGCAACTATAGTATTCTTCAAAGTGTGTTAATTCTTAATCAAGACTCCAAAGAAGAACCTACTGTGTTTATTTTCTGAAAGGCCCCAAAATTATATCTTATAAACAGGATGAATATAAACCAAATCTTGATGTCAAATGATATTTTTATTATGTTTTCCTATGGTTCATAAATTCATTTTGAATTTATACACTTTACAACTTTTATTTTACTAACCTCAAAAAGATATTTCCAGGAAATCTCTTTTTTTTCAGTGGACTAAAAATTGTGTATCACTTTTCTAGTGAAGTATAGGGGAGAGATTTAAGATATAGAAGTTTAATTCATGCTGCAAAATATTACTTTTTTTCCTTTCCCTTAATCTTACATATAAACTGATGAAAATTAGCAATCTTTCATGACAGATTAACTGTTGAATCTAAATGACCGTGGGATATATTTGACAATCTATTTCCTCCTTGCTGTTCATGATAATCATTATACTAGAGATACTTTTTGACCTTTCTATTCAGATGTTTCCTGTGTGAATCCACCTCAAGTGGAAAATGCTGTTATACAAAATCCGAAGTCTAGATATCAAAGTGGTGAGAGAGTACGTTATGAATGCATCGGGAATTATGACATTTTTGGGGAGATAGATGTGGCATGTTTAAATGGAACTTGGACAAAACCACCTCAGTGCAAAGGTAGAGTATCTTACTCACCCTGTCCACCCAATTTAGAGAGTATATTAAGAACAAAATATATTGATACAAAATTAGGATGAAGTAGCTTTTCTGGAATAATTTTTAGTTGCAAAAGAAAAAAATGGTGCTGAAAATCCAGTTCTTTTGTGGTCTGAATATGTAATCTAACATGTGTATTGCATGACAGTGTTGACCAGATTTGAGCAGTTGGGATCATGGGACATTTCCTGTCTTAAACATTAGTCAGTTGTTTTTTGAAGAATAAGTGTGTGAAAGATACCATAATTACATTTAACAGCCCAAGAAATTCCACTTTGAGACATGGAATAAGCAGCTGGGGCCTGATCACAAAATCTGACATAGCTTTGGGCAGCTGTACCTATGGATGATATTTAAAGGTATGTTACTAGCTGAGTTCCAGCAGAGCTATTTAAAATCCTACAAGATGATGGTACTAAAATGCTACACTCATTAGGTCAGCAAATTTGGGAAACCCAGCAGTGGTCACAGGAGTGGAAAAGGTCAATCCTCATTCCAATTCCCAAGAAGGGCAATACTAAAAGATGTTCCCATCACCAGACAATTGCAGTCATCTCCCATGCTAGTAAGGTTATGTTCTAAATCCTCCAAGCTGAGCTTGATGTGAAAGGCTGATTCATTGGAAAAGACCCTGAAACTGGGAAAGGTTGAAGGCAGACAGAGAAGAGGGTGACAGAGGATGAGATGTTTGGGTGACATGAACTTGGGCAACTCCGGGAGAGGTCAGGGACCTGGAAACCTGGCATGAGCAGTCTGTGGGGTCGCAAAGAGTTGGACACCACTTGGCGACTGAACAACAGCTAGCTGAACTCATTTAGGAAATTAGTGTATACATAAAAATAAAGAGTCTGAAACCTGTTACTGGGACACTTCAGTGTTTAAGACCAGACAGGATGGGAATCGAAACCAAGAAGTACACTAGCCACTTCTAGTTTTTCAAGTTAACTTTTGCCTAGTGTGTAATTTTTGCAGTCTCCACTTGAACATGTTTTCATGTTTGAAGTGACTTTCTTTTTAGACAACACACAGCTGAGTCTTGTTTAGGTGTCTACTCTGCCATTTTCAGGTTTTCAATTGATGTATTTAGGACCATTTATATTTAGAGTGACTCATTAAGGAGAGGGACAGTCTGCCATTTTCTTATTTGTTTCATGTGTGTTTCCTTCATTTCTCAACCTTTTTCTTTTCTTGTCTTCCTTGTGGATTTTTGAACATTATGAAACAATTTAACTTTGATCTGCATTGTTTTTGAGTATCTGTCTTTGCATGGTTTTCTTAGTAGTCTCTCTAAGAGTTAAGATATTTATCGGTAGTTTATCACTCCCTACTGTTGCTGACATTTTATCACTTCAAGTGAAATGTGGAATGCTTACTTTCACTTAGATTTATTGATTCTCCCCACCTTTTTACCATAAGTGTCTCTAGTATTCTCTCTATATACATTGAGCAGCATATCAGATGACAATTTTGCACAACTATAATAAACTCAACAGGGAAGTCATACTCATTATATTTACCCTTATTATTATTTTTTAAAACATCTCCATTCTAAAATGTCAATTCTTTTTCTATTTTACTTTCTTTTGAAAAGTTCTTTAGTATAGTAATGCTGGAGATGAATTCTCTCAGTTTTGCTTTATCTGGGATTTCTTTCTTTCTCCCTTTAATTCAAAAGGAGAGTTTACAAGATATAGAATTTGGAGTTGACAATTATTTTCATCCAGCTTTGGAAAAATGTTCTCACTTCTTCCTGGCTCTATGGTCATCGATGAAATTTCCACTGATGCTTGAATCCTTTTCTCGAAATAAGTACTGCATAATATTTATCCCAAATAAGTATTGCATATCTATCAAGCTGCTTATGAGATTTTTTCTGTAATTTTCAGGAATTTGATTATGATGCATCTTTTTAAGTTTTTATTTAGTATTGAGGGATTTAGTTTTATTTAGTATTGAGTGTTGAGCCAATTAACACTGTTGTGCTAACTAACTTCAGGTAAACAGAGAAGTAACTCACCACACATATGCATGTGACCGTTCTCCCTCAAACTCCCTTCTTATCCAATCTGCTACATTAAATTCCACAGAGTTCCCTGTGCTATACAGTACATCCTTATTGGTCATCCACTTTAAATATAGCAGTGTGTTCATGTCCACCTAAATTCCCTAAGTATCTCTTCTCCCGTCATTCCCCCTGGCAACCATAAATTCCTTCTCTAAGTCCGTGAGTCTGTTTCTGTTCCATAAATAAGTTTGCTTGGAAAACTTCTTCTAAGATTCCACATATGGGGCTGTCTTGTGATTTTCCCCTTTCTCTGTCTAACTTCACTCAGTATAACACTCTCTAGGTCCATCCACATCTTTGCACATGACATTATTTCATTCTTTTAATGGATGAGTAATATTCCGTTGTATATATGTACCACGTCTTCTTGACCCATTTCTCTGTTGTTGGACGTTAAGTTGACTCCATATCATAACTATTGTAAACAGTGCTGCAACGAGCATTAGGGTGTGTGTTTCCTCCTAGACCAAGGTTTTCACCAGATTCATGGCCAGGGACGAGATTGCAGGGTCAAGTGGTAGCTCTATGTTTAGTTTTCAAAGGAGTGTACATGCTGTTCTCCATAGTGGCTGTATCAACTAACAGTGTAGGAGGGCTACCTTCTATCCACATATTCTCCAGCATATTGTTTGTGGATTTTTTGATGACAGCTCTTTTGACTCATGTTACAGGATAGTATGCTCTGGTTTTGACTTGAATCTCTCTAACAATTAGTGATATGAGCATCTTTTCATGGGTGTCTTGGCCATCTACATTTCTTTTTTGGAGAAGAATAAAATACCTAGGAATAAACCTAAGGAGACAGAAGATCTGTAATCTGAAAACTGCAGTACACTAATGAAAGAAATTGAAGACATAAACAAATAGAAGGATATACCATTATCTTCAATTAGAAAAATCAATATTGTCAAAATGACTGTACTACACAAAGCAATCTACAGATTCAGTGCAATCCATATGTAATTACCAATGGCAACTTTTCACAGAACTAGAAAAAAAAAAACCTTAAAATGTGTATAGAGACACAAAAGGCCCAGAGTATCCAAAGCAATCTTGAGAAAGAAAAATGGAGCTGGAGGAATGACACTTCCTGACTTCAGACTATACTACAAAGCTCTAGATATAAAAAAAAAAGTATGGCACTTATTATGAATCAAGACTTATGAATCAGTGAACTGAAATGGACAGGAATGGACAAATTTTAATTCAGATGACCATTATATCTACTACTATGGGCAAAAATTGCTTAGGAGAAATGTAGTATCCCTCACAGCAAACAGAAGAGTCTGAAATGCAGTACTTGAGTGCATTCTCAAAAACGACAAAATATATCCATTCATTTCCAAGGCAAGTCACTTAAAATCACAGTAATCCAAGTGTATGCCCCACCCACTAATGTCAAAGTATATGAAGTTGACTAGTACTATGAAGACCTACATTACATTCTAGATATAAATGTAAATTTAGATTTACATTTTACAGTGTAAAAGACCCAAAACAAAAACAGTCTTTTCATATAGGGGACTGGAATGCAAAAGCAGGAATCAAGAGATACCTGGAGTAACAGGCAAGCTTGGCCTTGGAGTACAAAATGAAGCAAGGGAAAGGGTAAAAGAGGTTTGACAAAAGAAGACATGGGTCCTAGCAAACACCCTCTTCAAACACACAGAGACAATTCTACACATGGACATCATGAGATGGTCAGTACCGAAATCAAAATGATTATATTCTTTGCAATCAAAGATAGAGAAGCTCTACACAGTTGGCAAAACCAAGACTGGAAGCTGACTGTGGCTCAGATCATGAGGTCCTTATTGTGAAATTCAGACTTGAATTGAACAAAGCATGGAAAACCACTAGGCCATTCAGGTCCTTTATGATTACATAGTGGGAGGAATAAAAAGATCCAAGAGATTAGATCTGAGAGAGTGCCTGAATAACTATGGATGGAGGTTTGCAACTTTGTACAGGAGACAGTGAGCAAAACCATCTCCAAGAAGCAGAAATGCAACAATGCAAAATGCCTGACTGAGATGGCCTTACAAATAGCTGAGAAAAGAAGAGAAGCCGAATGCAAAGGACTAAAGGGAAAACATACCAATCTGAATGCAGAATTCCAAAGAATATCATGGAGAGATAAGAAAGCCTTGTTAAGTGAACAAGGCAAAAAAATAGAAGAAAGCAATGCAATGAGGAAGACCAGAGACATCTTCAAGAAAATTAGAGATAGCAAGGGAAGATTTCATGTAATGATGGGCAGAGTTAAGGACAGATATGATATGGCCCTAAGAGAAGCAGAAGATATTAAGAAGAGGTGGTAAGAATATACAGGAAAAGACTTAGTGACCCAGATAACCACAATGGTGTGATCCCTCACCTGGAGCCAGAAATCCTGGAGTGTGAAGTCAAGTGGGCATCATTGCAAACAAAGCTAGAGGAGGTGATGGGATTTCAGCTGAGCTATTTCAAATCCTAAAAGATGATGCTGTGAAAGTACTGCACTTAATATGCCAGCAAATCTGGAAAACTCAGCAGTGGCTATAGGACTGGAAATGGTCAGTTTTTATCCCAGTCTCTAGAAGCTCAATGCCAAAGAATGTTCATACTACCACAACACAACCGGGCTCATTTCACATGCTAGCAAGGTAATACTCAAAATCCTTCAAACTAAACTTCAACAGCATGTGAACTGAGAACTGCCAGATGTACAAGCTAAATTTAGAAAGGCGGAGGAACTAGAGATTAAATTGACACCATCCATTGGATCATAGAAAATACAAAGGAAATGCACAAAAACAGCTACTTCTACTTTATTGACTGCACTAAAGTCTTTGACTGTGTGGATCACAACAAACTGTGGAAAATTCTTACAGAGATGGGAATACTATACCACTTTATCTGCCTCCTGAGAAACCTGTATGCAGGTCAAAAAGCAACACTTAGAACTGGAATGGAACAACAAACTGGTACAAAATTGAGAAAGGAGTATGTAAAGGCTGTATATTGTCACCCTGATAATTAAACATCACACAAAATACCAGGCTGGAAGAAGCACAATCTGGAATCAAGATTTCCAGGAAAAATACCAATAACCTCAGATACACAGATGACATCACACTAATGGCAGACAGCAAAGAGGAACTAAAGAGCCTCTTGACGATGGTGAAAGAGGAGATTGAAAAAGCAAGCTTAAAAACACATTAAAAAAATGAAGATCATGGCATTGGGTTCCATCACTGCATGGCAAAAATGGGGAAAAATGAAAACAGTGACAGACTTCATTCTTTTCAGCTTCACTATTACTGTGGATGGTGACTGCAGCCATAGACACTTGCTCCTTGGAAGAAAAGCTATGAAAACCTTGACAGCATGTTAAGAAGCAGAGACATCACTTCACCAACAAAGGTATGTAATGCCAAAGTCATGGTTTTTCAAGTAGTCCTGTATGGATGTGAATGTTTGACCACAAAGAAGGTTGAGTACCAAAGAACTGATATTTTGAACTGTGGTGCTGGAGAAGACTCTTGAGAGTCCCTTAGACTGCAAGGAGTTCAAGACATTCAATCCTAAAAGAAATCAGTCCTGAATATTCATTGGAAGGACTGATGCTGAAGCTGAAGCTGAAGCTCCAGTATTTTGACCACCTGATGAGAAGAGCTGACTCACTGGAATAGACCCTGATGTAGGAAAAGTTTAAGGGCAGGACAAGGGGCATCAGAGTATGAGATGGTTGGATGGCATGAACGACAGAATGAACATGACTTTGAGCAAATTCGAGGAGTTAATGAAGGACAGGGAAGCTTGGCTTGCTACAATCCATGGGGTTGCAAAGAGTCAGAAACAACTGAGCGACTGAACAACACAACAGGAACTGATTATGATGTATATTGACATTAAGTTCTTTGGCTCCATTTGGATTCACTGAGCAGTTTTAATATGTAGTTGTTGTTTTTTGTTAGTTGCTAAGTCTTATGTCCTATTTGAGAAAATTTCAGCCATTATTCTTTAAAAATAATTTTGGAATGTATTTCCTTTACAATGTTGTGTTGGTTTCTACTTTACATCAAAGTGAATCGGCTACACATATACATGTATCCCCCTTCTCTTGGGTTTCCTTTCCATTTAGGCCATCAAAAAATGATGGCACAGAAAACTCAGCCATTATTTTTTCATCTCTTATTCTTTATTGTCAACTTTATGTTCAACAGTTCTTTGATGTCTTCCCACAGGTCCTTGAAATGATGTCCGTTTTCTTTTCAGTCTATTTTCAAAGTTAGTTAATATTCAAGCTTATTGATCCTTCTGCCATCTGCAATATATTGTTAAAATATGTGGTTTTCTAATAATCTGTTTTCCAGTTTTATCAATTGGACTGAATTTTTAAAAACCGTCATCCAATGATTTCAATATCTGTGTCATCTCAGTGTTGTCTTTTGTTGATTGTTTTTTCGCTGTTGCGGCTTACCTGGTCTTTGGTCTGATAAACGATTTTCAGCTGTATTTGGACACTCGAGCTTTTATATCTTGAGACTAAGGATATTATTGGACTCCTTCATTAATCAGGCCTCCATTACTGCCATGTAGGGTGCAAGTCCAAGGTTCCCACCTGGCCTCCTCAGACACCAGAGGAAAGGGCAGAGGTTACTTGTTCCCTCATTATGTGGGTGTAAATGTGGACTTACTTCAACCCTGTAGACCAAGGAATGGAAAGGATTGGTCTTAGGTTTCTGCTGTCATGTGTTTCTAGACTAAATCAGTTCAGTCTCTCAGTCGTGTCTGACTCTTTGCAGCTCCATGCACTGCAGCATGCCAGGCTTCGCCATCCATCACCAACTCCCAGAGCTTAACTAAACTCATGTCCATTGAGTCAGTGATGCCACCCTACCATCTCATCCCCTGTTGTCCCCTTATCTTTCCGCCTTCAATCTTTCCCAGAATCAGGTTCTTTTCCAAAGAGTCGGTTCTTTGACTCAGGTGGCCAAAGTATTAAAGTTTCCACTTCATCATCAGTCCTTGCAGTGGGTATTCAGAACTGATTTCCTTTAGGACTGACTGGTTAAATCTCCTTGCATTCCAAGGGACTCTCAAGAGTCTTCTCAAACACCACAGTTCAAAAGCATCAATTTTTGGTGCTCAGTTTTCTTTATAGTCCAACTCTCACAGCCATACATGACTGCTGGAAAAACCATAGCTTTCACTAGATGGAACTTTGTTGGTGAAGTAATGTCTCTGCTTTTTAATATGCTATCTAGGTAGGTCATAACTTTTTTCCAAGGAGCAAGTGTCTTTTAATTTCATGGCTGCAGTCACCATCTGCAATGATTTTGGAACCCCCCAAAATAAAGTCTGTCACTGTTTCCATTGTTTCATCATCTATTTGCTATGAAGTGATGTGACTGGATGCCATGACTTTAGTTCTCTGAATGTTGATTTTTAAGCTAACTTTTTCACTCTCCTCTTTCACTTTCATCAGGAGACTCTTTAGTTCTTCTTCACTTTCTGCCATAAGGGTGGTGTCATCTGTATATCTGAGGTTGTTGATATTTCTCCTGACAATCTTGATTCTAGTTTGTGCTTCATCCAGCTTGGAATTTCACATGATGTACTCTGCACATAAGTTAAATAAGCAGAATGACAGTATACAGCCTTGATGCACTCCTTTCCTGATTTGGAACCAGTTTGTTCTTCCATGTCTGATTATGACTGTGGCTTCTTGACCTGCGTAAAGATTTCCCAAGAGGCAGGTCAGGTGTTACAATCTATTTAATTTCCACAGTTTGTTGTGATCCACACAGACAAAGGCTTTGGTATAGTCAATAAAGCAGAAGTAGATTGTTTCGTGGAACTCTGTTACTTTTTCCATGATCCAACTGATATTGCCAGTTTGATCTCTGATTCCTCTGCCTTTCTGAATCCAGCTTGAACATCAGGAATTTCGTGGGTCATGTGCTGTTGAAGCCTAGCTTGGAGAAGTTTGAGCATTACTTTACTAGCGTGTGAGATGAATGCAATTGGACGGTAGTTTGAACATTCTTTGGGATTGCCTTTATTTGGGATTGGAATTGAAAACCGACATTTTCCAGACCTGTGGTCACTGCTTATTTTTCCAAATTTGGTGGCATATTGAGTGAAGCACATAAAGAGCATCATCTTTTAGGATTTTAAATAGCTTAACTGGAATTCCATCACTTCCACTAGCAGTGATGCTCCCTAAGGCCCACTTGACTTTGTATTCTAGGATGTCTAGCTCTAGGTGAGTGATCACACTTTCATGGTTATCTGGGTCATGAAGATCTTTTTTGTATAGTTCTTCTGTGCATTCTTGCCACCTCTTCTTAATATCTCCTACTTCTGTTAGGTCCATACCATTTTTGTCCTTTATAAACCCATCGTTACATGAAATGTCCTTGATATCTCTAATTTTCTTGAAGAGAGCTCTAGTCTTTCCCATTCTATTGTTTTCGTCTATTTCTTTGCACTGATCACTGAAGAAGGCTTTCTTATCTCTTTTTGCTATTCTTTGGAACTCTACATTAAAATGGTTTTATCTTTCCTTTTCTCCTTTGCCTTTAGAGTCTCTTCTTTTCTCAGCATTTTTTAAGGTCTCCTGAGGCAACCATTTTGCCTTTTTCATTTCCTTTTATTGGGGGTGGTTTTGATCCTTGCCTTCTGTACGAAGCAAGAAATCTCTGTCCATAGTTGTTCAGGCATTCTATCTTATCAGATCTTATCTCTTGAATCTATTTGTCACTTCTACTCTATAATCATAAGGATTTGATTTAGGTCACATGTGAATGGTCTAGTGGTTTTCACTTCTTTCTTCCATTTAAGTCTGAATTTGGCAATAAGGAATTCATGATCTGGGTCACAGTCAACTCTCGGTTTTGTTTTTGCTGACTGTATAGAGCTTCTCCATCTTTGGCTGCAAAGAATATAATCAATCTGATTTCGCTATTGACCATCTGGTGATGGCCATGTGTTAAGTTTTCACTTGTGTTTTTGGAAGAGGGTGTTTGGTATGACCAGTGTGTTTTCTTAGCAAAACTCTATTACCCTTTGCCCTGCTTCATTTTGGACTCTTGACGCCAAATTTGCCTGTTACTCCAGGTATCTCTTGACTTCCCAATTTTGCATTCAAGTCCCCTATAATGAAAAGGATATCTTTTTGGGTGTTCTTGTACGTCTTCAGGAAACCATTCCGCTTCAACTTCTTCAGCATTACTGTTTGGGGCATAGACCTGGATTATGGTGATAGTGAATGGTTTGCCTTGAAAATGAACAGCAATCATTCTGTCATTTTTTGAGACTGCATCCAAGCACTGAATTTCAGACTGTTTTGTTGACTCTCATGGCTACTCCATTTCTTCTTAGGGATTCTTGCTCACAGTAGTAAATATACTGGTCATCTGAGTTAGATTCACCCATTCCAGTCCATTTTAGTTTGTTGATTTTTAAAATGCCAATGTTTACTCTTGCCATCTCCTGTTTGACCACTTCCAGTTTGCCTTGATTCATGGACCTGGGATTCCAGTTCCCCTGTGCAATAGTGCTTTTTATAGCATCAGACTTTACTTCCATCACCAGTCACACCCACAGTTGGATGTTGTTTTTGCTTTTTTCTCCGTCTCTTCATTCTTTCTGGGGTTATTTCTCCACTGATCTCCTGCATATTGGGCACCTCCTGACCTGAGGAGTTCGTCTTTCAGTGTCCTATCTTTTTACCTTTTCATACTTTTCATGGGGTCCTCAAGGCATGAATATTGAAGTGGGTTGCCATTCCCTTCTCCAGTGGACCACGTTTTGTCAGAACTCTCCACCATGACCCATCCATCTTGAGTGGTCCTATAGAGCATGTCTCAGAGTTTCATAGAGTTATACAAGGCTGTTGTCCATGTGATCAGATTGATTAGTTTTCTGTGATTATGATTTTCATTCTATCTGCCCTCTGATGGATAAGGATAAGAGGCTTATGCAAACTTCTTCATGAGAGAGATTGACTCAGAGGGTAACTGGGTCTTGGTCTGATGGAAGGGGCCATGCTCAGTAAATCTTTGGTCCAATTCTCTGTTGATGGGTGGGGCCATGTTCCCTCCCTGTTTTTTGACCTGTGGCCAAACTATGGTGGAGATAAGGAAGATACTGGCGACCTCCTTCAAAGGTCTTGTACATGCACTGTTGCATTCACTGTCCCCAAACCTGCAGCAGGCCACTGCTGACCCATGCCTCTGCTGAAGACTCCTGGACACTGAGGGGCAAGCCTGGCTCAGTCTCTTGTGGGATCACTGCTTCTTTCTTCTGGGTTCTGTTGCGTACAAGGTTTTGTTTGTGCCCTCTAAGAGTCTCTTTCTTCAGTCCTGTGTGAGCTCTGGCGGCTCTGTGGTGGGGTTAATTGCAGCCTTCTCCAAGAGGGCTTATGCAACACCCAGGTCTACTGTGCCCTGCCCCTGTAGCAGTGCACTGCTCACCAGTCCTTCTGCAGGAGACAATCAGACACAATTTTGGCTTAGTCTCTGTGGGGTTGGGACTCCCCTGGTGTTAAGTGTCTGCCTGCAATGTGGGAGACCTGGGTTCGATCCCTGGTTTGGGAAGATCCTCTGGAGAAGGAAATGGCAACATACTCCAGTACTCTTGCCTGGAAAATTCCATGGACAGAGGAGCCTTGTAGGCTACAGTTCATGGTGTCGCAAAGAGTCGGAAACAACTGAGCGAGTTCACTTCACTTCTCTGTGGGGCCTCTGGGTCCTAGTGCACACAAGGACTTAGTGTGTACACTTAGTCTAGTATTTCTAGACTAAGTCACTATTGTGAAAAGTGTTTGTGTCTTGCTAGGCTACTCTTTTCTGGGCCTTTTCTTAAAGAGATCAACTTCTTCATGATACTTTTTTTCTTTCTGAACTTGTTTTATTAATGGCTTGGTGTCTCAGTGGCCCATTCAGGATATAGAAGACAAAATGAAAACCCCAAGGACTCTCTTCAGTGTAACTCTTTGAATCCCAAGGTCCCTATGCAGATTGACTTACTACTTGTTTCACAGTCTCCTGTGTTGGGTTTTATAATATGCTCAGGACCTTTATTTGGCAGAAGCATCTGCTTAGCAGATGCTATAAGCACAAATATTTTTACCTCATCTTGTTCATAAATGGAAGCCAAAATTTCCTTTCATAGCTACTGCAACATGTTGTATAGAAGGGTAAAAATTTTTTATCTTTCCAGCATATATATTATGAAAGAAAGCATGTTTGAACATCAGGACACTGCAAAGCAGACATATTTATTAAAGTACTATATGTGCTAACATGGTGGTAAAACAAGGTCTTAAAATGTGTATTTCTGGTTAAGTGATTAAAATTCCTTCTATAAATCATTTCTGTCATCAGAAATCATACATTTTGATACTATATCTTTGGTTACATTTTTATTTTATTTATTTAAAACTGTAGACGTGGTCTTTGAATAAAGCAAATGCCATTATTTTTTAGACTCTCAAGGAAAATGTGGGCCTCCTCCACCAATAGACAATGGAGACATTACCTCACTCCTGCAATCAGTATATCCTCCAGGAATGCTTGTTGAGTACCAGTGTCAGGCCCACTATAAACTTCGGGGAAACAAACATGTAGTATGTCGGAATGGAGAGTGGTCAGAACCACCGAAATGCTTAGGTAAGTGCTTTAATCTTCTCTTGGATCCTCTGATAATCCTTATACTCAGCATGATCTTTAACTGTTTATAATAGAGTTTATATGAATTAAATAGCAACCATTCTGTTGCATGCTTGACCACCAAGTATTAACATCTGTATAAAGAAATAAAGTTAGAAAATTTCATGTTCCAGCAACAATGGCTCCTTTATGAAAGCTCTTCATACGATAACTGACATTATGAATGTTTCATTATAATATTTAATTACACTAAACAAAGTATCTCATTCTTATAACATTTTTTTAAATATGAAGAAACCTACATTATACATTTTCAGTGTATTGGTTTGGAAAGGGTTTGAGGAAGAAATTTTGGACCCAAGTTCCTGAAGCCCTGAAATTCTGTAGAAAGTATTTGTATATTACTCAAAATTCATGTTTATTTTCTTTAACTTTAGAGGCCTGTGTAATTTCAGAAGAAACAATGAAAAAACATCACATACAGTTAAAATGGAAGCATGATAAAAAAATTTACTCTGAAACAGAGGATAATATTGAATTTGCATGTCAAAGAGGTTATCGTCCAATAACACCAGATCATACATTTCGAACAACTTGTCGGGAAGGAATGATGGTGTATCCTAGCTGTGGATAAAACATTGACTAAATGCAGTTGTAAAACTGAAATATGTGCATGTATTCAGATTTTTCCTTATTAATTCAATTCCGTTTATTTTATCAAGTATTTTTTTTAACTCATCTTGAATCATAAATCAGATTTGTGTTAAATATTATGGGGACAATGTAATTTAGAGAATGGAAGACCAATGAATCACTTCTTAAAAGTACCTCATTAAACTTGGCAAATCAAAATGTTATGTCCTGTTCATGAAACATTTACAGCAAGATATTACATCAATCACTTCCATGCTGCCTTCTATCCATGAGTTTCCTAACTTTCTTAAAGCTTTCTCCATTACTTCTGAGGCTTTGTTAAACTCTGTTTTAGAATACCTGTGAAAAAAAGTATGGAAAGAAATGGAAAAAATTCAAAATATTGACCATTTATCACTTAACAAACATACAAAAGCAAACTATGTCACACTTATGCCAGCAATTAAATATAGTTTATCTTACTTTTGCTCATCTATCAATAGATGAATAAACCAAAAATGATGAAATCCGTAATATTTTAAGTTCAGTTGAGTCACTCAGTCATGTTTGACCTTTTGCGACCCCTTTGCACTGCAGCACTCCAAGCCTCCCTGTCCATCAGCAACTCCCAGAGTTTACTCAAACTCATGTCCATTGAGTCAGTGATGCCATCCAACCATCTCATCCTCTGTCATCCCCTTCTCCTCCCTCCTTCAATCTTTCCCAGCATCAGGGTCTTTTCAAATAAGTCAGCTCTTCACATCAGGTGGCCAAAGTGTTGGAGTTTCAGCTTCAGCATCAGTCCTCCCAATGAATATTCAGGACTGATTTCCTTTAAGCTGGACTAGTTGGATCTCGTAATATTTTACAAGATGCTTTTCAAAGTACAAATAATAATTCAAATAAGGAACAATGGGTATCACATTGCATAACTATCATAACATGGCATATAAATGATTAAAACATTCCACATTAAATATAAATACACACACATAAAGACACTTTGCTTTAAACACTGAATAACTTTTTATAAAAAATATTGGCAAGAAATGTAAGAAAACATTTAGTATAGCTAGAGGTGAATTCACAGATAATAGGTGTAAAATGTGTAACTTCTTTTTGCTTACATGAATTCTTGAATTTTTCTGTCTTTAATGTATATGAATTTTGAACCACAAAATATTTTCTAAAATAAAGAAATATGCAAAGTGACACAATGTGAGCTTCAGAGATCGACTTGGTAATGAACTTCAGGTCTAGTAACATTTTCCTGAGGTTGCTGGTACAGAGCATTATAGAAACATTCACCATCAGTCTGAAAGGTGATTTTTATATTCATACATTTTAAACAACATATTAAGCTTAAATCAGTTAACTATAAACATTTTAGATTTCTAAATATCATAAAAATTTTATTATTAAAATAGAGATATAGATAATTAAGCTAAAATATTTAACGTGATATCTTATTACTTTGTACTGCATTAAGTCAAGTGCCCTTCTTAGTCTAAGAAGCATGGCCATCACCATTGGTGCTAACTGACTTAAATCTGAATTACTAGTAGCAGCTGGTTTTCTCACCCTTAAATGAAATTGTTACAGTTGGCAAGTTATCTTTGTGGTAAATGTTAACATTTTTGTAGGTATTATTTCTCCAAAATTTTCAACTAATAGTTGTAGAATCTATTTATGACCTGAGGCTACAAGCAGTTATTTCACTGTTGTCTAACAAATGGTGATTTTTAAAGATCAGTTTTATCATTTTTCTGCATTTATTGTCATTCTGTGTAAAGATGAGTGTTAATTTACAGACTCTGTTCATAATCAACTTTCACCTAAAATGTTTTAGTAAATCTTTAAAATAATTTATTTTTAAATAATTTTTAATCAACATATAGTTGATTTACAACAGTATCAAGTGTATAACACAGAGATCCACAATTTTTAAAGATTATATTCTATTTAGAGTTATTGTAAAATATTGGTTATGCTTCCTGTGTTGTATGATATGTCCTTGGAGCTTCTTTATTTTATACATAATACTCAATACCTCTTAACCAAATATGCCTATTTTGTTCTTCCCCCCTTCTCTTTCCCCATTGGCAACCACTTGCTTGTATCTGTATCTATAAGCCTGTTCCTGTTTTGTTATATTTATTCATTTTCTGTATTTTTTAGATTCTACATAAAAGTGAGATCATACTGTACTTGTATTTACCTGTATGACAAATTTCACAAAGAATAATACCTTTCAAGTCAATTCATGTTGCTTAAAATGGTAAAAATGCATTCTTTTTTATAGTTACTTGGCCCATTGTGTAAATGTGTATTTATATATATATACATAATGTAGTGGTTTAAGGTAAAGGTAACTCAGATGGTAAAGCATCTGGCTGCAATGCAGGAGACCCAGGTTCAATCCCTGGATCGGGAAGATCTCCTGGGGAAGGAAATGGCAACCCATTCCAGTATTCTTGCCTGGAAAATCCCATGTATGGAGGAGCCTGGTAGGCTGTAGTCCATGGGGTCCAAAGAATTGGACACGATTGAGTGACTTCACTTTCACTTTTCACTATAAAGGTAAGAATAGCTTCATATCTTTTTCAGTGTAGTCCTGGTAATTGAAGGTAAGCTAGTGAATAGAAGATTTAACTTTGAGTCATGTTCATCCAAATTTATCTGTTTACACTAAGGAGTACTAATTTCCAAGCTGAGATGGCTTTTGACTAAGCATATTTGAAGGTTTTGTTTTTAAAGAAGTATAAAAAAGAGCTATAAAGTCTAACTTATTTTGCATGAATCTAGTGTGTAGGACAGGGAGGTAAAATATTGGAAGTGTTTTACAATTGGCCCAGTATTTCAGAAGGCTAATTATAAATAAAATTTATTGAAATTTTCTTTAGTTGTTTCTCAGTTATAAAAAGACATCTAATAGTTTTGGAAAACACACAGTGAAAAAACATAGATCTATAAATATGTGTCTCTAGGACTAAAGTTAAGTGAAAGCATCATCACTTGAGGTACTAAAGAATAGACTATGGTCTGGCACCTTAAATAAGTACTAAAGAGGATAATCTAGACATATTTTGTAAGTCTACAATATGAAACACCAGGGGAAAAAGGATTACATACAAGGTGGAAAATCTGGAAAAAATAATGAAGAGTGAGTCTAAGGAAGTAACCTGGACATTAAGAACACAAATTATTATTTGAGTCTCAGTGAAAGGTTATGATTTTCTAAGCTAAAAATGAGACAAGTATGTCCTAGGTGTGGATCATTATATGCAAATATGAGAATCTTGAACAAATCTTAGACTTATTTTTTATTTTAAAAACAAATATTACTGGAGCATAGTTGATTTATAATGTGTAATTTCAGATGCATTGCAAAGTGAATCCATTAAAGATATACCCTGTTTTTAGGTTCTTTTCCCAAATAGGCTGTAATAGAGTATGGAGTAGAGTTCCCTGTGTTATATGGTAGGTACTTATTAGTTATCTATTTTATATATATTAGTCTCTATATGTCAGGCTTCTTTTTTTTAAATTAAATAATTATGAGCAGATACTACACACAGTCAATTCTCTTGGGAAGAAGTGACCTTATCATTATACTAAAACACAAATGATAAATTATACAGCCCAATTCTAATACCAATAAGGCAATTTAGGTTTATACTAATGCCTTATGAGAAGTCAGTCTATTAAATCCATCAAGAATAAGTCTAAGATCTTTCATTACTATGAAAATATGTAGAATAAAAGAAAATGTTTGCAGAATCACTCTTAAAAATAATTAGTTTTAATGGGATAATTCACAAACACAAAATTAAAAACAAAACTCACAATACAATGTTCAAGGGGTTGATATCAAATTGGTATAAAAAGTGTAGTACACAGGGTTGGCAGAAAAAAGCTATGTTCATTTTAAAATTTTGACGTTTGGCATTTGTAGTTATTCTATCAAAAATAGATTACTTTTAGAGTTACATAATTGTTTCAAGTTAAATGGAAGTAATAAAACAAGTGTATTTTTTTTTCTTTCCACTTTCTTTTTTTTTTTTTATTATTGTTTTTGCCA
>ML660205.1:1109353-1120990 GCA_007570785.1 Antilocapra americana
AAAGTCCACAAGTCTATTCTATACATCTGCGTTCCTTTTGTTGTCTCCCATGTTGGGTTCTCATTACTGTCTTTCTAAATTCCATATATATGTGTTAATATACTGTATTGTTGTTTTTGCTTCTGGCTTACTTCACTCTGGATAATGGGCTCCAGTTTCGTCCATCTGAGTAGAATTGCTTCAAATGAATTTTTTTTTAATGCTGAGTAATATTCCATTGTGTATATATACCACAGCTTTCTTATCCATTCGTCAGTTGATGGGCATCTAGGTTGCTTCCATGTCCTGGCTATTGTAAACAATGCAGCGATGAACATTGGGGTGCACGTGGCTCTTTCAATTCTGGTTTCCTCGGTGTATATGCCCAGCAGTGGGATTGCCGGGTCATATGGCAGGTCTATTTGCAGCTTTTTAAGGAACCTCCACACTGTTTTCCATAGTGGCTGTACTAGTTTGCATTCCCACCAACAGTGTAAGAGGGTTCCCTTTTCTCCACATCCTCTCCAGCATTTATTGCTTGTAGACTTTTGGATGGCAGCCATTCTGACTGGTGTAAAGTGGTACCTCATTGTAGTTTTGATTTGCATTTCTCTGATAATGAGTGATGTTGAGCATCTTTTCATGTGTTTGTTAGCCATTTTTATATCTTCTTTGGAGAAATGTCTGTTAAGTTCTTTGGCCCACTTTTTAATTGGGTTGTTTATTTTTCTAGAATGGAGCTGCAGGAGTTGTTTGTAAATTTTTGAGATTAATTGTTTGTCTGTTGCTTCATTGGCTATTATTTTCTCCCATTCTGAAGGCTGTCTTTTCACCTTGCTTATAGTTTCCTTTGTTGTGCAAAAGCTTTTAATTTTAATTAGGTCCCATTTGTTTATTCGTGTTTTTATTTCCAATATTCTGGGAGGTGGGTCATGGAGTATCCCGCTTTGGATTATAGCAGAGAGTGTTTTGCCTATGTTATCCTCTAGGAGTTTTATAGTTTCTGGTCTTATGCTTAGATCTTTAATCCATTTTGAGTTTATCTTTGTGTATGGTGTTAGAAAGTGATCTAGTTTCATTCTTTTACAAGTGGCTGTCCAGTTTTCCCAGCACCACTTGTTAAAGAGGTTGTCTTTTCTCCATTGTATATTCTTGCCTCCTTTGTCCAAGATAAGGTGTCCATAGATGCGTGGATTTATCTCTTGGCTTTCCATTCTGTTCCATTGATCTATGTTTCTGTCTTTGTGCCAGTACCATACTGTCTTAATGACTGTGGATTTGTAGTATAGCCTAAAGTCAGGTAGGTTGATTCCGCCAGTTCCATTCTTCTTTCTCAAGATTGCTTTGGCTATAAGAGGTTTTTTGTATTTCCATACAAATTGAGAAATTATTTGTTCTAATTCTTTGAAGAAGACCTCTGGTAGCTTGATAGGAATTGCACTGAATCTATAGATTGCTTTAGGTAGTATACTCATTTTCACTATATTGATTCTTCCAATCCATGAGCACGGTACATTTCTCCATCTGTTTGTGTCCTCCTTGATTTCTTTCATCAGTGTTCTATAGTTTTCTATATACAAGTCTTTTGATTCTTTAGGTAGAAATACTCCTAAGTATTTTATTCTTTTTGTTTCGATGGTGAATGGGATTGTTTCCTTAATTTCTCTTTCTGATTTCTCACTGTTAGTGTATAGGAATGCCAGGGATTTCTGTGTGTTGATTTTGTATCCTGAAACTTTGCTATATTCACTGATTAGCTCTAGTAATTTTCTCGTAGAGTCTTTAGGGTTTTCAATATAGAGGATCATGTCATCTGCAAACAGAGAGAGTTTTACTTCTTCTTTTCCAATCTGTATTCCTTTGATTTCTTTATCTGCTCTGATTGCTGTGGCCAAAACGTCCAAAACTATGTTGAATGAAAACACAACAGCTCAAAACCTATGGGACACTGTGAAAGCAATGCTAAGGGGAAAGTTCATAGCAATACAAGCTCACCTCAGGAAACAAGAGAAAAATCAAATAAATGACCTTACTATACACCTAAAGCAACTAGAAAGGGAAGAGATGCAGAAGCCCAGGTCTAGTAGAAGGAAAGAAATCTTAAATATCAGGGCAGAAATTAATGCAAAGGAATCAAAAGTGACCATAGCAAAAATCAACCAAGCCAAAAGCTGGTTCTTTGAAAAGATAAATAAAATTGACAAACCGTTAGCCAGACTCATCAAGAAACAAAGGGAGAAGAACCAAATCAACAGAATTAGAAATGAAAACAGAGAGATCACAACAGAAAACACAGAAATACAAAGGATCATAAGAGACTATTATCAGCAACTATATGCAAATAAACTGGACAATTTTGATGAAATGGACAAATTCCTAGAAAAGTACAACTTTCCAAGACTAAACCAGGAAGAGATAGATAATATTAATAGACCCATCACAAGCACGGAAATTGAAACCGTAATCAGAAATCTCCCAAAAAACAAAAGCCCAGGACCAGATGGCTTCACAGCTGAATTCTACCAAAAATGTAGAGAAGAGCTAACACCTATTCTACTCAAACTCTTCCAGAAAATTGCAGACGAAGGTAAACTTCCAAACTCATTCTATGAGGCCTCCATCACCCTAATTCCAAAACCTGGCAAAGATGCCACAAAAAAAGAAAACTACAGGCCAATATCACTGATGAACTTAGACGCAAAAATCCTCAACAAAATTCTAGCAAATAGAATCCAACAACACATCAAAAAGATCATACATCATGATCAAGTAGGCTTTATCCCAGGGATGCAAGGATTCTTAAATATTCGTAAATCGATCAATGTAATACACCACATTAACAAATTAAAAAATAAAAATCACATGATTATCTCAATAGATGCAGAGAAAGCCTTTGACAAAATTCAACATCCATTTATGATAAAAACCCTCCAAAAAGCAGGAATAGAAGGAACATACCTCAACATAATAAAAGCTATATATGACAAACCCACAGCAAACATTATCCTCAATGGTGAAAAACTGGAAGCATTCCCCCTGAAATCAGGGACAAGACAAGGGTGCCCACTCTCACCACTACTATTCAACAAGTGTATTTTTGACATCTGAAAAATAAAATCTGATTTCATGTACTTTACATACAGTAAGCTTAAACTCTTTAAGCTCACAGTTCAAGAAATTTTGACAAATGTATACAGTTGCATAAGAATCATCTAATCAAACTATAGGCAATTATGCATGGTAAGTCGCTTCAGTCATGTCTGACTCTTTGCAACCCCATGGTCCATAGCCTGCCAGGCTCCTCTGTCCATGGGATTATCCAGGCGAGAATCCGGAATGGGTTGCCATTTCCTCCTCCAGGAGGAAAATCTCTTCCCCACCAAGAGATCAAATGTACATCTCCTGCATTGGCCAGCAGGGTTTTTAGCACTAGCACCATCTGTTCAATAACTCCAAAAGAACCTTCTGCAGACAATCTGTTTCTTCGAACCATAACCTCTGAGAACCATTAATTTTGCTTCTGTGATGATAGTTTAGTCTTTTCTGAAATGAACAGCCATAACCTGGGAATAATCTGTCAGTCCACTGGTGGGTGGACAGATCTTTGTCCTTATCAGCCAACTCTGTTAGTCATATGTTTCACCAGAGAGGTAAAATTACTGAGACTCATTCTTCAGTTTCCAATATGAGTATATCATCATCAATATACATTTGAAATCTTCTTGAAGTTCAAATCTAACTGATTCATGACCTGAATTCAAGTGACAAATGGCAACATAGTAAATATATCAATTCACATGGAAGAGAATTGCAGTTAACTCTTTTTTGAAGAGCTATTAATATTGGAAAGAAGATGGAGTAAGTCCTCCAGGATCTGCTTTTTAAAATGAAACCCTCTAATGTGATAGAATTGAGGTAGGACCTTTGGATGGTGAATAGAACTGGAGGAGGTCCTTTGTGTGGAATACTTACCTATGCATGAGATGGGGCCCCTGGAACACTAACAGTAGCACTTGCTTCCTCTGGCTTCAGTTTGTTCTTTTTATTGCATGCTCTCTCTGAGAATGAGTAGAATTTACTTTGCTTCTTTGTAGTTTCTGGGAGTGGCCATCAGTCCTTGCTGGTTCTTGGCTTGCGGCTGCATTATTCCAACTGCTGCTTCTCTGGTCACAAAATATTTCCTCTGAGTGTCTTTGTCTTTATTTTATTTTCTTTTTCTTAAAAGATGTCAGTCATATTTGATTGAAGCCCATCATAACGATCTCATCTTAACTTGATTATGTCTGTTAGACACCTAACTCCAAACAAAGCAAGACTTTTGGGTCTTGGCTGTAAGGATTCCAAAAACACTTTTGAGGACACTGATTGACACATAACAGTCCACATTACAGCCTCTCAGCTTCCTATCTTTCCCACGTGTCAAATATATTCACCCCATCCCAACATCTCCCAAAGTTTTCACCCTTTCCACCATCAACTCTAAGGTCCACATTTTACTTAAATGTCTTCTAAATAAGTGATGGGTGAGACTCAGTTTCTGGTCCATGTTTGGGCAAAATTCCTATTCATGTGTGGCCCTATGAACCAGAAAACAAGTAATGTGATTCCTAAGTACAATATTAATGCATACATAGAATAGACATTACCATTCAAATATGGAGAAAGAGAAAGAAAAGTGTCTCAAGTCTTCAAACTCATGAGGAGAAACCTCATTAGACTCCACTTGAGAGAAAACTTCTCTATGAAAAAAAAAAAAGCCGAGGGGGACAGCCCCAACTTTTCAACCCACCAGAGAGGTGAACCTACTTTCTCAGCTGAAAGAGGCCCTGTTATCCCAGGCCTCTGTGAGCAGGGATCTATCTTTGTATGCATCCCTCCTTTATGTGTATGATGCCTGTCCCTTTCAGTCTATGCTGAATGCATTTCTGCTAATATAAAGTTCTCAAAAACCTTGTCAGTCTCTTGTGCTTTAATACATAGAAGTTCTCAGCTATGTGGATATAACACAGATGCTCCCTGGATAACAGTATCTCTATTTCTGGCTTGTGCTGTGCCCTGCTAAGTTGCTTCAGTCATGTCTGACTCTCTGCCACCCCAGAGAGTGTAGCCTGACAAGGTTCTCTGTCCATGGGATTCTCCAAGCAACAATACTGGAGTGGGTTGTGATCTCCTTTCCCAGGGGATTTTCTCAACCCAACAATCAAATGTCCATCTTTAAGTCTCCTGCATTGTCATGCAGGTTCTTTACCACTAGCTCCACTGAGAAATTTCAAATTATCTCCCACTGGCTTCTTACTGACTAATGGTTCATTCTTCAATTTACAACTCATCTCATGTATTTTATGCAAGCAGCAAGAAGAAATTAGATGAATCTTCCATAGTTGGGTTGGCAATCTCCTGAACTAAATATCCAAGTTCACCTTGGATATTTTGTATAGTGGTTAATTTTGTATCAACTTGGCTAGATTATAGTACTCAGATGCTTGGTCAAATCAGTTTGGCTGTTTCTCTGAAGGCATCTTAAAGATATTATTAGCATTTAGTCACAGACCTTGAATAAAGTAAATTACCTTTCATAACATGGGTGCATTTCATCCATTCTGTTGAAAGTTTTAAGAGAAAAAACACAGAGCTTCTTCCACTGAAAAGGAACTCTACCTCTCAAGGCTTCCAAAATAAAAACTACAACACACACTCTTCCTGGATTTTCCAGGCTGCCACCTACCCTGCAGGCTTCAGACCTACCAGTCTTTACAACCACATGAGCCAGTTCCTTAAAACAAATCTCAATCTCTATGTGTGTATGTGTGGTGGGGAGTTTTAGAAATCTATATTTTTGGCTCCAATTTGCTGTGAACCTAAAACTGCTTAAAACATAGAGTTTATTTTCTAATTAAGTAATTTGTACAGTTACTTGTATGATTTCCTAATCCATTCTCCACTATATTCTTCTTTATTTTAGTGTTAGAAAATCACAGTTTGTATCTGGAGATCTGACTTCCTAGTAAGGATATGTTTCTAGCTTCCCTTGAAATTTGTAGTCCCAGGAATACCTAGTAGTAAGATTATTGCCTAAGAAGACATCAAATTAAGAAAAACTAAATTGTAATAACAACTCAATACTTATCATATACTCCATTTCAAGATATTGTGTAATTAATATGTGTGATTTTCACAAAGGTCCTTAATACTGGGTATGGTGGTGGTTTAACTGCTAAGTCATGTCTGACTCTTGCAACTCTGGGGCTGTAGAATGCCAAGCTCCTCTGTCCATGGGGTTATCCAGGCAAGAACACTGGAGTGGGTTGCCATTTCCTTCTCCAGAGATCTTCCAAACCCAGGAACTGAACCCGGATCTCCTGCATTACTGACAGATTCTAACTAACAAGCTAGGAGGGAAGGCCATGGAAAAGGACACTCATATACTGAGCATATGACTATAGATATTTCCAGGTGAGATGGAAGCCACATAACTCATAGTATATCACTAAAGTCCTCACATCTATCCCATTGTTATGCCAAAACTTATATTCACATTCGTCTCTCTCTAAATACTGTACCATTAACAAAAATGTTATAGAAAGTGAAAGTGAAGTCACTCAGTTGTGTCCGACTCTTTGCTACCCTGTGGACTGTAGCCAACCAGGCTCTTCTGTCCATGGGTAATTCCAGGCAAGAATACTGGAGGGGATTGTCATTTCCTTCTCCAGGGGATCATCCCAACCCAGGAACCAAACCCAGGTCTCCTGCACTGCAGGCAGATGCTTTTACCTCTGAGCCACCAGGAAAGCTTAAATGCACAGGGTATTTTATGTAGAATTCTAAACATATTTATATAATACAGCAATACATGAAAAGAAGCAGAAAAAGATCGCAGAGTGTATATGGGCAGATTCCCATTTATACATTTTTTTTTCTGAACACATTTTGATGTATTCCTCACAAATACATCAAAAACTCATTAAAATATTGAACAACTTTTACAAAGCAGCCTCTAGGAGACAGCTGAAGACCCCAGGCCTCCAGAGGGGCAAGCTAAGCTCCTTGGAATGAGGTAGGACAAAAGACATAAACAGTGAAAAGTAGAGACGGAGAATTTCAGGATGGAATCTTGTGCCCAAGACAGGGAGGGAGTCGTGAAGAAGGCAGAGTTTCCAAGCACTAGGAAGCTCCTTCATAGGTGGAACCAAGGGAAAGCTGAGGAATTTCAAGGCTGGGTTCGGGGGGAATGTAGAGGGCAGAATACAGAGAAAGCTGTATTTCTCATTCCATAAGCAGCTCATGGATCTTGGCCCTGACCAGAGGGCAGGCTCATGGAGACAAGAAAAGAATACTCAAGCTCTGCCTGGCAAGCTCTGCCAAAGCACAGAGCAGGACTTGGAATGGAAAGCTACGGCAAAGATCCCAGGGACAAGCAGGGGGCTGGTGGCAATGAGGATTTGTTGAGAGAGCCACTTTGACAGGGTTCAGAAATAGACTTGTCTAACACTACCAAAGCAGGGAGGGCTGGCCAAAGTCATATTGAAGCCATTGACACCCCAAAACCTAATACTGGACCCTGCACTGCCCAGGGAGATGAGATCCAGCTCCATCAACCAGACCACAGGTGCAAGTCTCCCTAACTAAGAAACCATCATAGGACATTAATCCAACCCTGTTCATGGGGGACAGACTCTAGGTCTAAGAACTAAGACCATGAGAACTTTTTCTATTGAACCACAATGTTTATTCCCCTCACATACTTTTTATCTTTGCATTAGTCTTTTGAGGTACTGTGGATTTTGCCTCCTTTTTTCCTGCTAAATTTTTTTTAAGATTTTTTCTTCCTTTTTATTATATTTAAAAAAAATTTTTTGCTGTGGTTCTGTTTGACTCTTTTCCTTATCATTCTTTCCCTGCTGTAGCTATTCCTTAATATATATAAATATTTTCACATACATCTATTTATCTTTGCTTTTCTATTCTTTTACCTTTTCTTCCACACCTCCTTTTTCTCTTTTCTCTCAGTTCTCTTTTTTTTCCTTCACTCTTTATTTTTTCACCATGTATGTTAAATTGTTATGTTTTCTTTGATGTATCCCCCAGTTGGCACTCTGCTCAGGCTCAGTTATCTAGATTGAGAGTTAGTTGGTTCTATTTTTAATTGGCCAATATAATTTCTGGTTTCCTTTGCTCACCAAGTCAATCTCTAGTTCTCTGTTTTCTTTGGAATACTTTGGTTATATCTGTGTGCATGTAAGTGTGTGTGCATGTCCATTATTTTTGCGATTACCTGCCTGATCTTGTGTTTACCATTTATCTGAATTTATCTTTTATCTCACGTCATGTTTTGCATCTTGTTTTGTGTGTTTTCTTTAACTCCCTTTCCTCCTTTAACAAACAACTTATGGAGTCTTGGTCCCCCATCCCAGGATTGGGTCTGAACCACTGAGGTGGGAGCCCTGAGTTCAAAATCCGAGACTAGTAGAGAACTCCTAACCGCCCCCCTCCTCCACAGAAATTAATTACTGAGAAAGTCCACAAAGGCCTAGTACTGAACACAGAGCCTGGTATCACCAAGCTGCCGATGGTATACACTGCAGGTCACTTTACCCAAACAACAGGCAAGACAAAAGCACAAAAACAATCATCAGCAGACAGGATTCCGACAGACACTCCAAAATATACTGCCTCACACAGCCTTGCCCATCAGGAAAAACAAACAAAAAACAATAAAACAAAATTCACTTCCTCCACTACAACCCAGGCTCAACTTACCCCCAACAAGGAATCAACACACACAACTTTTCCCACTGAGAGCAAAAACCAAAAGGAAGATGGGATACTGTCTTAAAGTCTGGGCAAAGGAGATTTCAAATGGAGTAAATTAGAAAAAAAAAAAGACAGAGAAATATAGCACAAATGCAGAAACAAGGTAGAAAGTCACAAGACCACATAAACAAAGAGGAAATAAGCAAACTACCTTAAAAAGAATTCAGGATAATGATAGTAACAATGTTCCAAAGCCTTAAAAATAGGATGGAGAATATTCAAGAAACAATGAACACAATTAATACAATTACGAAGGACATAGAAGAAATAAAGAGTAAACAAAGACAGGTGAATAACACAATTACTGAAATAAAAAATACTCTAGAAGGAACCAACACTAAAGTAACTGAGGCAGAAGAATGGATAAGTGAGCTTGGAGATAGAATGGCAGAAGTAACTGCTGAAGAGAAAAATAAAGAAAAAAGAATGAAAAGAAGAAACCTATGACAATAATAAACTCACAAACATTCAAGTTATAGAAGTCCCAGAAAAAGAACAGATAAAGAAAGGCACTGAGAAAATTTTTGAGGACATTATAGTTGAAAACTTTCTCAACATGGGACAGGAAATAGTCATTCAAGTCCAAGAAGCACAGAGTTCAATACAGTATAAACCCCAGGAGAAACATAATGAGATGCATACTAATCAAGCTACTAGATATTAAACACAAACAAACAGTCTTAAAAGCATCAAGAGAAAAGAAACAACTAATATACAATGGAAAGCCCATACAATTAACAGCAGATCTTTAAGCAGAAACACTGCAAGCCAGAGGGTAATGTCAGAATATATTTAAGATACTGAGAGAAATAAACCTATAACCAAGTCTACTCTATCCAATAAGGATCTATTCAAAATTGATGGAAAAATCAAAAGCTTTACAGAAAAGCAAAATTTAAGAAACTTTAGGACCACCAAATGAGCTTTACAACAAATACTAAAGGGCCTTATATAAGTAGTAAACATGAGAGAAAGGAAAGATCTACAAAGATGCAGACTGGCTGAATGGACACAAAAACAAGATCCACATTTTTGCTGCCTCCAAGAGACCCACTTCAAACCTAGAGAGACATACAGATTGAAAGTAAAAGGATGGAAACTGATATCCCATGCAAGTGGAAATCAAGAGAAGGCTGAGTGGCAATTCTCATTTCACATATAATACACTTTAAAGTAAAGAATATTACAAGAGTAAAAGAAGGACTCTACATATTGAGCAAGGGATCAATCCAAAAAGAAGACATAACAATTGTAAATATCTATGTATCCAACATAGAAGCACCTCCTTGCATAAGGCAAATACTAGCAGGCGTAAAAATGGAGATCGACAGAAACACAACAAGATTTTAGGTGACTTTAACTGTCCAGTTACACCAGTGGACAGATCATCAATAACAGAAAATTGATAAGGAAACACAAACCTTAAATGAAACATTAGACCTTTGGATTAGTTGATATCTTCAGAACTCTCCATCCAAAAGTGCAGAAGAATACACTTTCTTCTCAAGTGCATATGAAACATTCATTCACAATGATAGACCACAGCTTGGGCCACAAATCATGCCTCCATAAGTTTAAGAAAATGGAAATCACACGAAGCATCTTCTCTGACTACAATGCTATGAGACTAGATATAAATTACAGGGAAAGAACTTTAAAAAACACAAACACGTGGAGAATAAGCAATACATTTCTAAATGATAAGGCATTTACTGAAGGGATCAGAAGGGAAATCAAAAGGTTCATAGAAAGAAATGACAACAACAACACGATGACCAGAAGCCTATGGGATGCAGCAAAGCTGTTCTAAGAGGGATGTTTATAGCAACACAATCCTACTTGAAGAAACAAGGAACTCATCAAATAGACAACCTAACTCTACACCTAAACCAGCTGATAAAAGAACATGAGCAACAACAAAAACACCAAAATAATAGATGGAAATAAATCATAAGAATCAGAGCAGAAATAAATGAAGGACAAAATAGTAAAGTTTGATAGCTAAAAGCTGGTTCTTTGAGAAGGTAAACAACATTGACCAACCATTAACAAGACTCGTTAAGAAAACGGGAGAAAAATCAAATCAGCAAAATTAGGAATGAGAAAGGATAGGTCACAACAATGCAGAAATACGAAAGACCGTAAGAGACTAATATGAGCATCTGTCTGCTATTAAAACAGACAACCTAGATGAAATGGAGAGATTTTTAGAAAAGTTCAACCTCCTTCAATTCAAGACTGAACCAGGAAGAAATAGAAATTATGAACAAGCCAATTAGAAACACTTAAAAGCTTCTGCAAAACAAAGGAAACTATAAGCAAGGTGAAAAGACAGCCTTCAGAATGGGAGAAAATAATAGCCAGTGAAGCAACAGACAAACAATTAATCTCAAAAATATACAAGCAACTCCTGCAGCTCCATTCGAGAAAAATAAACGACCCAATCAAAAAGTGGGCCAAAGAACTTAACAGACATTTCTCCAAAGAAGACATAAAAATGGCTAACAAACACATGAAAAGATGCTCAACATCACTCATTATCAGAGAAATGCAAATCAAAACCACAATGAGGTACCACTTTACACCAGTCAGAATGGCTGCCATCCAAAAGTCTACAAGCAATAAATGCTGGAGAGGATGTGGAGAAAAGGGAACCCTCTTACATTGTTGGTGGGAATGCAAACTAGTACAGCCACTATGGAAAACAGTGTGGAGGTTCCTTAAAAAGCTGCAAATAGACCTGCCATATGACCCAGCAATCCCACTGCTGGGCATACACACCGAGGAAACCAGAATTGAAAGAGCCACGTGTACCCCAATGTTCATCGCTGCATTGTTTACAATAGC
>ML660205.1:1121926-1165988 GCA_007570785.1 Antilocapra americana
AAAAAAAAATAGAAACACTGAAGTCAAAACCGTGATCAAAAATCTTCCCCAAAACAAATGCCCAGGGCCAGATGGCTTCACAGGTGAATTCCATCAAAGAGTAAGACAAGAGCTAATACCTATCCTTCGAAACCTCTTCTTAAAATTTGCAGAGGGAAACACTTCCAAATGCATTCTCCGAGGCCACAATCACACTGACGCCAAAACCAGACACTGATATCACAAAAAAGAAAATTACACGCCAATGTCACTGATGAGCATAAGTGCAAAATCCTCCAGAAAATTATAGCAAACAGAATTCAAGAACACAATAAAAACATACACCACGATCAAGCTGAGTTTATCTCAGGGTGCAGGATTCCTGGATATGCACAAGTCAATTAATATGGTACATCATATTAACAAATTGAAAGTTAAAACCATATAATTTCAATAGATCCTGAAAAAGCTCTTGCCAAAATTCATCACCCTTTTATGATTAAAAAATAAATCAACTCTTCAAAAAACGGGCATAGCGGGAACCTACTTTCCCATGAAGGGCATATACAACAAGCCTCTCAACAAACATTCCCAATGATGAGAAATGGAAAACATTCCCCCTGAGATCAGGAACAAGAAAAGGGTGCCCACTCATGCCACTAATATTCAACATAGTTTTGGAAGTGCTAGCTACAGCAATCAGAGAAGAGATAGAAATAAAAGAAATCCAGATTGGAAAAGAAGAAGTAAAACTCTCACTCTTTGCAGATAGCATGATACTCTACATAGAAAACCATAAAGATACTATCAGAAAATTACAAAAAATTATCAGTGAATTTGGAAAATTCATAGGATATGAAATTAATAACACAGAAATCAATTTATATAATAACAAATAAACATCAGAAAGACAAATTAAGGTATCAATCCCATTTACAATTGCAACAAAATGAATAAAATACTTAGAAATAAGCCTACCTATGGAGACAATAGAACTATATACAGACAATTATGAGAGACAGATGGAAGAAATCAAAGATGATATAAAGAGATAGAAGGATATTCCATGCTTTTGGGTTGCAAGAATTAATATGGTGAAAAAGACTGCACTACCAAAAGCAAACTACAGATTGAATGCAATATCAAATTACCAATGGCATTTTTCACAGAACTGGAAGAAAAAATTTCACAATATGTATGGAGACACAGAAGACCTCAAATCGCCAAAATGATTTTAAGAAAGAATGGAGCTGGAGGAATCAGCTTATCTGATTTCAGACGATAGTACAAAGCTACAGTCATCCAGAGAGCATGGCACTGGTGCAAACACAGACGTATAGGCCAATGGAACAAGATAGAAAGCCGAGAGATATACCCACGCACCCGTAGGCAGCTTACCTCTGAAAAAGGAGGCAAGAATATACAGTGGGGAAAATAGAGTCTCTCCAATAACTGATGCTGCAAGAACTGGACACCTACATGCAGAAGAATGAAATTAGAACACTTCATAACACCATACGCAAAGATAAACACAAAATGGATTAAAAACTGAATGTAAGACCAGACACTATAAAACTCTTGAAGGAACACATAGGCAGGATACTGTATGACATAAATCATAGCATGGTCTTTTATGAGTCACTTCCTAAAATAATGGAAATAAAGTCAAAAAAATAAATAGGACTTAATTAAACTTATAAGCTTTTTATTGGAAAGGAAACCATAAACAAAGTGAAAAGACAACCCTCCAGATGAAACAAAATAATAACAAAGGAAATAACTGATAAAGTATTAAATTTCAAAATATGCAAGCAGCTCATACAACTCAATACCAGAAAAACAAACAACTCGATCAAAAAGTGGGCAAAAGACCTAAACATGTATTACACCAAAGAAGACCTACAGATGGCTAATAAACCCATGAAGACATGAACAACATCACTCATTATTATATATGTCATTGCTCAGTCGTGTCCGACTATTTGTGACCCCATGAACTGTAGTTAGAGACATGCTAATCAAAACTGCTATGACATATCACCTCACACTAGTCCAAATGGCCATAATAAAAAAAAGCCACAAACAGCAAGTGTTGAAGAGGGTGTAGTTATACAGAACCCTTCTGCACTTCTGGTGGGAACGTAAATTGATACAGCCACTATGGAAGATAGTATGGACAGTCCTTAAAATAAAACTAGGAATCAAACCACCATATGACCTAGCAATACCCCTTCTAGGCATATAACCTGAAGAAACCAAAACTGGAAAAGCCACCTGTACCCCAGTGTTCATTGTAGCACTATTTACGATAATCAATGCATGCAAACAATCTAGATGTCCATCGACAGTTTAATAGATAAAGAAGCTGTGGTATATATATACAATGGATTATTACTCAGTCATAAAAAGGAATGCATTTGAGTCAGTTCTGATGAGGTGGATGAACCTAGAGCCTATTATACTGAGGGAAGTAAGTCAGAGAGAGAAAATCATATATTGTATATTAATGTACTTATAAGGAATCTAGACACATGGGACTGATGAACCTTTTCACAGAGCAACACTGGACATGCGCACATAGAGGACAGGCTTATGGGCAAGAGTGGGGGAGTAAAGGGGGAGGGTGAGATGAATGGAGAAAGTGGCATAGATGCATATACACTAGCGTATGTAACCAGACACCAATGGGAATTTGCTCTATGACTCAGGGAACTCAAACTAGGGCTCTGTAATAACCTAGATGGGGTGGGAATGGATGGGAGGTGGGAGGGAGATTCAAGAGGCAGGGGATATATGTACACGTATGGTTAATTCATGTTGATGTATGACAGATTCAAACCAATATTGTAAAGCAATCATGAATCAATTAACAGAAATAAATATATATAAAACAGAAGATAAGCAGGAATTTCTCTTCAAAACTTTAAGAAGTGGCACAGTTTAATGACTTAGACAAGATCAAGTGTCAGGTATGTGTTGATCAATCACTAACCAGTGTCTGACTTTTCGTGGACCTGTGGACTGTAGCACATCAGGATGCTCTGTCGTCTACTATCACCTGGAGTTTTTCATGTCCATTGAGTCAATGATGCTATCTAACCCATCTCATCCTCTGCTGCCCCCTTCTCTTTTTGCCTTCAATCTTTCTCAGCATCAGGGTCTTTTCCAATGAGTCAGCTCTTGCATCAGGTGGCCAGAGTATTGGAGCTTCAGCTTCGGCATCAGTCCTTCCAGTGTAGATTCAGGATTGATTTCCTTTAGGATTGACTGGTTTGACCTGCAGTTCAGAGACCCTCAAGAGTCTTCTCCAGCACTGCAATTCAAAAGCATCAATTCTTCAGTGCTCAACTTTCTTTATGGTGCAACTCTCAGATACATATATGACTACTGGGAAAACCATAGCTTTGACGGAATGGGTCTTTGTCAGGAATATGATGTCTCTGCTTTCATTACACTGTCTAGATGACTGCAGCCAAGAAATTAAAACATGCTTGCTCCTTGGAAAGAGAATTATGACAAACCTAGACAGTTGTCAAGTTAGTAAACGGTGCATAGGAAGGACAGGGAAGCCTGGTATGCTACAGTCTATGGGGTTGCAGAGTCAGACACAACCGAGTGACTGAACAACAACAGCAACAACATACAAAGGAACCAGTGGGAGGGAAGACAAGAAGCTTTATTGTAGCTACAAGAGTTGAGTTTGTAAAAGTGAACCTTTTCAGTTACCACACATAGCTGCAAGTTTATTCCCACTGAGGACAAGTCTATTTGTTATCCCAAATGAAATATGCTATTCAAGCAGTTTGATGATCTTTTCTGTCATGATGCACATGCTTTTTCCATACCTCCAAGCAATTCTGCAACACTGGCTGGATGTCCTCCAATTTAGTTCATACTAATACCACCTACCTGAAACAGCTTCAGACCCCAGGGGTTGCTGGCTCAGTTCCACAGACACACTGCCCCCCCCCGGCTTCAGAGGCCCATCACAAATCCATGGGACCTGCCCTTCTGGTCGCATCATAAGATCGGAGTGGGCTGCAGCTGCATCTTCAGGCTCAGTTACTCGCCAGTGTGTCCCACGGAGCTCAGAAGAAACTCACTGGGTTAGCGCAGGACCAACCAGTTGGAAGCAAGGCCCAGGCAAGCTGTGGCAGATGTTAAGAGCAGACAGCAGGAACCTACCAAGTGCAGAGCTTCCATGCTCTTCCAGGACTCCTCACTCCCAGTTCCTCCAAGCTGTCAGTCCTGGAGGTTCTCAGAACCAAGGCATCAAACATGGGCATGAATTACTTATTCATTCACCATTGCTGACTGTGGAACTTCCAGCCCTTTGCCCTTCGCTGGACATCAGGAGGGTAGGATTGTTATTTCAACCATCTAATCATTTGGTTGGTTCCTGGGGCAACTAGCCTCCATTCTTAGCTTTTCAAAAATCACTGTATTGACATAACAAAAGGCATTTAGGAAATTCCAAGAGTTTCTAGAGTTCTGCGCCCCAAATGGGGTCAAAGATCAACTATGTATTTTTTATCAGAAATCACAATATCACAAATCCTAACATTGTTGCAAGTTTGTTAGGATGGTAACATATTGGCAGTGTATTGTGTCAGCTAATCACTATAGTTTACTTGCACAAAGAAATTCTCTATTTGTTTTTGCAAGAACTTGATTTTTAAACCAAGCATTAGTGTTAGGTTGTGTTGATTATTATTTTGCCTGTACATTTGTTAAGATGTACAATCACTAATAACATTCTTTTTCCAGGCTTACAATTTGTTACTCTGCCAAAGTGCAAGGTTTAGGTCATAGTATAAGTTCTTTTCACCAGAAAATAGATATTTCCTTTTCCTGGAAGTTGAAAGTAACTATCTGTAACCTTAGGCCCCTTATGTCATTAAACTATCAGGCACAAAAATTGATGTGACCACAGGCTAAGGACATTGAACTCAGCCACCAAACGGCCATTGTCTTACTACTTAATGTGGACAGGGAAATTACATTTGGATACAGGAGATTCTCTGAGGCGTTTCCTTTGTACTTTTCCATGTTCCTATAAAGGTTAATAGAAGACAGCAGGAACCTATTAAGTATGAGATCTCTCTAGATTCTGTCCATTTGGAAAGGAAGTTCAGGTTAACCCCACAAGGTAAGGGACATGGACTGTTTCATTGCCTGCTGAAGACAAGGCAGATATAGAATCAGGTGTAGAAAAACGAATTTACAATTTCAACAGACTCTAAAGTTCATTACTGAAGGGAGGATTGCTTCATTGTGCTTTCTAGTCTGATTTTTATAAATATACTTGGAATTTTGTAACTATATTTTCCTCTTTGCCCTTATGGTTTTAAAGAAATGTCATTCTATTTTTTTAAGTACAAGACACCTGTGTGGAGTTGTGACTAAACTAAAGAAGGTAATAATGTCACCAAATATAAATAAGGTGACTCTTGGAAGTTTTGACTTCAGTCAATAGAAAGAGAACAAAGGAATCATCATTTTAGAAGACAGGTTTAATAGGGTTATGTAGACACATAATTGTTGGTATTGTGGACAATGGTGAACTACAGTGATTATTTACTTGGGGTTCCCATGCACCACATCTACCTTCTACACACTGCTATGCCCTCTTAGAGGTTAGAGCTTATAACCTGTGTTTCACACTCTTTTGGTCTGCAGGGTTTCGCTGAGTTTTGCCCATAGAAATTGGAGTGGGAAATCAGAAACCAGGAAGATTTCTCCAGCTCTACCAGTGTCCACAGTAGTTAGAAACAGAGATCTGGGGAGAGACCTCCACGTGTAGATCTGGTGATCCAGAGGGAAAATCCTGCTTGATTCCTGCTAGCCTGTTCTAGCACAAGTTTCCCAGTCCGGTAAGTTTTTATTGTAATTTGGACTTCTTGCATTGTGCAGTGTCCTTTGCTCCTCTGTTTGCTTGGTTGTGAGCTTATTCGCTCAGTCCTCTCAGACTCCTTGCAACCTCATGGACTGTAGCCTGCCAGGTTCCTCTGTCCATGGAATTCTTCAGGCAAGAGTACTGGAGTGGATTTCCCTGCCCTCCTCCAGGGGATCTTCCTGAGCCAGAGATCCAACCAGCATCCGCTGTGTCTCCTGCATTGCAGGCGGATTCTTTACCTGCTGAACCATTTGTTCCTCTTTGCTTGTTAAATCTAAATCCTAACTTACCTGATAATATTGTCTCTCTCTCCCTGTCTCTCCCTATCTCCCTCTCGTCCAAGCCTGGCCAATTGCAGTGCATAAGCCAGGTTTAGTTTCCTAGGTCACTCTGATTAGGTGTGCTCCTTGTATACAGCACAGAGTAAGGTTAAGTCAGTTGAAGGAACCTTTCCTTTAATAGACAGATTCACACTGTACATGCTTATAGATATGACTCATGTTTGGTGGAAACTTTGTTGTAGCATCTTATGCTGAAACACATGCACTCCCCTTTCTTTTTGTGCTTTTACATTTACTTTGTTATTTGAGGAAGTTTTGTGTCTTTTCTATATGTCTAAACCTGTATAGTACATTTCCTGGGACACCATTCCTGTTTTCTTTATACTCAACTATTTGACACCTTGCTGCCAGTTGTAAATGGGATGTTTGAACCTACTTCTCAGTGGTCGGAGTTTATATCCCCCTCATCTCTTCATTGTCCTGCCATGATTTGGTTACATTCTTTCTACTTTGCAGAATATATAATTCACACAAATGTAACTCTACCCATGCCCCAGTCCTTATTTCAGTCTCAACTCTGGAAAAAAAATTATGCATACAAAATGCTTAACATCATGATATTGCCCATTTCCCAAGTCATCTTTTGACATATATATTAAAGCAAACAGAGTCTCAGAATCTTCAAGGCCCCTTCCTACCTTGCCCACAAAATAATTAATAAAAACAAACAAAAAACCCTTCTTTGGAGACTAAACAGTGCCATCTGATGGAATAAGCTTGATTTTGTTGTTCAGTCACTTACTTGTATTGCACTCTTTGCAACCCCTTGGACAGCAGCTCGCCAGGCTTCCCTGTCCCTCACTAGCTCTAGGAGTTTGCTCAGACTCATATCCATTGGGTCAGTGATGCCATCCAACCATCTCGTCCTCTGTCAATCCCTTTTCCTCCTGCCCTCTATCTTTCCTAGCATCAATGTCCTTTCCAATGACTTTGTTCTTCACATCAGGTAGACAAAGTATTGAAACTTCAGCTTCAGCATCAGTCCTTCCAATGAATATTCAGGGTGGATTTCCTTTAGGAAGAGTGATTTCTTTACGTTGCTCACCAAGGGACTCTCAAGAAAACACCACAGTTTGAAAGCATCTGTTCTTTGGCACACAGCCTCCTTTATGGTCCAGCTCTCACATTCACACACGATTACTGGAAAAACCATAGCTTTGTCAAAGTGATGCTTTTTAAATTGTTGTCTACATTTGTCATAGCTTTTCTTCCAAGGAGCAGGGGTCTTGTAATTTTGTGGCTCCAATCACTCTCGTCTGTGATTTTGGAGTCCAAGAAAATGAAGTTGGTCTCTATTTCCATTGTTTTGCCATCTATTTGATATTAAGTTTTGAGACCACATGCCCTGATCTTCACTTTTTGCATGCTGAGTTTTAAGCCAGCCTTTTCACTCTATTCTTTCATTTTCATCAAGTGGCACTTCAGTTAATCTTAGCATTATGCTAGGAGGTGGTGTCATCTGCGAATGTGAGCTTGTTGATATTTATCCAGCAGTCTTGATTTCAGCTTGTGAGTCATCCATCCTGGCATTTCATATGATGTACTCTGCATAAAGTTAAATAACAGGGTGACAATATACAGCCTTGATGTACTCCTATCTCAATTTGGAACTGGTTAATTTTTCCATTTCTGGTTCTAGCTGTTGCTTCTTGACATGTGTACACATTTCCAAGCTGGTCTGTTATTCCCATCTCTACAAGAATTTTCCAGTTTGTTGTGATCCACAAAGTCAAAGGTTTTAGTGTAGTCAATGAAACAGAAGTAGATGTTTTCCTGGAATTCCCTTGATTTATTTATGATCCAGCAGATGCTGGCAATTTGATTTCTGGTTCCTCTGCCTTTTCTAAACTCAACTTATCCATCTGGAAGTCTCGGTTCAGTTCATATACTGTTGAAGCCTAGCTTGAAGGATTTTGAACATCACCTCACTAACATGTGAAATGAGTGTAATTTGTGGTAGTTTGGACATTCTTTAACATTATCTTTCTTTGAGATTGGAATGAAACCTGACCTTTCAGGCTTGTGGCCACTGGTGGGTTTCCCAAATTAGCTGTCATATTGAGTGCAGTACTTTATTGGTGTTATCTTTTAGGATTTGAATAGCACAGCTGGAACTCCATCACCTCCACTAGCTTTGTTTATGATAATGCTTCCTAAGGCCCACTTGACTTCACACTCCAGGATGTCTGGCTCTAGGTGAGTGATCACACCATCATGGTTATCCAGGTCCATTAAGACATTTTTTTGTACAGCTTTTCTATGTATGCTTGCCACCTCTTCTTAATATCTTCTGCTCCTGTTAGGTCTCTACCATTTCTGTCCTATATTAAGCTTATCTTTGCATGAAATGTTTCCTTGGTATCTCTAATTTTCTTTTTATTTATTTATTTATTTTCTTTCCCATACTATTGTTTTCCTCTATTTCTTTGCATTGTTCACTTAAGAGTCCTTTTTTGTCTCTTCTTGCTATTCTTTCGAATTCTTCATTCAGGTAGAATAAGGAAGAGTACATATTTAAAGTATCCCCTACTGTTATGGCCCTTTAATGGGCTGGGGCTTGGGGGCGCAGAGTGGAGGATAAGAAAATAAAGGAAGAGAGAAAGGAGAGAAAGAGAGGAATGAATAGAGACCTGGGGACCAAGACTCTGATGGAGTAAAGGCTTTTATTCAACATAATGTGGGCATAAGATAGCCTTTTCAGCAAAGATAAAGATCAAAAATCTTACAACTTATCCAGGAAACATAAGGCTAGAATCCATCTCAAAGAGAGGGTGTTGTAAAACTCACTTTCCATAGAAAGGAAAGAAGGCTGTAAATAGTTACTTTTACTTTAATAAAGTATGCATTCCTTAGCCCCCGGGGGAAGTTTGCCTCTCCACTCATCTCTGAATATTCAGTGATTAATAAGGGACATCAGAAAACAACACACAGGAAGCCTCCTGCCAAATGTTCCCTGACACCCTACATCCATGGAGGCAGTTCTCTCAACATTTAAAAAAATCTCCCTGCAGTGTAGGAGACACAGGAAAAGCTAGTTTCATTCCTGGGTTGTGAAGATTCCATGGAGGAGGAAATGGCAGTCCTCTCCCATATTTTTGCCTGGAAAACCTCATGGACACAGGAGACTTTTGGGCTACAATCCAAAGGGTAGCACTCCATCAGACATGACTGAGTGACTTAACATGTAGCTATAACCATGGAATGGGCACATCTTTATATCAATAGTATTCTGTGAGTTCTTGCACATTTAAAAATACTTTCTGTAGTTTAATACTTGGCTATCTGCTTGGATGGATATAAAATGCTTGATTTTCATTTTCTTTTCTTTCATAACTTTCATGAAAATGCTCTTCTATTATTGCCTTGTCTTTTAGTTTCCTTGGAGAATTCTAAAGTCTGTCTATTTCCCCCTTCCTTTAAATCACCTGGAGCTCGGAGGAACTTCCCACTGCCTTTACAGTTGAAGACACTTTTAATGTATCTATTTTAAATATGCAATATGATGAGTCTTATAACATATATATAGTTATGTCATGGTTTCACTGACAGGCTATGTCCAACTCTTGTGACCCCATGGATTGTAGCCTGCCAAACTCCTCTGTCCATGGAATTTCTCAGGTGTGAATCCTGGAATAGGTTTCCATTTTTTTCTCCAATACCTCTATACAACTACTCTACAATTGAGATGTAAATGTTTTCATCATCCCAAATGTTCCTTCATGCTTTGTGAAGTCTCTCCATGTTCCATAACTAAACTATTTTTTTTGGAGTGGATGTTCAGGTTCAATGAGAAGTGAAATTTTGAAAAAAAAACACTTTTCACTTTATATTTTATTCTGAAAGTGGTAATTTTTAAAGCAAAGGTAAACATATAAATAGCTAAACACCTAAAGTAAAGTTAATCTTAAGTATTCTGATTATTTTTTTAATATATATGTATACCTGTGTAACTATTACCTGGAACGAAATTGAGGAAATATCTAGCACATCATCAGGTTTCCTGTGTCTCTTCCCTTTCTGTACCACAACTTATCGCATAGGCACTACCTTTATGATGAGGTTTTCCACTTTTTGAAGTGCCTATCAATGAAATTATAAGATACATACTTAGTGAGTGTGTTTGATTTTTTTCCATTTATGAGAGCTGTGAGATTATCCCAAACTGCTCTCTATAGCAGTACTTCATTTTGTTTTCTAAATTAGTGAATATTAATTGATTGTATGAAAATGCTACAAATGTTTCATCTGTTCTCTGAATGTTCATGGGAACCATTTGCATTTTTGCCATTTATGAATAAAGCTGCAATGAACAGTTTCCTATGTGTCTTTTTACAGGCATGCACTCCAGATCCTCTGGTGAGGGAGAGATTAGGGGGATAAACTTCCAGGTGCAAAATAGAGGGATCATAAACATGAAGTATTCCGTGTGGAGCATATAGGCAATAATTATGCAATTTTAAAGTTTGATAGATGGTAACTAGACTTACTATGGCAATTATTTTGAAATGGACAGAAATATGAAATCACTACACTGCAACAGAAAGTAACATAATGTTGTAGGCCAGTTGTACTTAAAAGAGCAAACAAATACTTTGAAATAGAGATCTGATTTGTGGTTACCAGAGGCTAGGGCTGGAGATGGGGGAACTGGAGGAAGCCGGGCAAAAGGTACCACCTTCTAGCTGTGAGATAGATTAGTACTAAGAATGTAGGGAACAGCACAATTAGTATGATTAATTCTGCTGTGTCTTATGTATGAAAGTTAATAGGACAGTAAGTCCTGAATTCATGTTACAAATTTTTTAAAATTTCTTTAATTTTATATCTATATGAGATGATGGATATTCACAAACCTTACTGCTGTAATCATTTCATTATATATTAAAATTATATCCTTAGTCCATACACCTGAAACTTAGGCAGTGCTTTATGTCAATTATATGTAAACAAAATTGGGAAAATTGATAATCATTAAACCCACACATAAATAGCATGTAAAAAAGGGATTGTCCTAAAACTTGTGTGATTGTTTTTAAGATCTACTATAATTTTTTTAAAATCTTTTACTTCCCTAAGCCCATGAAAATGCGGATGACTCAAATAACTGGGAAAAACTTCACCTACTCTCTAGAAATATATTATTGAAAGTCAGTATCTGATATATGGCTTTGGAGCCAATCCATATTAGCCACAGAGTGTTGTGCACATACATGTCAGGTGATGAATACAATAACTTATTGTGAAACTACTGACAGAAACAAGTTGGGGACATTTTGAAAGTCTGAACTTTGATATTTACTAAATGGCACTAATTAACTAGCTTCATTATAATGCATTTAAATTCAGTCACACTTGGTAACTGCAAGTGAAGCAGATTTTGAACTCTAAACAGAGCAACTGAAGTATTTGTGTGAATGCACCATTGGGAAAATCTAACATGCTGTTGTTGATCAATGTCCTTCTCACCTCGTGGTTTTACACTGCTCATGGACAGGGTAAGTTGAAACAGATATGAACACTCAGCCTTCCTCCTGGATATAACTATCTACTTTGCTTTGTGTTTGTTTCTGTTTGAATCTGGTTAAAATAGCCTACACTGTGAGATAATCATAAGAATACCATAATAGAAGAATTATCACATATTCACCTAGAAGGGGAAAACAAAATGAATCCTTTTCTATGTCATCTGAGTTCCACAGTGCAAAAAGGTACTCTATGTAGATTATGGGGCATGTGAATATGCTCATGAAAATGTGAATAGAAAATGTGTCACAGAAAAGCTAGCTTATAATTCCAGAACGTTTTGGAGAGTCTTTGTTCTAGAGAACAATGCTTATTTTTATACTTTTACATATAGTAATTTTTGCAGGTTCAAATCTCATTTTAAATATGTTCAGTTGACTGTATTGTGATTACAGCTTAATAGATCTATTAAATGGCATTAACGTCACTGTTAGTTTAAGGCTTTTAGAAATCCAGCTTAGGTACAGGATATATTTTCCTTTTACAAAATGTGGAATACAGTCTTAATTTCCAGTGTAATGCCAATGTTTAAAAGACATTTAAAATTATTTTCAGAGAGAAATGGAAATGACAACCTTGAAAAACCTTGTCACTTTCTTTTTTTTTTGAGAATTTATGGACTTTATGATTTATTTATTTATTTTTAAATTCTTTTCATTAGTTATCTATTTTTACACAATAGTGTAGACATGTCAGGCTCAGTGTCCCAATTCATCCCTCTACCCTTGAGTCCCCCTATCCATACATCCATTTTCTACACCTGTATCTCTATTATTGCTTTGCAAATAAGTTCATCTGTATCATTTGTCTAGATTCCATATATAAGCAATATTGTACAATATTTATTTTTCTCTTTCTGACTTGCCTCACTCTGTATGACAGTCTCTAGGTCTATCCACATCTCTGCAAATTGCACAGTTTCATCCTTTTTATGGCTGAGTGAGATTTCATTGAATACTACTTCTTCTGTATCTGTTCTTCTGTTGATGCACATTTAGGTTGCTTCCTTGTCCTGGCTATTGTGAATAAAAGAGATAACTAATGAGAACTTACTGTGTATCACAGGGAGCTCCACTCAATGCTGTCTGGTGATCTAAATGGGAAGGGAATCCAAAAAATGGGATATATATTTATGTGTGTGTGTATATATATATATATATATATATATATATATATATATATATATATTCATATAACTGATTCATTTGATGTACAGCAGAAGCCAACCCAACAAAGTAAAGCAACTACACTCCAATAAAAATCAATGAAAAAGAAAAAAATTAAATTATATAAATGTATTAATATAAGTAATTAAATAGTAAAAACAAAGATTTTACTTTAAAAAGTAAACTTTTAAGCTCTTCACTATGATGTTTTTGTCTTCCATTTTCTTTAATAATCCAGTTGTCTTCAAGTTCTTGCAAAGGAAACCTCTAATGACTTTTATGACATTTTGGGAATCAAGATGTGAATAGAATATGAATCACTCTGCATTATTCATCTCATAATTTGTTGCATGTTATTTTAGTCCATTTGGCAATTTTCTTTGTGAACCACATAACTGTCCAGTCTTAAGTGTTACAATTAAGAGCAGCTCAAGCTCCAGATCAATCACCATTATTCTTGCTAAGGAGCAGGCAACATGTTGTTTAATTCAGTTTCTTCTGATTCCCAGGTGTACGAGTGATGGTTTATTCACCAATTAGATACAAGAATATAGGCATATTTTCAAACAAGAGGAGAAAGAGTACACAAAATGAAAGGGAAATGTGACTCTTTGACCACTGTTCACCAGATATTTCAGTGCAACCCCTGTCTTCTCGTTAACAACTGAACTCTTTCCAAAAGTGGTCTTAAAGCCAAATTTTTGAATATTTATGCAGTGGTTTTTAATCATTTATGGGTGCAATTGTGAAATTTTTAGCATGCAAAATAATTGTAATCTCAGATCCAAGATTCACATTATCTAACACCTATTGTAGTAGATGCCTGCGTGCCTCTATGTCTGCATGCTAAGTTGCTTCAGTCATGGCTGAGTCTTTGCCTCCACATCAACTATAGCCCACCAGGCTTCTCAGTCCGTGGGATATTCCAGGCAAGAATACTGGGGTGGGTTGCCATGCCCTCCTCCAGGGGATCATCCAAACCCAAGGATCGAACCTACCTGTCCTATGTTTCCTGCATTGGCAGACCGGTTTGTTCTTTACCACCAGCACCAAGTGGGATGGTCGTTGTATTAGATACATAGTCCTAATTAACAAATTTTCTAGAAAACATTGGCTTAAGACAACACACCTCCATATTCTTAGAACTCCTGTGGCTCAGAATGAGGAAAGGGCTTCACTGGCTAGGTCTGCGTCACTTGTTTGGGTGGCAACTGGATAATAGCCTGGACTGCTATCACCTGAAGGCTCAGCAGGGCCGGAGGCTTTGCTTCTGAGTTGGCTCACTTTCCTGGCTTTGCAGGGAGGCCTCAGCACCTGACCCCTTGGGCATCTCCGCAGGTTGCTTGAGAGACAGCTAGCTTTCCTCAGGGCCAGTGATCCCAGACGGGGAGGAGGAAGCTTCCATACCAGGTATGAGTTTGTCACACTGTCATGTCAGTCAAGTTGTGAGATGTCCTGTCAATCACGAGACATGGTCACCAAGTCCTGCACACTCAGTGGTGAGGACTGAGGCTCTACTGTGTGGAGAGAGGAGTGTGGAAGACAGTGTGGACTGTCCTAAAACCACCACAGTATAGAAAAACATCAGGTCATCTGGACAGAGTATTTTCTGGAGGTGCTTCCTTTACTCCTCAACTTCTTTGCTCCCTCTAAAAGTCTTCCTCTTTCTAACAGTTCACTGTAACATTTCAGCGTTCTTAAACCTGATATATAAGTGAGGGCAGCTAAGTGTTGTGTAACAACTGTCAGGCCAAAGGATGAGTTCTGTGAGTAGAAAGATGCTCAACATCACTCATTATCAGAGAAATGCAAATCCAAACCACAATGAGGTACCACTTTACACCAGTCAGAATGGCTGCCATCCAAAAGTCTACAAGCAATAAATGCTGGAGAGGATGTGGAGAAAAGGGAACCCTCTTACACTGTTGGTGGGAATGCAAACTAGTACAGCCACTATGGAAAACAGTGTGGAGGTTCCTTAAAAAGCTGCAAATAGTCCTGCCATATGACCCAGCAATCCCACTGCTGGGCATATACACCAAGGAAACCAGAATTGAAAGAGCCACGTGTACCCCAATGTTCATCGCTGCATTGTTTACAATAGCCAGGACATGGAAGCAACCTAGATGCCCATCAACTGACGAATGGATAAGAAAGCTGTGGTACATATACACAACAGAATATTACTCAGCATTAAAAAAAAATTCATTTGAAGCAATTCTATTCAGATGGACGAAACTGGAGCCCATTATCCAGAGTGAAGTAAGCCAGAAGCAAAAACAACAATACAGTATATTAACACATATATATGGAATTTAGAAAGACGGTAACGAGAACCCAACATGCGAGACAACAAAAGGAACGCAGATGTATAGAATAGACTCGTGGACTTTGTGGATGAGGGTAAGGGTGGGATGATATGGGAGAAGGGCATTGAAGCATGTTAATTGTCATGTGTCTAATCAATCGCCAGCCCAGGATTGATGCTCGGGACTGGGGCAGCGAGATTTCCCCGGGGGGAGGGAGGAGAGAGGGAGGTTCCGGAGGGGAAGCATATGTAAACCCATGGTGATATCATGGCATTGTATGGCAAAAACAATAAAAAAATAAAGAGAAAAAAAAAAAAGAAACATCCAAATAGATTTTCCATTCAATAGAAGCTCCTCATGTAATCCTGTCAAATTTAAAACTTATATTTAAAAATTATAATAACCTGAGCCTGAATCTTTGGAGTAAGTTGCAAAAGTACAGAAACCTAGAAACACTTTAAGAACTGAGCAAATATTTTCATCAATTTTAAGATCAATCTGAGCCACCATTATGATGGCACAGCCAAAGCGACTCATGAGTCCTGAACCTGTGTTGGTAGGAGTGTAAGAGGAGAATGAGGCTGTTCCGAGTCCTGACGAAGTCAATGCCATTCAAACTATAGTGGACTATTATATATGCTTCAATTAACGATCTGGCTAGAGAGATAAAGACAGATTCACATGTGACCAAATGAAAGAGAAGACGAGGAAAACGCCTCAGGCCAGTGATAATAATGATGCTTACTTTTAATTATGCCCACCTTGTGTACCTTTTGGAAGTGAGTCTCAGTGGATTATTTTACAGTATTCATATTCTATGATGCATCAATGATAACTGTACTAGTTCTGAAATCAGATCATTAGAACTCAAATCTCTCCTCTGCAATATAATGACAAAGTTAATTGAGTTCTTTTCACTTGCCTCTTGCAAATACAAAGACTCAAACTTGCACAACATAGAATTATTGAAAGATACACATTTCTTAACATACAGGATGAAATTTATAAAATTCAAGGATGAAGAGAAATTATTCTAATCTCCAGAAAGTAGTGGGAGGACACCTAGATTGTTACTTAAGAGGAATCAAACTATATAAGCATATCAAACTTAAAAATATAGAGGAGCTTAAAAAAATGGGGGAAATCTATCAGCGATGAGAGATGCAGACTATAGGCCTCAAGAGGCTATAACTGACAAGTCTTTATTAAAGAAATGGAGCAAGATAGGCAAAGATTCAAATTTTATAATTCACATAACAAGCATATATGTGAAAATTACTCATAACAATAATTATATTGTAATACCTCATTTTGGTATACCTCAGTTAAATTATCCCTCATTTAAAATATTTGCAAGAAATACTGAAATATGCATCATTCTCCAATTAAAATTAGACCACAAGTGACAAGGATTTCCCTTCATGTTAACCATTTGGGTAGTAAGGATTATTGACTCTTCATTTCTCCGATTAGACAAGCAAAGGGAAAGATATCTTAATATCTAGTTTGAAGGATAAATAAGACTGTTACTCGGTGTGATTTAATCAATGAAAAATTATTGTGATTCTCTTTATATATCACATATTTCCAATAAACATAAAAGTAAACTAATGAATGATAATTGTAAAAAAAAGTCTGTTTTCTTCCTACATTGACTAGGTCTGAGAATAAATGTCAGGATTCTGGTTTCTGATGAGAATGGAAAGAAAAAAAAGAAGGCAGACGAGCCACAAGATAAAAATCTGTACTTTCACCTCTTGATTAAGATACTAATTTAGTCAACCAAGGTTGTGACTTCTGTACTTAAGGAGAATTTAGTTAATGCATCTGTATACTTTCCTAACAAGGGAATCCACATACAAATTTACATAATATGACCCACAAGACATAATTTGATGTTCATTAGCAAGGACTTCCTTACATACTTCAATCATCTGAGTTTTTTATAACCTTTTTTCCTCTAGAAACAATAATGCAATGAGTATAATTAACTAAATAAGCATATAATTAGTAGATTAAACACTAAGTCTAGTTTGCTTGTATACTGAGGTAAAACATTATTTCTAATTTTTTTATTCCAAGGGAAACCTTGTAATTATCCAGTAATAAAAAATGGACAAGTATATTACTCATACGGAGGATACTTTCCAGCACGTGTGAATCACACGTGAATCTACAGTTTTCCTATAGATGTGATCAGGATTTTGTGTCTCCTTCACAACATTACTGGGATCACCTGATTTGCACTGCAGAAGGATGGTCTCCAGAAGAACCATGCATCAGTAAGTAAACCTCTTTAAGTTTATATGCATAGATCTTTGAAAGAGTGAAGAAACAAAAGTATATAAGTGAGTACAGTGAAGTGTTGTGTAACAACAGTCAGGACCAGGGATGAGTTCTACGAGCAAAAATATCCAAGTAGATCTTCCCTTTACTAGAGGCTTTTCATGTAAATCCTGGAGAGATACAGAGGTTTACAAGAATATCTGCATCATTTATACATATTTTAATCATAAAATTAAAGATAATATGGAACATCATATTTTTCATTTTTCACAAACATGATAGTAGCTTCCATGTTTATTGTTAGATGTTATATTTGAATACTAATGCATTCTCATGTAAATTCTATAAGGTTAATCTTTAATGTACTATTTTACCAAATTTATGTTGTATTTCTTTCATATTACTATTATGATCCTAAGGACAATGTATTTTTAATTATTTGGAAAACGGACATACCCCACGTCGTGAAGGAAGATATTTACAGGGTAAAACTGTGAGAGTTCACTGCTATGAAGGCTACAGTCTTCCAAATAATCAGGACACAATGACCTGCACAGAGAGTGGCTGGTCTCCTCCTCCCAGATGCATCGGTGTCTGTGAGTAAACTGGGCGGAGATTCCAGTATGTTCATAATTTTCTAAGACTCAGCTGTATTATCCACTCCAAAATGTTTATACCAAATTCTTGTTTTGTCAAAGGACCTATTTAATTTTATTTTTTACAAGTGTCTGTGAGTGTACCTATAGACTTCTTGGTAAGTACACAACAAAATACATGTACCTATTGTTGGACATTAGTCAAGAAAATAGGAAAAGATCCACAAAGAAGAAACCTGTAATAACAGAGTGAGGTCAGAAAGATGGCAGGAGTCTCACTGTCTCTCCTGATATAAATGCAGACTTTGAGCATCATTTGTGGAGAAGAGTATCTTTGTGGGGTCCAGCAGTCTAGCAGAGACAGGACAGCATGCTGCTAGAGCACAGAGATTCAAGATTGGACGCATCACTGTGGGTTAGAGGAGTTGTCTCATGTTGCCCTTGAAGGGCCCCTCTTAGTGCCAAGATAGAGCCCTCAGCACAGGACTTTACCTGTGGGGAAATAAGAGCGTGTGAGCAAGGGCGGCTTCCTCATCTTCCAGCACACTGCTCTCTCCCCTTTTCCAGGACCCTGGGGTCACCTGCATGGCTGGGGGTGGGTAGAGGCCAGGGGCACATCATCCAGGGCTAGAATTCTTCAAGGGCCTTGGGTCCTACTGACCATGTTGGAGACATCACTAGCAAGCCCCCAAACCAATGCACATACCATGCTTGTGGATCCCGCTCACCCCTGGGCACCTCATCTCATCCACATCCCCCTCCCCAGGGCCCGCTCCCTTTGTAGGTCCCCACGGTGGCATCTAAACCTTTGCAGGTGGCCTGTGGGACATCTAGAGGCCAGCCTGTCTCCATGGGTCTGTGAGAAAGCACACACATGTGAGCGTTTGGCATTGCCCCAGGGAAGCAGCCAGGACACTGTAGGCACAGAGACTCTTTGCTGTGTTGATAGAAGCATGCGAGCTTCAAGATGATCTCCTAGGCGGAACGGAATACATGGGACAGGCGTATCCTTAAATGAGGTCTGAAAAAGCCTCAAAATCCCTGTCAGTGTGCCAGTGTGCTTCCCTCCCCAAGTCAGTCTGTGAAGACTGGAGGGTGTGACTGCTTCTTTAAATGCAAACACAGCAGCCTGAGTCTTCCAGGGACACAGACATCAAGGGACTAAAATGTTAACAGAGAAACACAATCGTTTTTCAGTTACCGACTCCAAATAATGCATATGGACTATTTGTCTGACAAGTATTTAAAAGTAATTGCTTAAGAATTTCATTGAATCTATAGATTGCTCTGGGTAGTATACTCACTTTCACTATATTGATTCTTTAGGTCTATGAACACAGTCTATTTCTCCATCTATTTGTGTCCTCTTTGATTTCTTTCATCAGTGATTTATAGTTTTCTATATATATAGGTCTTCTGTTTCTTTAGGTAGATATATTCCTAAGTAGTTTATTCTTTTTGTTTTGATGGTGAATCGAATTGTTTCCTTAATTTCTCTTTCTGCTTTCTTATTGTTAGTGTATAGGAATGCAAGGGATTACTGTGTGTTAATTTTATATCCTTCAACTTTACTATATTCATTGATTAGCTCCAGTATTTTTTTTGGTGGAGTCTTTAGGGTTTTCTATGTAGAGGATTATGTTGTCTGCAAACAGTGAAAGTTTTACTTCTTCGTTTCCAATCTGGATTCCTTTTGTTTCTTTTTCTGTTCTGATTGCTGTGGCCAAGACTTCCAAAACTATGTTGAATAGTAGTGGTGAGAGTGGGCACCCTTGTCTTGTTCCTGACAATTCCATTTAGGGGAAATGCTTTCAATTTTTCACCATTGAGGCTATTTGCTCTGGGTTTTTCATATATAGCTTTTATTATGTTGGGGTATGTTTCTTCTATTCCTGCTTTGTGGAGGGTTTTTATCATAAATGGATGTTGAATTTGTCAAAGGCTTTCTCTGCATCTATTGAGATAATCATGTAGTTTTTATTTTTCAATTTGTTAAGGTGGTGTATTACATGGATTGATTTGCGGGTATTGAAGAATCCTTGCATCCCTGGGATAAAGCCTACTTGGTCATGATATATAATGTTTTTAATGTATTGTTGAATTCTGTTTGCTAGAGTTTTGCTAAGGATTTTTGCATCTATATTCATAGGTTATATGTGTCTCTAGTTTCTTTTTTTGTGGCATCTTAGTCAGGTTTTGGTACTACAGTGATGGTGGCCTCATAGAATGAGTTTGGCAGTTTACCTTCCTCTGCAATTTTATGGAAGAGTTTGAGTAGGATTGGTGGTAGAATTTGGCTGTGAATCCATCTGGTCCTGGGCTTTTATTTGTTGGAAGATTTCTGATTCCGGCCTGACTTTAGGCTATACTCCAAAGCCACAGTCATCAAGACAGTATGGTACTGGCACAATGACAGAAATATAGATGAATGGAACAAAATATAAAGCCCAGAGATAAATCCATGCACCTATGGACACCTTCTATTTGACAAAGGAAGCAAGAATATACAATGGAGAAAAGACAATCTTTTTAATGAGTGGTGCTGGAAAAACTGGTTGACCACTTGTAAAATAATGAAACTAGAACACTTTCTAACACCATACTCAAAAATAAACTCAAAATGGATAAAAGATCTAAACGTAAAACCAGAAACTATAAAACTCCTCGAGGAAAACATAGGCAAAACATTCTCCAACATAAACCAAAGCAGGATCCTCTATGACCCACCTCCAGAATATTGGATATAAAAGCAAAATTAAACAAATGGGACCTATTTAAAATTCAAAGCTTCTACACAACAAAGGAAACTAAAAGCAAGGTGAAAAGGCAGCCTTCAGAATGGGAGAAAATAATAGCAAACGAAGCAACTGACAATCAATTAACCTCAAAAATATACATGCAACTCCTGCAGCTCAATTCCAGAAAAATAAACGACCCAATCAAAAAGTGGGCTAAGAAAATAAACAGACATTTCTCCAAAGAAGACATACAAATGGCTAACAAACACATGAAAAGATGCTCAGAATCACTCATTATCAGAGAAATCCAAATCAAAACCACAATGAGATGCCATTTCACACCAGTCAGAATGGCTGCCATCCAAAAGTCTACAAGCAATAAATGTTGGAGAGGATGTGGAGAAAAGGGAACCCTCTTACACTGTTGGTGTGAATGCAAACTAGTAGAGCCACTATGGAAAACAGTGTGGAGATTCCTTAAAAAACTGGACATAGAACTGCCATATGACCCAGCAATCCCAGTGCTGGACATACACATGGAGGAATCCAAAATTTGAAAGAGATACATGTACCCAATGTTCATCACCGCACTATTTACAATAGCCAGGATATTGAAGCAAACTAGATGCCCATCAGCAGATGAATGTGTAAGGAAGCTGTGGTACACATACACAATGGAATATTACTCAGCCATTAAAAAGAATACATTTGAATCACGTCCAATGAGGTGGATGAAACTGGAGCCTATTATCCAGAGTGAAGTAAGCCAGAAGGAGAAACAACAATACAATATATTAACATATATATATGGAATTTAGAAAGATGTTAATGATAACCCTGTATGCGAGACAACAGAAGAGACTCAGACGTATAGAGCGGTCTTTTGGCCTCTATTGGAGAGGGCAAGGGTGGGATCATATGGGAGAACGGCATTGAAACATGTAAATTATCCTATGTGAAATGAATCACCAGCCCAGGTTTGATGCCTGATACAGGGTGCTCAGGGATGGTGCACCGGGATGACCCAGAAGGATGGAATTGGGAGGAAGGTGGGAGGGGGGTTTTGGAAGGGGAACACATGTATACCCCTGGCAGATTCCTGTGAATATATGGCAAAACCAAGACAATAATGTAAGGAAAAAAGTTTTTCTTGAATTTATTACAATAAAAAAATTAATACATAAACAAAAAGAAAATAGCCAAGGGCTATTTCATTGAGATAGAAGAAAACAGTGGAGAAGGAAATGGCAACCCACTCCAGTGTTCTTGCCTGGGAAATCCCATGGACAGAGGAGCCTGGTGGGCTACAGTCCATTGAGTCTCAATGAGTCAGACACAACTGTAGTGGCTTAACAAGCATGCATGCAATCCTTTATACTTAGAGTAATTATTGGTAGATGAGAATGTATGAATTCTGTCTTTTTTTTTTCAGGATGTTTTATAGTTTCCTAATTCCTCTCCTCCTCTGACTGCTCGCCTTTGTGTATTCATGATTTTTGTCATAGTAGTATGCATTTGATAAATTTCTCTTTACCATTTGTGAATCTAGTACAGATTCTTGCTTTGTTTACCATGAGATTTACATAAAGAATCTTTCAGAGAGAGCAGGGTGTTTTATGTTGATGACATATGAACATCAACCACATGTTAAATCTCCTTCCTTTTACCCTTCTCCATTTTATCTTTTTGATGTCATGATTTGCCTATTTTATAGTGTGCACTTAATTAAAAAATAGTTGTAGCTATAGTAATTTTTATATTCTTGCACTTTATCTCTTAAATAGTTAAGTGTATAACCATCCATATCACAGCAGTACAGTGTTCTAAATGTGAATGTGCACTTACATTTACCAGTGTGCTGGGTATTTTCATGGAACTAATCAGCATTCTTTTACTTCAGCTTGAATAATTCCTTTTCGTGTTTCAGTAAGGAAGGTCTGTGTGGGTGCTCAGTCACCTCAGTTGTATCTGACTCTTTGAGACCCTATGGGTGGTAACCGGCCACACTCCTCTGTCCATGGCGTTCTCCAGGCAAGAATACTGGAGTGGGTTGATGGGCTCTCCTCAAGGATGGTCTAGTTGTGTTCAGTTTCCTCAGTATTTGTTGGTCTGTTGAAGTCTTTACATTCTTTTCATTTCTGAATGATATTTTCAAATATTCTACTTTGGCAGTTTTCTCTTTCAACACTTGGACTTCATTACCCTACTTTGCCCTGGCCCACTGGGTTTCTGTTGAGAAATAGACTTAGATCCAAATGAAGGCTCCTTAGTAAATTCCAGTGTTTTTGTTTTGTTAGCTTGTTTGTTTTTTCCTCATGGTGCTTGAAGGCTTCTCTATTTTTCTTTGATTTTTGCAACTTTATTATAATATGTTTAGTAGAGGATTTTTTAAGTTTATTTGGTTTCATCACCTGTAAGCTTCCTGAACTTAGATATTCAAATATCATCCTTGATTTGGGAAGTTCTCAGACTTTACTCCTTAAATATGTTTTCTGCCTCATCTCCTGTTCTCCTTCAGGAACTTCAATAATTTGCAAATTGGTTTTGTTGACAGTGTAGCATAGATCATGCAGCCTTTCTTTGTTCTTTTTCATTGCTTTATTTTAAAGATTTTTTCATTTTTTAAAAAATGTTTAATCTCCCTTGACAGGATAACTTTGATATGTCATCTATCTCACAGTTTCTTCTACTTTTTCCACTCTGTGGATGATGCCCTTTAAAGAATTTTTTCATGTCATTGTTGGATCCTTCAGCACCGGAGTTTCTGGGTTTTTTTTTTTATGATTTGTACATTTTTATTAAATGCTTGTTTATTGTTCATTTCTTTATTGTTGCTTTCCTGCTTTTGTTCAACTATCTTAAAGTATTTTCTGTAGTGCACTGAGCTATTTAAAACAGCTGTTTTGAATTCTTTCTTGGATAAGTCACAGATCTCCAATCTTTGGATGTGAATACTGAAGATTTTTTCCCCTGATTTATTTAGTTATTTTTCCCTTTACATTATCGTGTTGGTATTGCCATACATTGATATGAATCTGCCATGGGTATGCATGTGTTCCCCTTCCAGAACCCCCCTCTTACCTCCCTCCTGATTCCAACCCTCTGGGTCATCACCAGCCCTGAGCACCCTGTATCATGCATCAAACCTGGGCTGGAGATTCATTTCACATATGATACCGAAGATTTTTAAACTTTGTTGGTGTCATGCTACTTTGAGTTCATATTCCTTGAAGTTTTGTTTTTGTAATTAAAGTACCAGTCTTCTTTGGGTGAGAGACAACTTCCTTCAACCCTGCTAGAGACTCTGCAACTATCTCAGATCTTCTAAAGTAGCACCTGCTTGCACTTCTCATCCCTGTTTTGTCAGAATTTCTGTGCTTCTATGTCTTGTCTAGATACATTAGCACACCAGAAATCGTACTGACAGCCTGTGCTTTGTTTCCCCCAAAGGAGCACTACATCTTAATCTTGTGCCCTTGTTCTGGGTCACAGATTTAAACCAAATTTCTGTGCATGCTCCCCTGGGGTCTGCAAAGGTTACCTTTCCCTCTGTGTCATTTGTAACCACAGAGACCTGGACACAGGGTGCAAAGGTTTGTGAATGAAGCAGACAAATGTTGTCCTGTGAAAACCTGGACTTTCACAGAAGGACTTGGCTCCATGCATGATTTTCTAAGATAGGTTTTGCAGGGCTCCTGGAATGCAGCTGAGAGGAAATTGAATGGTTCATGAGCCACTGCAGGCATCATAGTCAAGACAGAGATCGGTCTGCCTTTTACCTCACACATGCATGAGCGAGCCTCCTCCTGAGTCCCTTGGCATATGGAATTTTGGGGGTGGGTGGTTTTTTGTTTTGGATTTATTTATTTTTAATTGAAGGATAATTGCTTTACAGTATTATGTTGGGTTCTACCGAACATCAACATGAATCAGCCATAGATTTGGCCATGTCCCCTCCCACATGAACATCCCTCCCAGCTTCCTGCCCATCGCACCCTTCTCTGTCATTACTGAGCTCTGGTTTGAGTTCCCTGAGTCATACAACAAGTTCCCATTGACTGTCTTTTTCACATACGATAGTGTAAGTTTCCATGTTAATCCTCTCCACCGCCACCCCCCACCTTCTACTTCCTCCCTGCCAGCCGTGTCCGTAAGTGTGTTTTCAGAGTCTGTGTCTTTACTGCTGCTGTGCAAATAGGTTTACCAGTGCAGTACTTCCAGATTCCATGTGTGTATGTTAGTATATGGTATTTGCTTCTCTCTTTCTGACTTACTTCACTCTGTATACTAGGCTCTATGTTTATCCACCTCTTTGGAACTGATTTGAACGCATTCCTTTTTATGGCTGAGTAATATTCCATTGTATATGTAGCACAGCTTCTTTATCCATTCATTTGTCAATGGACATCTATGTTGCTTCCAGGTCCTAGCTATTGTAAATAGAGCTGCAGTGGACATTGGGGTACATGTGTCTTTTTTCAATATTGGTTTCCTCAGGGTATACACCTAGGAGTGGGATTGGTGGGTCATATAGAGATTTTATTCCTTTTTTTGTAAGGACTCTCCATACTGTTCTTCATAGTGCCCGTATCAATTTACATTCCCACCAAAAATCATAGTGTACTATCTTTTTAATGTATTTTTGAATTCTGTTTGCTAGTGTTCTGTTGAGGACTTTCCCATCTATTTTCATCAGTGATACTGGCCTGCAATTTTCTTTTTTGTGTTGTCCATGTCTTGTTTTGGTATAAGGGTAATGATGGCCTTGTAGAATGAGTTTGGAAGTGTTCCTTCCCCTGCAGGTTTTTGAAAAAGTTTTATAAGAATATGCATCAGCTCTTCTCTAAATGTTTGAAAAAACTCACCTCTGAAACCATCAGACTCTGTGCTTTAACTTTTTGAGAGTTTTTTTTTTTTTAAATCACATTTTAGATTTCAGTGGATGGAATTGGCTTGTTCATAATTTCTATTTCTTCCTGGTTCAATCTTGGAAAATTGAACTTTTCTAAAAATATCCATTTATTTCAGATTGTACATTTTATTGGCATTTAGTTGCTCATAATAGCTTCTTACGATCCTTTGTATTTCTGTGTTGTCTGTTGTACCCTCTCCTTTCTCTTTCCTAATATTTTTGATTTGATTCTTCTCCCATTTTTTTCCTGATGAGTTTGCCTAATTGTTTGTCAGTTTTATTTATCTTCTCAAAGAAGCAGTTTTTAGTTGTATTAATCTTTACTATTGTTCCTTCTTTTCTTTTTCATTTATTTCTGTTATGATCTTTAGGATTTCTTTCCTTCTACTAACTTTGGATGTTTTTTGTTGTTGTTTTTTGTCCTTCTTTATCAAGTTGTTTTAGGTGTAAATTAGGTTGTCTATTTGATGTTTTTCTTGTTTCTTCCTATAAACATTCCTGTTAGAACTATTCTGCTGCATCCCATAGATTTTGAGTTGTCGTGTTTTCCTTGTCATTTGCTTCAAGAACTCTTTGATTTACCTTTGGATTTCCTCAGTAACCAGTTTGTTATGTAAAAGCATATTGTTTAATCCCCAAGTGTCTGTGTTTTCACCATTTTCCCTCTATTTGACAGCTATTCTCATAGTTTGTCATGAGAAAAGATGCTTCATATAATTTCAATTTTTAAAAATTTAATGAAGTTTGATTTGTGACCCAACATATGGTCTATCCTAAAAAATGTTGCATGCACACTTGAGAAGAAAGTGTATTCTTAGGCATTTGGGTGGAAAGTTCTGAAGATATCAGTTAGGTCCATTTGGTCTAACATTTCATTTATGGTTTATGTTTTCTGTTTTGATGATCTGTCCATTGTTAACATCCCTTACCATTATTGTGTTTTAACATCCCTTACCATTATTGTGTTGCTGTCAATTTCCCCTTTTATTTCTGTTAGTATTTGCCTTATTCATTGAGGTGCCTCTATGTTGGGTGCATAAATGTTTAGAACTCTATCTCCTTCTTGGATTCGTCCCTTGATTATTATATAATGTCCCTTCTTTATTTTATATAATATTTCTTATTTTAAAGTCTGTTTTGTCAGAAATGAGAATTGCCACTCCAACTTCCTTTTGATTTTCATGTTCATGGAATACGTTTTTCCATCCTTCTCATTGTAGTCTGTATGTTTCTCTAGGTCTGAAGTGGGTCTCTCATATCTACATAGACAGCATATATATGGCTCTTGTTTTTGTATTCATTTAGCCAATCTGTGTCTTTTGGCTGGAGTGTTTAATTCATTTACATTTAAAGTAATTATATATTACTACTAGAATTTTCCTATTATAATAACACCATATGCTGCAATCAGCATTTTCTTAATTATTTTGTGTTTCTTGTAGGTCTTTCCTTTGTCTTATGCTTATAAGTCTCGTTAATATTTGTTGTAAAACTGATTTGATGGTGCTAAATTCTGTTAATGTCTGCTTGTCTGTAAAGGTTTTAATTTTTCCATCAATATTGAATGAAATCCTTGCCAGGTCGAGTAATCTTGCTTGTAGATTTTTCCCTTTCAGTACTTTAAATATATCATGTCACTCTTTTCTGGCCTGCAGAGTTTCTGCCGAAGATCAGCTGTTAATTGAATGGTTTTTCCCTTGTGTGTTGCTTGTTGCTTTTCCCTGACTGCTTTTAATATTCTTTCTTTGTGTTGAATCTCTGTTGATTGGTATGTGTCTCACCGTGTTTCTCCTTGAGTTTATCCTGTATTGCACTCTCTGTGCTTCCTGAAATGGATTGACTATTTCCTTTCCCATGTGGAAAAGTTTTCAAGTATAATGTATTCAAAAATGTCCTCGGTGACTTTCTTTTTCTCTTCTTCTTCTGGGACTCCTATGACTCAAATTTTGGTGTGTTATATACTATCCCAGAGGTCTCCAAACTCTCCTCAATTCTTTTCATTCTTTTTCTTTTATTCTACTCATCGGCAGTTACTTTACCATTCTATCTTTCAGCTCACTGTTCCATTCTTTTGTTTCAGTTAATCTATTATTGTCTCCTTCTAGAGAATTTTTGTTTTCCATAACCCTGTTATTCATCTTTGTTGGTTTATTCTTCATTTCTCCTATATCCTTGGTTATTGTGTTATTTGTTGATTGCTTCTTGGCATTTTATCCATTCTGTTTTCAAGGTTTTGGAACATCTTTCCTATCATTACTGTGAATTATTTTTCAGGTATTTTGGTTATTTCCTCTGTTTCTTTCTCTCTTTTTTTTTTGGTCTTGTGTGCTTCTATTTTTCTATTTGTTTCTTCATTTGAGCAATATTTTTCTGCCTTTTTGTTTTTTTAATTATTGCCTTTGATGTCTCCTTTTCTCAACCTTTCAGGCTGAATTCCTCCTTCCTTTTGGTTTCTGACCTTGATGTGTAAGTTTGTGCCAGTGGTTTGTGTCGGCTTCTTTTAGGTGTGACTGTTGTTTGTACTCTGGTGAAAGGAGGTTCCCCACCCCCTCACAATGGGTAGGAATTCATGAGGTGTCAATCCTGTTTGTTGATGACTGGATTTGTGGTTTTAGCTTGTTTGTTTTTTTGGTGAGGCATCTGACACTAGGTGTTGCTGGCAGTTGGGTGATGCAGGTGTATACGGGCAGAGGCCTTTATGGGAGTTCTCACTAAAAAATACCCCCTGGCATTAGGAGGTTTATGGCAGTCTGGAGTCTTGTCATCCATCCCACTCCAAAGGCTCTGGGCCTGGTCTCTGGCCAGGGAAGTGAGATTATACAGGTTTGTAATGGCATTACAAGGGATTAAAACAAGCCCACTTAAACAAGGAACAAAAAGCAAACTCAAGACAAATGCCAAATACAAAATCAGGCAAGTACTCACAAAAATATTAGGATAATAAGCATGCATATACACACATAAAAAAACCAAAGAGTGTAAAAAAAAAGGAGGTGAAGAAAGTAGAAGGCATTGATCTAGTGAGCAAATGAAAGCCAAAATGGTATGAATTAGTTATTAACAAAACTGACTGAAAACATAAACTGGAAAACAAAATGAAAGCTATGTGACAACTGGGGAATAAAGCAACTAAAGCAAAACAGACTAATGAACATAGAAAAAGAGAGAAAAGTAAGAAAAGAAAGAAAGACTAGAAAAGAAAATTTCAGTAGAGGTAGATAAATAAGTTATATATATATTAAAGAATAACTTACAGCAAGAAAAGTATAAGAAAAGCAAACAAAAGAATATATGTAGAAAAATAAAAATATATTTTTTTAAAACTCTGAAAATTAAAAACAGGAAAAAAACTCATAAAACCACAAAAGACCAATGTAGACAAAGAAGTATTTAAAGGAAATTAAAAGTGTGATTAAAAAAATTTCTCAAAAGTATAAATAGATTTAATAGTAGCATTAAAATCAACAATTACAACAACAGAGAGAGAGAAAAAAAGGTAAAAACCCAGTAGCAATTACTAAATAAGTTAAAATATAAGAATAATAAATATTTTTCTTGGATCAGCTGTCAGCATCCTTTTCCTCAATGTGAGTCGCAGTCCACCTCACCTCCCTCAGATGCCTTCCAGTTCTGGCCTGGTCTCTGGACCTGTTGTAGGGACAGCTCAGACTCTAATCTGGTCCTACTCCTGCATGTTCTTGCTCTGATGTCCACATCTCCCAGTGCTGGTGTGTTTTCTACTAGTCTGCCTAATAGATCATGTGGATTCAATCTTCAGCTTGTACCACTGGTGGGAATATTTTGGTTCTCTTCCTTAGGCACCTGCCCCTGGATTTCACTTGTGATTTTATCTCCAGCTCTGCATGTGAGTTGTCCACAGGAGTTTGCTCCTCAGGCTCCCCTAGAGGACTTGGCTCTGCCCCAGGGAGGACAGAATGTGGAGATGGTGCAGTTGCTTGGATTGCAGGGGCCCTGGCAGTACCAGGTACCCAGGGGAGCCAGTGGCTAGGACAGCAGGAAATATGGTGATCTTCAGGCTTTTTGTAGCCTCTGATTGCTCTGTCTTTGTGGAGATTGAGCACTGGAATGGCACGGAAGCTTGGATAATGGGGACCCTGGCAACGCTGGATACATAGCTGGTGGCTATTGTCACAGGAGGTATGGGACTATTAGGGACTTTTCTAGGTTCTGATATCTCTGCCCAGTGAGGATTGAGCATGGAGGTGGCACAGCTGTTTGAATTATGGGAGCCTTGGCAGTGCCAAGTGTGCAGGGAAGCCAACTGCCTCAGCTGCAAGAGCTGTGGTCCTATTAGAGTCTTTTCCTAGCTTCGGACATCTGGTCATCAGAGGGCCTCTTTCACTGGTCCTTCTCTGTTGCTTGGCCTCTTCAAGCGCTTACAGAGCCCCCAGCTGGGGTCAACTCTTGTTCATCAAATCAAGGACTTGAAAGTCACCCTGGATGGGATCCTTCTGTGTTGCTTTGCATGTCAGCTGCTTATGGGGCCACACTCCCTGGTTTGTTTCAGCTGTCTGGTGCCTGGTATGCAGAGAAAGAGGCTGTAGAGATGGCCTCATGTCTGTGTGTGACTCAGCAGTATCACCTTGCCTCCAGGTTAGTTGGCTTTCCTTCATAAGCATTTCCCATGGCAGTTTCCTCCTTCAGGCTCCTTCAGGCCATCCCCCTTCAGTCAAAAGCAGACCTTGCCCTAGGATTGCTTTCCAATCTCCTTGCGAATCACTTTCTAGGGGACCTGAGTCCCTGTCTGGGGTATGTATGCCTGTGGCAAGGATTGTCTGTGTGATTCTCATTCCACTCAGACTCTCACAGATCAGCTGCTTCACTCTCCAACAGCCTCCATGCTTCCCCTCTGTCTCAAACATTTGCCCCCCTGTGCAGCCCTGTCCCCTGCCCAAGTTCCCCAACCCCAGGTGCAGATCCAGTTCTACTCACTCTCCTCGTTATGGCTCTCCTTCCTTTGTCCTACCGAATGTTGCCTGTTTCTACGTATTCTTTTCCAGTGGTTAGGTTCTCAGCTGGTGTTCTGCAAGATCTTCTGTGTCTGCAAGTGTACTCATGATGCATCCCGTGGAGAGAGATGTACTCCACGTGCACCTACTCATCTGCCATCATGGATCCCAGTGTCTGGTACTGAGCCCATACCTCACTCCAAGTCAGGTTTTTCTGTGGGTGGATGTCCAATTTCTGTTGTTGGGCTGGGAATAAAGCAGTGGATATCTTGTTCTTCTCATTTGAACATACTCCTCACTTGATCACTTTCCTTGACTCACTGTGTGGCTATCTGTGCATTAGACTAAACATCCACTTCTCCTAGTTTTTACAGACTGGCCTCAGAAATAGAACCTTGCCAGAATTCAGCCTTTACAATCAGCCTGGCCAGAATTTTGGGTGCCTCTCTAACCTCTCTGCTCTTCCAAACTTCTGTGTTTGTAGTCAGCATCCTTCAGGAGTCTAGAGTATGCAGTGATCTACAAGTCAGGATACTTGGTGGAGCAGGCAACTGGAGTTCCTCACCTCACTCACTCTGCACCAAACTGGGGAGAGGAGCTGTGATAAATGTCTGCATGCTGCTTCAAACCCTGTGCCTTCTGAACCATGATTTAGCTCTCTGTAGTCCCCAGGCACCATGCAAAGTTTGTGTTTCCTCGGCTCTCAGAGACAGATTAGTTAGAAGTTAATTCCTCATGCAGAGTTGAAAAAGATGAAGGTCCAGGTGTGCTATCCGACTCCTTCCATGGAGAACCTGGGAGTTGCTCACTCTGCATTAAGCTAGGGGAAGACCTTTGCGAAGGGCTAGAACAGCAATTCATAAGTGCCCCTTCATTTCTGTAATCCCGGGAGATTGGAAATGCTAGGCCTCCCAGAGGCAGCAAAATTGGAAGCCTGACCCTGGACTAGCATTTGGAAAATTGGAGATCTAGATTATGGATCAAACTCTTTGCTCCTCCATGAGAAGCTGGGAGATGAATGTTCCCTTCAAATTGTATGGTGCTCTGCTGCATGGATGTTATTGCAGGGAATGTGTCTTAGTTTTTCCTGCCACTTAAAATTTGGCATTTTTTCACTTGCCTTGAATGTAGAACTTCTCATCTACTGTTTTATAGTACCATGTCCATCAAGTCAGTGATGCCATTCAACCATCATTCTCTATCATCCCCTTCTCCTTCCACCTTCAATCTTTCCCAGCATCAAAGTCTTTTCCAATGAGTCAGTTTGTCAGATGGCCAAAGTATTGGAGTTCAGCTTCAGCATCAGTTCTTCCAATGAATATTCAGGACTGATTTCCTTTAGGATGGATTGGTTTGTTCTCCTGTATTCCAAGGGACTCTCAAACATCTTCTCAATCACTATAGTTCAAAGGCATAAATTCTTTGGTGCTCAGCCTTCTATATGGTCCAGTTCTCACATCCATACATGACTGCTGGAAAAACCATAGCTTTGACTAGACAGACCTTTGTTGGCAAAGCAATGTGTCTGCATTTTAATATGCTGTCTAGGTAGGTCATAACATTTTTTCTAAGGAGCAAGCATCTTTTAATTTCATGGTTGCAGTCACCATCTACAGTGATTTTGGAGCCCTCCAAGATAAAGTCTCTCACCGTTTCCATTGTTTTCCCATCTATTTGTCATGAAGTGATGGGACCAGATGCCATGATCTTAGTTTTCTGAATGTTGAGTTTTAAGCCAACTTTTTCACTCTCTTCTTTCACTTTCATCAAGAGACTCATTCGTACTTCTTCACTTTCTTCCATAAGAGTAGTGTTATCTGTATACATGAGGTTATTAATACTTCTCCCAGCAATCTTGATTACAGTTGATGATTCACCCCGCCTGGAATTTCATATAATATACTCTGCATATAAGTTAAGTAAGCAGGGTGACAGTGTACAGACTTGATGTACTCCTTTCCTTATTTGGAACCAATTTGTAGTTACACTTCTAGTTCTAACTGTGGCTTCTTGACCTGCATACAGATTTCTCAGGAGGAAGATCAGATGTTCCCATCTCTTTAAGAATTTTCCACAGTTTTTTGTGATCCACACTGTCAAAGCCTTTGGAATGAAGTCAATGAAGCAGAAATAGATATTTTTCTGGAACTCTCTTGCTTTTTTGATGATTCATCAGATGTTGGCAATTTGAACTCTCGTTTCTCTGCCTTTTCCAAATCCAGTTTGAACATCTGGAAGTTCATGGTTCTTGTACTCTTGAAGCCTGGGTTGGAGAAATATGAGCATCACTTTGCTAGGGTGTGAGATGAATGCAATTGTGCAGTAGTTTGAACATTCTTTGACATTGCCTTTCTTTGGGGTTGGAATGAAAACTGACCTTTTTCAGTCCAGTAGCCACTGCTGAATTTTCCACATTTGCTGGCATACTGAATGCAAAACTTAAGCAACATAATCTTTTAGTATGTGAAATAGCTCAACTGGAATTCCATCACCTCCACTAGCTTTCTTCGTTTTTATGCTTTCTAAGGCCCACTTGACTTTTCATTCCAAGATGTCTGGCTCTATGTGAGTGATCACACCATCATAATTATCTGGGTTATTCAGATCTTTTTTTGTATAGTTCTTCTCTGTATTCTTGCCACCTCCTCTTATATTCCCTGCTTCTGTTAGGTCCATACCATTTCTGTCCTTTATTGTGCCCATCTTTGCATGAAATGTTCCTTTGATATCTCTAATTTTCTTGAAGCAATCTATAGTCTTTCCCATTCTATTGTTTTCCTATTTCTTTGTATTGATCACTAGGAAGACTTTCTGATCTCTCCTTGCTCTTCTTTGGAACTCTGCATTCAAATATGTATATCTTTCCTTTTCTCGTTTACTTTAGGCATCTCTTCTTTTCTCAACTATTTATAAGGACTCACCAGGGAACCATTTTGCCTTTTTACATTTCTTTTTCTTGGGGATGGTCTTGATCACTACCTCCAGTACAAAACCACAAGCCTCCATCCATAGTCGTTCAGGCATTCTGTCTTATCAGATCGAATCCCTTGAATCTATTTCTCACTTCCACTCTATAATCATAAGGGGTTTGATTTAGGTCATACCTGAATGGTATACGGGTATTCTCTTCTTTCTTCAATTTAAGTCTGAACTTGGCAATAAGGAGTTCATGATCTGAGCCACAGTCAGCTCCCGGTCTTTTTTCTCTTGACTGTATAGAGCTTCTCCATCTTTGGCTGCAAAGAATATAATCAATCTGTTCAGTATTAACCATCTGGTCATTTGCATGTGTATAGTCTTTTCTTGTGTTGTTGGAAGAGGGTGTTTGCTATGACCAGTGTGTCCTCTTGGAAAAACCCTGTTAGCCTTTGCAACAGGCCACCGCTAACCCATGCTAATGCAGAAGACTCCTGGACACTCATGGGCAAGTTTGGGTCAGTCTCTTGTGGGTTCACTGCTCCTTTCTCCTGGGTCCTGGTGCTCACAAGATTTTTTTGTGCCCTCTAAGACTTTGTTTCCACAGTCCTGTGTAAGTTCTGGAGGGCCTATTGTAGGGTTAATTGCAACCTCCTTCAAAAGCGCTTATGACAGATCCAGGCCTACTGCACCCAGAGTCCCTGCCCCTGTAGCAGTCTACTGCTCACCCATACTTCCACAGGATATACTCAAACACAGTTCTGGCTCAGTCTCGGTGGGGTCTCTGGGTCCTGGTGCACTCAAGATGTATTTCTAGACTAAGTCAATATTGCAAAAATTGTTTCTGTCTTCCTAGGCTACTCTTTCCTGGACCTTTTCTTAAAGATTTCAACTGCTTCTTGAGGCTTTTTTTCTTCTGAACTGGTATTAGCTCGGGGTTGCAGTCTCAGTAGCCCATTCAGGATACATAGAAGGCAAAATAAAAACCGCAAGCCCTCTCTTCAGTGTAATTCTTTGAATCCCAAGGTCACTAAGCAGATTGACTTCACTGCTTGTTTCACAGTCTCCTGTGATGGCTTTTATAATATGTTCAGGACCTTTATTTGGCAGAAGGAATATTTAACAGATACTATAAGCACAAATATTTTTACCTCATCTTGCCCAGAAATTGAAGCCAATATTTCCTTTCACAGAAACTTCCAGATGTCTTTTTTTGCAACATAAAAGGGTACCCTTTAATGGAAAATAAAATAGTAAAATTATTTTATCTTAGCTATCCATCTTTCCAGAGTATATTATGAAATAAAACTCATTTTAACATCAGGAAACTGCAAAGCAGACATATTTGTATATGTACTATATGTGCTTTCATGGGGGTAAAAATAAGGCCTTAAAGTGTGCATTAGAGAAGGAAATGGCAACCCACTCCACTATTCTTGTTAAGAGAATCCCATGGACAAAGGAGCCTGGTGAACTGCTCTCCATGGAGTCGCACAAAGTCAGACATAACTGAAGCACCTTAGCATGCATGCATGCATTGGAGAAGGATATGGCAACCCACTCCAATATTCTTGCCTAGAGAATCCCAGGGATAGAGGAGCCTGGTGGGATGCTGTCTGTGGCGTCACACAGAGTCAGACATGACTGAAGCGACTTAGCAGCAGCAGCCGCTGCAGCAAAGTATGCATTTCTGATTAGGTGATTAAAATTCCTTCTATAAATCATTTCTGTCATCAGAAATCATAACTTTTGATATTACATACTTGGTTACATTTTTATTTTATTTATTTAAATAAAACTGTAAGGGTGGTCTTTGAATAAATCAAATGCCATTATATTTTAGACTCTCAAGGAAAATGTGGGCCTCCTCCACCAATAGACAACGGAGACATTACCTCACTCCTGCAATCAGTATATCCTCCAGGAATGATTCTTGAGTACCAGTGTCAGACCTACTATGAACTTCGGGGAAACAGATATGTAGTGTGTAGGAATGGAGAGTGGTCAGAACCACCAAAGTGTTTAGATAAATGCTTTAATCTTTTCTTGGATCCTGAAATAATCCTTGCACTCAGCCTGATATTTAACTGTTTTTAATAGAGTTTTTATGGATTAACTAACAACCATTCTGTTGCATGCTTAATCACCAAATATTAATATCTGTAGGTAGAAACAAAGTTAGAAACTTTCATAATCAAGAAACAATGGTTCCTTAATGAAAGCTCTTCATATGATAACTGACATTATGAATGTTTCATTATAATATTTAATGATTACACTAAACAAAGTATCTCATTCTTATAACATTATTTTTTTTAATATGAAGAAACCTACATTATACATTTTAAGTGTATTGATTTGGAAAAGGTTTGAGAGGAATTTTTGGACCAAAGTTCTTGAAACCCTGAAATTCTGTAGAAAGTACTTGCATATTACTCAAATTTTCATGTTTATTTCTTTACTTTTAGAGACATGTGTAATTTCAGAAGAAACGATGAAAAAACATCACATACAGTTAAAATGGACACACAATAAAAACTTTACTCTAAAACAGGGGATAATATTGAATTTGTGTGTCAAACAGGTTATCGTCCAGTGACACGAGACCATACGTTTCGAACAACTTGTCAGGAAGGAAAGATGGTGTATCCTAGCTGTGGATAAAAAACTGACTAAATGCAGTTGTAAAATTGAAAAATGTATGTGTATTCATATTTTTCCTTATTAATTCAATTCTGTTTATTTTATCAATTACTTTTTAACTCATCTTGAATCCTAAATCATATTTGTGTTAAATATTATGGGGTCAATGTAATTGAGAGATGGGAGACCAGTGAATTACTTCTTAGAAACACCTCATTAAATTTGGTAAATCAAAATGTTATGTGTCCTGTTCATGGAATATATACAGCAAGAAATTAGATTCAATCACTTCCCTGCCTCCTTCCATCCATCAGTTTCTTAACATTCTTAAAGCTTTCTCCATTACTTCTGAGGCTTTCTGAAACTCTGTTCTAGAAGATATAGGGGGGAAAATGTGCAAAGAAATGGAAACACTTATATATAGAAAACTATAAATCACTGATGAAAGAAATCAAAGAAGACACAAATAGATGGAGAAATATACCATGTTCATGGATTGGAAGAATCAATAAAGTGAAAATGAGTATATTACCCAGAGCAATACATAGATTCAATGCAATTCCTATCAAGCTACCAGAGGCCTTTTTCAGAGAACTAGAACAAATAATTTTACAGTTTGTATGGAAATACAAAAAACCTCGAATAGCCAAAGCAATCTTGAGAAAGAAGAATGGAACTGGAGGAATCAACCTGCCTGACTTTAGGCTATACTACAAAGCCACAGTCATCAAGACAGTATGGTACTGGCACAAAAACAGAAATATAGATCAACGGAACAAAATAGAAAGCCCAGAGATAAACCCAGGCACCTATGGATACCTTATATTTGACAAAGGAGGCAAGAATATACAATGGAGAAAAGACAATCTCTTTAACAAGTCGTGCTGGGAAAACTGGTCAACCACTTGTAAGAGAATGAAACTAGAACACTTTCTAATACCATGCACAAAAATAAACTCAAAATGGATCAAAGATCTAAACATAAGACCAGAAACTATAAAACTCCTAGAGGAAAACATAGGCAAAACACTCTCCAACATAAGCCAAAGCAGGATCCTCTATGACTCAAGCCTCCCAGAATATTGGAAATAAAAGCCAAAATAAACAAATGGGACCTAATTAAAATTAAAAGCTTCTGCACAACAAAGGAAACTATAAGCAAGGTGAAAAGGCAGCATTCAGAATGGGAGAAAATAATAGTCAATGAAGCAATGGACAAACAATTAATCTCAAAAATAAACAAGCAACTCCTGAAGCTCAATTCCAGAAAAATAAACAACTCAATCAAAAAGTGGGATGAAGAACTAAACAGACATTTCTCCAAAGAAGACATAAAAATGGCTAACAAACACATGAAAAGATATTCAACATCACTCATTATCAGAGAAATGCAAATCAAAGCCACAATGAGGTATCACTTTACAACAGTCAAAATGGCTGCCATCCAAAAGTCTACAAGCAATAAATGCTGGAGAAGATATGGAGAAAAGGGAACCCTCTTATACTGTTGGTGGGAATGCAAACTAGTACAGCCACTATGGAAAACAGTGTGGAGATTCCTTAAAAAACTGCAAATAGACCTGCCATATGACCCAGCAATCCCACTGCTGGGCATACACACCGAGGAAACCAGAACTGAAAGAGACACATGTACCCCAATGTTCATCGCCACACTGTTTACAATAGCCAGGACATGGAAGCAACCTAGATGTCCATCAACAGACGAATGGATGAGAAAGCTGTGGTACATATACACAATGGAATATTATTCAGCCATTAAAAAGAATACATTTGAATTAGTTCTACTGATGTGGACGAAACTGGAGTGCATTATACTGAGTGAAGTAAGCCAGAAGGAAAAACAACAATACAGTATACTAACTCATATATATTCAATTTAGAAAGATGGTAATGATAACCCTGTAAGTGAGACAGCAAAAGAGATGCAGTTTTTTGGACTCTATGGGAGAGGGCAAGGGTGGGATGATATGGGAAAATGGCATTGAAACATGTAAATTATCATGTGTGCAATCAATCGCCAGCCCAGGTTTGATGCTTGATATACGGTGCTCAGGGCTGGTGCACCAGGATGACCCAGAGAGATGGACTCGGGAGGGATGTGGGAGGGGGTTCTGGAAGGGTAACACATGTATACCCATGGCGGATTCATGTCAATGTATGGCAAAACCAACACAATAATGTAAAGGAAATACATAAATAAATAAATAAATTTTAAAAAATAATAAATACAAAAAAAGAGAAAGAAATGGAAACAATTCAAACTATTGATAGTTACATGTTAACAAACATATAAAAGCAAACTATGTCATACTTATATCAGTAGTTAAATATCAGTAGATTTTTACTTTTGCTCATCTATCAATAGATGAATAAACCCAAAATGATGAAATACATAATATTTTCAGTTCAGTTCAGTTCAGTTGCTCAGTCGTGTCCAGCTCTTTGCGACCCCATGGAATGCAGCATGTCAGGCATCCCTGTCCATCACCAACTCCCAAAGTTTACTCAAATTCATGTCTATTGAGTCAGTGATGCCATCTAACCATCTCATCCTCTGTTATCCCCTTCTCCTCCCATCTTCAATCTTTCCCAGCATCAGAGTCCTTTCACATGAGTCAGTTCTTTGTATCAAGTGGTGAAAATATTGGATTTTCCACTTCAGCATCAGTCCTTCCAATGAATATTCAGGACTGATTTCCTTTAGGCTGGACTGGTTGGATCTTATAATATTTTACAAGATGCTTATCAAAGTACACATCATCATTCAAACAAAGAACAATGAGAATCACATTGATAACTATTATAACATGGCATATAAGTGATTAAAAAATTTGACATTAAATATAAACACACACATATAAAGACACTCTGCTTTAAACACTGAATATCTTTTTATAAAAACATATTGTCAAGAAATGGATAAAAAATATTTAGGGTAGCTAGAGTTTAATTTACAGATAATAGGTGTAAAATGTGTTCAGCTTCATTTTACTTACATGAATTTTTGAATTTTTCTGTCTTTAATGTATACTGCCTTTGAAACACAAAATATTTTATAAAATAAAGACATATACAAAGTGACACAACATATGTTGAGAAGTTTAGAAATAGATTTGGTAATGATCTCTAGGTCCAGTAATATTTTCCTGATGTTGCTGATACAGAGAGTTTTAGAAACATTCACCACTGGTCTGAAAGTTGATTTTCATGTTCATACATTTTAAACAGCATATTAACCTTAAATCAGTTAACTATTGTTATGGTCCTTTAATGGGCTGGGACTTGGGGGGTAAAGGAAGAGAGAAAGAGAGAAATGAATAGAGACACGGGGACCAAGACTCTGATGGAGTAAAGGCATTATTCTACATAATGTGGGCATATATATACTGTCTTACAAGATAGACTTTTCAGCAAAGGCTTTTGATCTTTCAATAAAGATCAAAAATCTTACAACTTAACCAGGAACATAAGGCTAGAATCCATCCCAAAGAGAGGGGGCTGTAAAACTCACTTTCCATAACAGAAAGGGTAGAAGGCTGTAAATAGTTACAATTACTTTAATAATGTATGCATTCCTTAACATCCCCCCCAGAAGTTTGCCTCTCTACTCATCTCTGAATATTCAGGGATTAATAAGGAACCTCAGAAAACAGCACACAGGAAGCCTCCTGCCAAATGCTTCCTGACAAACTATAAACATTTTAAATTTCTAAATATCATAAAAATTTTAATATTAAAATAGAGATATAAATAATTAGGCTAAAATATTTAAGGTGATATCATTACTTTGTACTGCATCAAATCAAGTGACCTTCTTAGACTAACAAGCATTGCAATCACTACTTATGCTAATTGATCTAAATCTGAATTGCTAGTAATGACTGGTTTTCTCAGCCTTATGAAATTCTAAGAGTTGACAAGTTTCTTTGCTGTAAATGTTAACATTATTGTAGATATTGCTTCTCCAAAACTTTCAACTAATGTTTGTAGAATCTATTTATGACCCAAGGCTGCAAGCAGTTATTTCAATGTTGTCTAGAACATTGTGATTTTAAAAGATCAGTTCTATCACTTTTCTTTATTTATTGTCATTCTGTGTAAAGTTGAGTGTTAATTTACAGACTCTGTTCATGATCAACTTTCACCTAAAAAGTTTTAGCAGATCTTTAAAGTAATTTGTTACTAAATAATTTTTTAATTGATCTATGGTTGACTTACAACAGTGTCAGGTGTATAACATAGAGATTCACACTTTTTAAAGATTATGCTGTATTTAGAGTTTTTATGAAATATTGGTTATAGTTCCTGTGTTGTATGGTATGTTCTTGGAGCTTCTTTATTTTAAACATAAAACCTAATACCTCTTAATCAAATACTTATCTTGTCCCCCCTCCCTTCCCTCTCTCCACTGGCAACCACTTGCTTGTTATCTGTACCTATAAGTCTGTTCCTGCTTTGTTATATTCATTCATTTACTTTATTTTTAGATCCCACATATAAGTGAGAACATAGTGTACTTGTATTTACCTGTATGGCAAACTTCACAAAGACTAATACCTTCCAAGTCCATTCATGTTGTTTAAAATGGCAAACAATAAAATGAATTTTTTGTATATTGTGTATATAATATAGTGATTTAGGGTAAATCTACTATAAAGATAAGAAAAGCCTCATATCTTTTTCAGTGTAGTCCTGGTAATGGAAGGTAAGCTAGGGAATAGAAGATTTAACTATGAGTCATGTTCATCCAAATTTATCTGTTTACACTGACTAAGGATATTCATTTCCAAGCTGAGATGGCTTTTGACTGAGCATATTTAAAGGTTTTGCTTTTAAAGAATAGAAAAAGAGCTGTGAAGTCTAACTTATTTTGCATGAATCTAGTGTGCAGGACTGGGAGGTAAAACAGTGGAATTGTTTTACAATCAGCCCAGTATTTCAGAAGGCCAGTTATAAATAAAATTTATTAAAATTTTCTTTAGCCTTTTCTCAGTTGTACTAAGACATCTAATAGTTATGGAAAACACACAGCGAAAAAATATATATCTATAAATATATGTCTCTAGGACTGAAGTTAAGTCAAAGCATCATCACTTGAGGTACCAAAGAACAGACTATGGTCTGGCACCTTAAACAAGTACTAGAGAGGATAATCTAGACATATTTTGTAAGTCTGCAATGCGAAACACCAGGGGAAAAAGGATTACATACAAGGTGGTGAATCTGGAAAACATAATGAAGAGTGAGTCTAAGGAAGTAACCTGGACATTAAGAACACAAATTATTATTTGAGTCTCAGTGAAAGGTTATGATTTTCTAAGCTAAAAATGAGACAAGTATGTATTAGGTGTGGGTCATTACATGTAAATATGAGGATCTTGAACAAATCTTAGATTTATTTTTTATTTTAAAAACAAATATTATTGTAGTATAGTTGACTTATAATGTGTAATTTCAGATGCATTGCAAAGTGAATAAGTTAAAGATATACACTGTTTTTAGGTTGTTTTCCCATATAGGCTGTAATAGAGTATGGAGTAGAGTTCCCTGTGTTATATGGTAGGTCCTTATTAGTTATCTATTTTATATGTAGTAGTTTCTATATGTCAGACTTCTTTTTGTTTTAATTAAAGAATTATGAACAGATGCTACACATAGTCAATTCTCTTGGGAAGAAGTGGCCTTATCGTCATACTGAAACGCAAATGATAAATTATACAGCCCAAGTCTAATATAAATAAGGCAATTTAGGTTTATACTAGCCTTATGAGAAATCAATTTATTAAACTGAGAATAATTATCATAGAAAAGAATAATTAAAAATTATTAAGTCATCAAGAATAATTAACTCTAAGATCTTTTACTAATTGTGAAAATATACAGAATAAAATAATATGGTTGCAGAATCACTCTTAAAAGTAATTATTTTTAATGGGATAATTCACAAACACAAAATTAAAAAACAAAATTCACAATACAATGTTCAAGGGGTTGATATCAAATTGGTATAAATAGTGTAGTACACAGGGTTGGCAGGAAAAAGCTATGTTCATTTTAAAATTTTGACGTTTGACATTTGTAGTTATTCTATTAAAAATAGTTATAGAGTTACATCATTATTTTAAGTTAAATGGAAGCAATAAAACAAAGAAGTGTACTTTTGACATCTGAAAAATAAAATCTGATTTTACTCAGGTACTTTACATACAATAAACTTGAACTCTTTAAGCACACATTTCAAGAAATTTTGACAAATGTATACAGTTGCGTAAGAATCATCTAATCAAACTATAGACAATTGTGCATGCTAAGTCGCTTTAGTCGTGTCTGACACTTTGCAACCCCATGTACTATAGCCTGCCAGGCTCCTCTGTCCATGGGATTATCCAGGCAAGAATGGAAACTGTAGTGGGTTGCCATTTCCTCTTCCAGGTGATTTTCCCTATGCAGAGATCAAATCTATGTCTCTTACATCTCTTGCATTGGCCAGCAGGTTCTTAACCACTAGCACCATCTGTTCAATAACTCCAAAAGAATCTTCTGCAGACAATCTGCTTCTTCAAACCCTGACCTCTGAGAACCATTAATCTGGCTTCTGTGACTATAGTTTTGCCTTTTCTGAGATGAACAGCCATAACCTGGGAATAATCTGTCAGTCCACTGGTGGGCTAGATATTGCTAGGCCAATTATGCACTGAATGAAGTATCGTTTTAATGGGAAAGATGAGAGTGTATTGAACGCTGAGGAGGGTGAGCTAGACAGGGAAGTGGGCAGAGATGGAACACTGGCTCCCTCTGAAGGAGGTGAGAAGGAACCAGAGGAGCTGAGAAAGTTCTGGGCTTTGGTGACAACTGCTCTATTTTCAACTTTCTGTCAGGAAGAAGGAAGGAAATGAGTGTGTAAATCTAATGCTGAAAAGAAGCAAGTGCTGATGGTTCCTATTTTTCTTTGAGGAAGGAAACAAGCTCCTGTGAGACTGAGTGGTGGAGGGGGGAAGAAAGAAAAGTTAGAGAAGAAAAGCCTGAAAATAGAGATTTCAGACAGACACATGGGGTGAGCTTATTACAGAAATGAGATAGCCTTATTCAACAGTGTTAGAGCCCAGGTAAATTTCACTTTTCAGGCTGTCAACAAACACCTCATATGTGGAAAAGGTCAGTTTTCATTCCAATCTCAAAGGAAGTCAATGCCAAAGAATGCTCAAGCTATGGCACAATTGCACTCATCTCACATGCTAGCAAAGTAATGCTCAAAATTCTCCAAACCAAGCTTCAACAGTACATGAACTGTGTACTTCCAGATGTTCAAGCTGGATTTAGAAAAGGCAGAGCAACCAGAAATTAAATTGCCAACATCCACTGGAGCATCAAAAAAACAAGAGAGTTCCAGAAAAACATTTACTTCTGCTTTATTGACTATGTGAGAGACTTTGACTGTATGAATCACAGCAAACTGGAAAATTCTTAAAGAAATGGGAATACCAGATCACCTGACCTGTCTCCTGAGAAATCTGAATGTAGGTCAAGAAGCAACAGTTAGAACTGGACATGGAACGACAGACTGGTTCCAAATAGGAAAAGGAGTACGTCAAGGCTGTATATTGTCACCCTGCTTATTTAACTTATATGCAGGGTACATCACAAGAAACACTGGACTGGATGAAGCACAAGCTGGAATCAAGATTGCCAAAAGAAATATTGTAATCTCAGATATCTGAGATGACACCACACTTGTGGCAGAAAGCAAAGAAGATCTAAAGAGCCTC
>ML660205.1:1166088-1293081 GCA_007570785.1 Antilocapra americana
AAGAGGAGTGTGAAAAAGTTGGCTTAAAACTCAACATTCAGAAAACTTAGATCATGTTATCTGGTCCCGTCACTTCATGGCAAATAGATGGGGAAACAGTGTTTATTTTGGGGGGCTCCAAAATCACTGTGGATGATGACTGCAGCCTTGAAATTAAAGGATGCTTGCTTCTTGGAAGAAAAGTTATGATCAACCTATATAGAATATTGAAAAGCAGAGACATTACTTTGCCAACAAACGTCTGTCTAGTCAAAGCTATGCTTTTTCCAGTAGTCATGTGTAGATGTGAGAGTTGGACTACAAAGAAAGCTGAGCACTGAAGAATTGATGCTTTTGAAGTGTGGTGTTGGAGAAGACTCTTGAGAGTCCCTTGGACTGCAAGGAGATCCAACCAGTCTACCCTAAAGGAGATCAGTCCTGAATATTCATTGGAAGGACTGATGCTGAGTCCTCCTGCCACTGCAGGAAACCTGGCTTGGGTCCCTAGTCCTGGAAGATTCCACATGCCATGAGGCAACTAATCCCATGTGCCTCAACTACGAGCCAAATGTTGAAATTATTAAAGCCTGCATGCCAAAGCCCATCAGTCTGTCAGTTCAGTTGCTCAGTCATGTCCGACTCTTTGTGACCCGATGAACTGCAGCACACTAGGCCTCCCTGTCTATCACCAGCTCCTGGGGTCTACCCAAACCCATGTCCATTGAGCCAGTGATGCCATCCAACCATCTCATCCTCTGTCATCCCTTTCTCCTCCTGCCCTCAATCTTTCCCAGCATTAGAGTCTTTTCAAATGAGCCAGCTCTTTCCATTAGGTGGCCAAAGTACTGGAGTTTCAGCTTCAACATCAGTCCTTCCAATGAACACCCAGGACTGATCTCCTTTAGGATGGACTAGTGGGATCTCCTTGCAGTCCAAGGGACTCTCAAAAGTCTTCTTCAACACCACAATTCAAAAGCATCAATTCCTCGGTGCTCAGCTTTGTTTATAGTCCAACTCTCACATCCATACATGACTACTGGAAAAACCATAGTCTTGACTAGGACCTTTGTTGACAAAGTGATGTCTCTGCTTTTTAATATGCTGTCTAGGTTGGTCATAACTTTCTTTCCAAGGAGTAAGCATCTTTTAATTTCATGACTGCAATCACGCTATGCAACAAAAGAAGCACTGCAATTAGAAGCCTGAGCATCACAACTAGCCCCACTTGCCACAAATAGAGAAAGTCTCTGCACAGCAACAAAGACCTAACACAGCCAAAAATAAATAAATACATTTTTTTCTAAAGATAAGCACAAAATGTATTAAGGGAAACATATACCAATAGAAGTATTGCTATTGTGGATGTTTGGAATAGCGTTTTAGGACAGGAATCCCGAAAGTTATCATCAAGAGTGATCTTTTCAACTAAGTTACAAAACTCAACATTAAAACAAAAACAAATTTATTGAATTATTTTTTGTGGTATTACTTTTAAAAAATCATTAACTTACATCTAGCTTTATGATTGGGCTTCCCTGGTGTCTCAGTTTTTAAAGAATCCACCTGCCAGTGCAGGAGACTCAGGTTTGATCCCTGGGTCGGGAAGATCCCCTGGAGAGGGAAATGGCAACCCACTCCAGTATTCTTGCCTGGGAAATTGCATGGACAGAGGAGCCTGGCAGACTACAGTCCATGGAGTCACAGAGTTGGACACAATTTAGGTACTAAACAACAACAACTTTATAATTAGGTAATCAGTTCAGTTCAGTTGCTCAGTCGTGTCCAACTTTTTGCAACCCCATGAACTGCAGCACGCCAGGCCCCCTGTCTATCACCAACTGCCAGAGTCTACTCAAGCCCATGATTAGGTAATAATCATTGATTTTTAGATAGTGTGAATGTTCTATTTTGGAAAGAATCTAATTTTTAAATTCCAGTTTTGAGTTTTATAAATGACTTGACAAAATGGGAAGATTCTAAATAAGAATAATGCAATTGTTGATAATATGTAGCAATGTCATAAATATTAAAAAATTTCAGGGACAATTTTATACATTTATAAATTTAATTAAAATGTATTAATAGTCAAAATAGAGCAAGGAAAGATACTTAGAGGTACAGCAAAAAGATATTTATATATCATATATCTTTAAATATAAAGATATATCATATACATAATAAAGACACCTAGAACTTGTCTATGTGGCCTTGCTGGGATTTAGTTCTTTTGTTTCATATTTCAATTTGACATTTAGTATCTGCAGCCATACTACTGAAATTTAGAGTTACCCTTGAAAATATAAATTCTTAAATTATAATCATTGTGAGCATGTTGTTTATAGTTCAATATGTGTCTAAAGAGAAAAAAGATAAACTAGCAATACAATTTTATGAATCTCTCTGTCCTGATATTAACATCATTTATCTTGACAAGTGTGAAGCTGTATCTTACTGATTGATAGACACTCCTGTGATCAAAATGTGAGTACTAGTTACCAGGAAAATACAACTGTCATTGCAGAAATACCATTTTTGTTTTTATATGATACTCTTTCTTTTAGGACCTTTGAAACCAGAAATTATAGTTGAGAAAATATCTATTTGATACATTCCTGTAGGAGTTTTACCTCTCTCAAAGCTTCTGATAACTATAATTTCTCAGTCTGTTTCAAAAGCAACAAAGAGAAGTTACTATGTCAGGGGAGGATGGGCTCAAGCTCTCCCAGTCAGTAGGTAACTGTCATTGGAGGCACTTCGAGCCAGGCCAGGAATCTGCCCAGACTGACACATTTCCCTGTAAGTGACTTGTCCCGGCCTTTGGATGACCATTTTGATGACTGACCAAGAGAATCTTAGTTACCTTCTTTCACTTTTCTCTTAGAATAAATTCTTTCCTGTGGTTTTCCTGAGTTCTGCATTCAAAGAGAGCCCTGGCTCTCCAGACTTATCTACTCTTCAGATTTCTGTCATTAGTTGTTCCAAGAAGGTAGATCTTATGCTCAGGTTCCATGAAAGTGAGGACTCATAGCTGTTTTGTTCCATGACATATTGTCTATACCCCCAAACAGGCTGACAGATGGGAGATATTCAATTGTTTATTGAGTTAGTCAATATATTTCAGTGCTTACTAATCTTTGCTTTTGCTAAACACATTCTTGTCAATGATATTTTCAGTTTTTCAAAATCAAACCTCATTTTTCCCCTCTTCTCTCTCTGCAAATGAGCTCACCTCATTTCCTGTCAGAAAAACCCAGGGTAACATTAGGCAAGAAAATTCTCAGCTGTTCTTTCTGCCTTACACCGCAACTTCTGCTTCAATTATTACTCTCAGAGTTTTCCTTCTTAAGATTAATCCTATACCTGTATTCAGTATAAAACAATCTCTTTCACCTATAGTAGCCTTATTACCCTCTCTATGTTTATTTTGTACCTCTCTCTAGTCTAGCTTTTCACTCTTCTCATATGTTCATTTTCTTTGAAGAAGTAAATTGGTTTCCTTCCAGAAACAACTCGATATTCCTTCAGTTACCACTTCTTGAAGATTGCTACCTTGTTTTGTCTCCCTCAGTACTCTGGACTACTCCTAAAACCAGGGTAAATTCTCAAGTCTCTAGTGTGTTTTGAATTCATCTCCTTAGTTTATCTTTCCAGGATTGCATTTTGAAATCATAACATTTTTTGGCCAGTCACCTGACTTTTCTTTATGCTGTTCATCCTCCCTTGACTCTGATCATTAACAGTTTAATTAAGGAATGCTACCAAAGACCTGGGCTTCCCTTGTGGCTCAGCTGGTAAAGAATCCGCCTGCAATGTGGGAGACCTGGGTTAGACCCCAGGGCTAGGAAGATCCCCTGGAGAAGGGAAAGGCTACCTCCTCCAGTATCTGGCTTGGAGAATTCCATGGACTGTATAGTCCATGGGGTCGCAAGGAGTTGGACGCAATGACTTTCACTTTCACTAAGCCACTAAGCCACCAAAGACCTACACTGATATTTTGTCAAATTGTAAAAGAACTCCTGATGTCAGTCTGGGCATCAGCAAATGCAGCAAAATTCTCATTATAGGAATCCCAAATGTAGCAAGACAGAGTCTTATCTGAAGAAATAATAGCTGAAACTTTCTAACCTAGTGAAGAAAACAGACTTCCAGGCTGGGAAATCGAAGCCCCAAGTAAGATAAAGCAAAAGAGATCTAACCAAAACACATCGTAATTTAAATAGAAAAAAATAAAAACAGAGAATCTTAAAAGCATCCAGAGAAAAGCCACTAGTTACACACAATGGGACACATAAGACCATCAACAGTTTCTGCAGACACTTTGCCGGCCACAGGGGACTGACACAACATACACAAAGCTATGAACGGAAAAAAAATTACAACCTGAACTACCATATCCAGCAAGACTATCATAGGATAGGTCAATAGTTTTAGAGGTCTGCAAAGAATGTGTTTCAGCAGCATTAAACTGACTTTACAAGAGATGTGAAAGGGACTTTCTAAGATGAAGAGAAAAGACTACAACTAGACATAAGAAAATTACAAAAGAAAGAAGTTTACTGGTAAAAGCAAGCTTATAGTAAAGGTAGTAGGTGCTAGTGGGAGGATTAAAAATTAAAAACAGTAACATTATCTGTATCCACAGTAAGTACTTAGTAGAAACACAAAACAAAAGGATATAAAATATGAGATGGGGAACAGAAATGCAGTTATTAAAACACTGGAATCATAACAAGAGTCTTTCGTTGTACAAATGTACAAGACTAAAAATCAACTATAGGGAAAAATTAAAAAAATCTGTCAGAAGTACAGACAGCTAGAGGTTAAATAATACATTACAAAGCAACGAAGGGGCCACTGAAGAAATCAAAGGGGTTATAAAAAAAATACCTGCAAACAAATGAAAAAGGAAATAAAATGATCCAATATATATGAGACTCAACAAAAGCAGTTGTTAAGAGGGAAATTTATAGTGATACAGGCCTACCTCAGAAAAGAAGAAAAATCTCAAATAAGCAATCTAATATAAATCTAAAGAAACTAGAATGAGAAATATAAACACAACTCAAAGTTTGTAGAAGGAAAGAAACAATAAAGATCAGAAGGGAAATGAATGAAATAAAGACTAAACAAAATAAAAAATATCAATGAAATGAAGAGCTGATCATTTAGAAAAGATAAACATAGTTGCTAAATCTTTAGAAAGATTCATCAAGAAAAACAGGAGGGTTTGGATCAATAAAATCAGAAACCAATGAGGAAAGGTTACAACTGATGCCACAGAAATATAAGAGATTACTGTGAAAATTACACACAAATAAAATGGACAACCAAGAAGAAATTGATAAATTCCTTGAAATATGAAATTTCTCAAAACTAAATCAAGAAAAAAATAGAAAATATAAACCGACTGATTACTGATATTAAAATTGAATTAGTAATTTGAAAACCCAAGAAACAAAAATCCATAACCAAATAGATTCACAGATGAATTCTGCCATTTACAAAAGAGTTAACACTTATTATTCTCAAAATATTCCCAAAAGAAATTGAAGAGAAAGGACACTTCTGAACTTATTCTGCAAAGTCAGTATCACCCTGATGCCAAAACCAAAGACATTACATAAAAAGAAAATTACAGTCCATCCATATAATTTATGAACATAGGTATAAAAATCCTCAATCAAATATTAGCAAACCAAATTCAACAATACATTGAGAGGATTACACACCATGAGCAACTGTGACTTTTCCCAGGGATTCAAGTATGTTTCAGTATCAGTGAATCAATGTGATATATATCAACAAATTGAAGAATAAAAATAATACGATTATCTCAACAGATGCAAGCAAAACTTTTGATAAAATTCAATATCTGTTTGTTAAAGCTCTCCATGTAGTGGGTAGTGAGGAAACATACCTAAACATAAAAAAGGCCACATATGAAAAATATCCAGCCAACATCACATTCAACAGTGAAAAGCTGAGGGGCATATCCTAAATACCAGGGAAAGGATGAGGATGCTCAATCTCTCCACTTTTGTTCAACATGGTGTTGGAAGTCCTAGACACAGCAATCACACAAGAAAATAAAGGAATTCAAATTGGAAAGAAAAAAGTAAAACTGTCACTATTTGTAGATAACATAATACTGTATGTAGAAAAACACCATCAAAAGCTATTAGAACTAATAAATTAATTCATTAAATTTGAAGGATAAAAATTAATATACAGAAATATGTCACATTTATATGCTTGAACATCAAATTTTTAGAAAAGGAAATTAAGAAAGCAACCCCATTTACAACTGCATCAAAAGAACAAAATAGCTAGTAACAAATCTAACCAAGGAGGTAAAAGACTTGTACTCTGAAAACTATTGATACTGATGAAAAAAACTGAAGATGACAAAACAAATGGAAAGATATCATGTTCATGAATTCAAAGAATTTGTATAGTTAAAATACCCTTGCTACCCAAGGCAAGCTAAAACAATGCAATCCCTATTAAATTACCAATGGCATTTTTCACAGAATTAGAAGAAAAAAGTTTGCAATTTGTACAGAAGCACAAAAGACCCAGAATAGCCAAAACAATCTTGAAAAATAAAAATGGAACTGGAGGAATCAGACTCACTGATTTCAAACTCCATTACAAAGCTGTGATAATTAAAATAGTATGATGCTGGCACAAAAACAGGACATATATCTATGGAACAGAATAGAGAGCCCAGAAGTATACTCACACTTAGATGGCCAATTAACCTATGACAGAGGAGGCAAGAATATAGTGGGAAAGTGATTGCCTCTTTAATAACTGGTGTTGGGAAAGCTGGAGAGTTACATTCAAAAGAATCAATCTTGGCTAACTTTCTCACACAATATACAAAAATAAACTAAAAAATGAATTAAAGACTTAATTGTAACTCTTGATTCCATAAAACTCCTAGAAGAAATCATAGGCAATATGCTGTTTGACATCAGCTTTAAAGCAAAGAAGAACTAAAGGGCCTCTTGATGAAAGTGAAAGAGGAGAGTGAAAAAGTTGGCTTAAAGCTCAACATTCAGAAAACTAGGATCATGGCATCTGGTCTCATCAATTCATGGCAAATAGATGGGTAAACAGTGGAAACAGGGGCTGACTTTATTTTTTTTGGGGGGGGGGCTCTAAAGTCACTGCAGATGGTGATTGCAGTCATGAAATTAAAAGGTACTTACTCCTTGCAAGGAAAGTTATGACCAAGCTAGACAGCATATTTAAAAGCAGAGACATTACTTTGTCAGCAAAAGTCTGTCTAGTCAAGGCTATGGTTTTTCTAGTAGTCATGAATGGATAAAGAAAGCTGAGTACTGAAGAACTGATGCTTCTGAACTGTGGTGTTGGAGAAGACTCTTGAGAGTCCCTTGGACTGCAAGGAGATCCAACCATTAAATCCTAAAGGAAATCTCTCCTGATAATTCATTAGAAGAACTGATGCTGAAGCTGAAACTTCAATACTTTGGCCACCTGATGTGAAGAACTGATTCATTTGAAAAGACCCTGATGCTGGGAATATTGAAGGAGGGAGGAGACGGGGACAACAGAGGTTAAGATAGTTGGATGGCATCACCGATTCAATGGACATGAGTTTGAGCAAGCTCCAGTAGTTGGTGATGGACAGGGAAGCCTGGTGTGCTGCAGTCCATGGGGTTGCAAAGAGTTGGACATGACTGAGCAACTGAATTGAACTGAACTGGAGAGGATATGTCTCCTCAGGCAAGGGAAGCAAAAGTAGAAGTTAGCAAATGAGAGTACATCAAACTAAAAAGTTTTCCCATAGCACAGAAAACCATCAATAAAATGAAAAGGGCAGCCTACTGAATGGGAGAAGATATTTTACAAAGGATAATATTCAAACTATGCAAAGAATCCATGCAATTCAACATCAGAAAAAAAATACGCAATTCAACTAAAAAAAAATGTTACCATCTTTCTAAATTCCAAATATATGCGTTAGTATACTGTATTGTTGTTTTTCCTTCTGGCTCACTTCACTCTGTATAATATGCTCCAGTTTCGTCCACCTCAGTAGAACTGATTCAAATTTATTCTTTTTACTGGCTGAGTAATATTCCATTGTGTATATGTACCACAGCTTTCTTATCCATTCATTTGTTGATGGACATCTAGGTTGCTTCCATGAACTGGCTATTGTAAACAATGTGGTGGTGAACATTGGGGTACACGTGTCTCTTTCAATTCTGGTTTCCTCGGTGTGTATGCCCAGCAGTGGGATTGCTGGGTCATATGGCAGTTCTATTTCCAGTTTTTTAAGGAATCTCCACACTGTTCTCCATAGTGGCTGTATGAATTTGCATTCCCACCAGCAGTGTAAGAGGGTTCCCTTTTCTCCACATCCTCTCCAGTATTTATTGCTTGTAGACTTGTATGCGAGACAGCAAAAGAGACACAGATGTATAGAATAGTCTTTTGGACTCTGTGGAAGAGGGCAAGGGTGGGATGATATGGGAGAATGGCATTGAATCATGTAAATTATCATATGTAAAATCAATCGCCAGCCCAGGTTTGATGTGTGATACAGGGTGCTCAGGGGTGGTGCACCAGGATGACCCAGAGAGATGGAATCAGGAGGGAGATGGGAGGGGGGTTCTAGAAGGGGTACACATATATACACCTGGTGGATTCATGTCAATGTATGGCAAAACCAATATGATAATGTAAAGAAACAAAAGATAAATAAATAAACCTTCATGCTGTATTCCAAGAATTAAAAAAATAAATGGCCAGAAGACCTAAATAGATTATTTTTCCAAGAAGATATAGAAATGGCCAACAGACACATGAAAAGATGCTCAACATCATTAATATTCAGATCAATGTATATTAAAACCATAGTGAGATGTCCATTCACACTTCTCACAGTGACTAATATCAAAAAGGCAATAGCTTTTGTATTGGCTAAATGTGGCAAAAGGGAGTCTTTGTGCACTGTTGGTGGAATTAAAAATTGATAGAGCCACAGTGGAAAAGAATATGGAGTTTACTTAAAAAGTTAAAAGTAAAACTTCCATATGATCTATCAATTCTGCGTCTGTGCATTTGTTCAAAGGAACCAAAAACACTAATCCAAAAATTTATAAGCACTACAGTATTCATTGCAGCATTACATGCAACAGGCAAGGATAGAAAACCAACAGTCCATTGATGGATGACTGGATAAACATACACACAAAATGAACTATTACTGAGCCATAGAATAGGAAATATTTCCATTTGGAACAAGATGAATGTGTCTAGTGTGTATTATGCTAAGTGAAGTAAGTCAGGTAGAAAAAGACAAATACCACATGTTCTCACTTACCTGTGAAATATAAAAGTAAACAAAATTAAAAGAACACAGGCTCACATAGGTGTAGAACTAGTGGGTTGTTGCAGGAAGGGAGGTGGGAGTTGGCAAAATAGATGCAGAGGATTTAGAGGTACAGACTCCAGTTATGCAATAAAGAAGCCATGGGGGAAGGGAACTAAGATGGTGGAGGAATAGGACGGGAGTCCACACTCTCCCCAACAAATACACCAAAAGAACATTTAAAAACCGAGCAATCTCCATAAAACAACATCTGAATGCTGGCAGAGGACATCAGGCATCTGAAAAGACAGCCCATTGTCGACGAAAGAAGGTAGGACCAAGGAAAAAAGAAAAAAGTAAAAAGAGAGGCAAAGAGGCAGGGACTGAGATTCATCTCGGAAGGGGAGTCTCGAAAGAGAGAAACGTTTCCGAATGCCAGGAAACATCTTCCCTGGCGGATCTGAGGGATATGAGGCGAATCTCAGAGAGCATAATAGCCGGGAGTAGAAGCCGATAAGTAGTTAAGCTTCTCAGAGTACGTCTCAAACTGTAAACTTCAGCGGAGCGACGGCCGGGCACCCTATCCCTCACGAGCCAGCCTGGACTGCTCAGGGAGTGGCGGGCCGCGCGCTTAGGGAGAAGACTGAGATTGAACGCCTGGGGCAGACTGAGGGTCCCAACCGTGGGTGCTAACTGGAGATACACCGCTGGGTAGCCTTCCCGAGGAAGACCCCCCCCCGCCAGGCTCGCACGTAGCCTTCCAAAGGAAGACCCCAGGCTCGCACACAGAACAAAGGGCAGCGTGGACTCGGTCCGCTGCGCGAAACAGCCAGGTGGAGCTGGGCGGCTGCGGGCTGCGGACCTGCCCAGCCCCCGCTGGAGAGCGCCCCGGTGAGGCTTCTGCTCCCAAACCACGGGCAGAATTGGGTGCTAGCCAAGACCTCTGGGGATTCTGGACATTTGCCACCAGAATTCGGCCCTTCTTGCACCCAAGAAGACGAGCCCAGCTGCACGCTGAGAAAACCGAGTGGCTGGGCCAGGGGAGGGGAGAAGCTGCAGCCCCCAACTGCACCCCCAGAGTGTGCCGCCAGAGACAGCCGCGCTGCACACCTGAGAAGACACACCAAGCTGCACGCCGAGAAAACCGAGCGGCTGGGCCGGGGGAGGGGAGACGCCACAGCCCCCGCACCCGGCGAGAGACCGAGAGCCTGAGCAGAGGGGGCGGGGAAAGCGCATGCGCCGGGAGCGAGGCAAACCCCAGAGCGCTGAATAGACACTGAAGAGACCAGCAAACAGAAGTCGCCAAAACAAGCAGGACGAACCGCTTAAGAGCCCAACAAGGAAACTTTGACAAAACACACATCCAACCCCTCCTATAGTGAGGAACCCCCACAATAAAGGGACAACACAGCAAGATAAACAAAATGAAAAGGCAGAGAAATACCAAGCAGGTAAAGGAACAAGATAAACGTCCTCCAGACCAAACAAAAGATGAAAAGATAGGATGTCTACCTGATAAAGAATTCCGAATAATGATAGTGAAAATGATCCAAACCCTGGAAAATAAGTTGGAATTGCAGTTCAATAACCTACAGGCAAGGATTGAGAAGATGCAGGTAAGCTTTAACAAGGACTTAGAAGAAATGAAAAAGAGTCAAAATACAATAAATAATGCAATAAATGAGATCAAAAACACTCTGGAGGGAACCAACAGTAGAATAACAGAGATAGAAGACAGGGTAAGTGAGGTAGAAGACAGAATGGCAGAAATAAATGAAACAGAAAGGAAAAATGAAAAAAAGAATTAAAAGAAATGAGGACAATCTTAGAGACCTCTGGGACAATATTAAACGCACCAATATTCAAATCATAGGAGTCCCAGAAGAAGAAGACAAAAAGAAAGACCATCAGAAAAGTCTTGAAGAGATAATTGTTGAAAATTTCCCTAAATTGGGAAAGCAAATAGCCACTCAGGTCCAAGAAACACAGAGGGTCCCAAATAGAATGAACCCCAAGTGGAACACCCCAAGACACATATTAATCAAATTAACAAATATCAAACACAAAGACCAAATATTAAAAGCAGCAAGGGAGAAGCAAAAAATAACTCACAAGGGGAATCCCATAAGGATAACAGCTGATCTCTCAATAGAAACGCTTCAGGCCAGAAGGGAATGGCAGAGCATACTTAAAGTCATGGAAGAAAACAAGCTACAACCCCGATTACTGTACCCAGCAAGGATCTCATTCAAATTTGAAGGAGAATTCAAAAGCTTTTCACACAAGCAGAAACTGAGAGAATTCAGCAACACCAAACCAGCCCCCCAACGAATGCTAAAGGATCTTTCCTAGATAGGAAACACGGATGAGGTATATAATCTCGAACCCAAAACAATAAAATAAATGGCAACAGGATCATACTTATCAATAATTACCTTAAATGTAAATGGGCTGAATGCCCCAACCAAAAGACAAAGATTGGCCGATTGGATACAGAAACAAGACCCATATATATGTTGTCTACAAGAGACCCACCTCAAACCTAGGGACACATATAGACTGAAAGTTAAAGGCTGGAAAAAGATATTCCATGCAAATAAAGACCAAAAGAAAGCAGGAGTGGCAATACTCATATCAGATAAAGTAGACTTTAAAATAAAGGCAGTGAAAAGAGATAAAGATAGACATTACATAATGATCAAAGGATCAATCCAAGAAGAAGAAATAACAATTATAAATGTTTATGCACCCAACATAGGAGCTCCACAATATGTAAGGCAAATGCTAACAAGTATGAAAGGGGAAATTAACAACAACACAATGATAGTGGGAGACTTTAATACACCACTCACACCAATGGATAGATCAACTAAACAGAAAAGTAACAAGGAAACTCAACCTTTAAATGATACAATAGACCAACTAGACGTAATTGATATCTATAGGTCATTCCACCCCAAAACAAGGAATTTCACCTTTTTCTCGAGCGCACACGGGACCTTCTCCAGGATAGATCACATCCTGGGCCATAAATCCAGCCTTGGTAAATTCAAAAATATTGAAATCATTCAAAGCATCTTTTCTGACCACAATGCAGTGAGATTAGATATCAATTACAGGAGAAAACCATTCAAAACTTCCAAAATATGGAGGCTCAACAACACACTGCGGAATAACCAACAAATCACAGAAGAAATAAAAAATGAAATTCAGTTATGCATAGAAATGAATGAAAAAGAAGACACAACAGCCCAAAACCTATGGGACACTGTGAAAGCAGTGCTAAGGGGAAATTCATAGCAATACAAGCTCACCTCAGGAAACAAGAAAAAAGTCAAATAAATAACCTTACTTTACACCTAAAGCAACTAGAAATGGAAGAGATGCAGAAGCTCAGGTCTAGTAGAAGGAAAGAAATCTTAAAGATCAGGGCAGAAATAAATGCAAAGGAAACAAAAGAGACCATAGCAAAAATCAACCAAGCCAAAAGCTGGTTCTTTGAAAAGATAAATAAAATTGACAAACCATTAGCCAGACTCATCAAGAAACAAAGGGAAAAGAACCAAATCAACAGAATTAAAAATGAAAACGGAGAGATCACAACAGAAAACACAGAAATACAAAGGATCATAAGAGACTATTATCAGCAACTATATGCAAATAAACTGGACAACCTGGATGAAATGGACAAATTCCTAGAAAAGCACAACTTTCCAAGACTAAACCAGGAAGAGATAGATAATATTAATAGACCCATCACAAGCACAGAAATTGAAACTGTAATCAGAAATCTTCCAAAAAGCAAAAGCCCAGGACCAGATGGCTTCACAGCTGAATTCTACCAAAAAATTAGAGAAGAGCTAACATCTATTCTACTCAAACTCTTCCAGAAAATTGCAGAGGAAGGTAAACTTCCAAACTCATTCTACGAGGCCACCATCACCCTAATTCCAAAACCAGACAAAGATGCCACAAAAAAAGAAAACTACAGGCCAATATCACTGATGAATATAGACACAAAAATCCTTAACAGAATTCTAGCAAAGAGAATCCAACAACACATTAAAAAAATCATATATCATGATCAAGTAGGCTTTATCCCAGGGATGCAAGGATTTTTCAATATTCTCAAATCAATCAATGTAATACACCACATTAACAAATTGAAAAATAAAAACCACATGATTATCTCAATAGATGCAGAGAAAGCCTTTGACAAAATTCAACATCCATTTATGATAAAAAACCCTCCAGAAAGCAGGAATAGAAGGAACATTCCTCAACATAATAAAAGCTATATATGACAAACCCACAGCAAACATTACCCTCAATGGTGAAAAACTGAAAGCATTCCCCCTGAAATCAGGAACAAGACAAGGGTGCCCACTCTTACCACTACTTTTCAACATAGTTTTGGAAGTCTTGGCTACAGAAATCAGAGCAGATAAAGAAATCAAAGGAATTCAGATTGGAAAAGAAGAAGTCTGTTTGCAGATGACATGCTCCTCTATATTGAAAACCCTAAAGACTCTACGAGAAAATCACTAGAGCTAATCAGTGAATATAGCAAAGTTTCAGGATACAAAATCAACACACAGAAATCCCTGGCATTCCTATACACTAACAATGAGAAAACAGAAAGAGAAATTAGGAAACAATTCCATTCACCATCGAAACAAAAAGAATAAAATACTTAGGAGTATTTCTACCTAAAGAAACAAAAGACTTGTATATAGAAAACTATAAAACAATGATGAAAGAAATCAAAGAGGACACAAACAGATGGAGAAATGTGCCGTGTTCGTGGATTGGAAGAATCAATATAGTGAAAATGAGTATACTACCCAAAGCAATTTATAGATTCAATGCAATTCCTATCAAGCTACCAGAGGTCTTTTTCAGAGAATTAGAACAAATAATTTCACAATTTGTATGGAAATACAAAAAACCTCATATAGCCAAAGCAATCTTGAGAAAGAAGAATGGAACTGACTTTAGGCTATACTACAAATCCACAGTCATTAAGACAATATGGTACTGGCACAAAGACAGAAATATAGATCAATGGAACAAAACACAAAGCCCAGAGATAAATCCAGGCATCTATGGACACCTTATCTTTGACAAAGGAGGCAAGAATATACAATGGAGCAAAGACACCTCTTTAACAAGTGGTGCTGGGAAAACTGGACAGCCACTTGTAAAGGAATGAAACCAGAACACTTTCTAACACCCTACACAAAGATAAACTCAAAATGGATGAAAGATCTAAGCATAAGACCAGAAACTATAAAACTCCTAGAGGATAACATAGACAAAACACTCTCTGCCATAACCCAAAGTGGGATACTCCATGACCCACCTCCCAGAATATTGGAAATAAAAGCACAAATAAACAAATGGGACCTAATTAAAATTAAAAGCCTCTGCACAGCAAAGGAAACTATAAGCAAGGTGAAAAGACAGCCTTCAGAATGGGAGAAAATAATAGCCAATGAAGCAATGGACAAACAATTAATCTCACAAATATACAAGCAACTCCTGCAGCTCCATTCTAGAAAAATAAACAACCCAATTAAAAAGTGGGCCAAAGAACTTAACAGACATTTCTCCAAAGAAGACATAAAAATGGCTAACAAACACATGAAAAGATGTTCAACATCACTCATTATCAGAGAAATGCAAATCCAAACCACAATGAGGTATCACTTTACACCAGTCAGAATGGCTGCCATCCAAAAGTCTACAAGCAATAAATGCTGGAGAGGATGTGGAGAAAAGGGAACTCTCTTACACTGTTGGTGGGAATGCAAACTAGTACAGCCACTATGGAAAACAGTGTGGAGGTTCCTTAAAAAACTGCAAATAGACCTGCCATATGACCCAGCAATCCCACTGCTGGGCATATACACCAAGGAAACCAGAATTGAAAGAGCCACGTGTACCCCAATGTTCATCGCTGCATTTTTACGATAGCCAGGACATGGAAGCAACCTAGATGCCCATCAACTGACGAATGGATAAGAAAGCTGTGGTACATATACACAATGGAATATTACTCAGCATTAAAAAAAATTCATTTGAATCAGTTCTACTCAGGTGGACGAAACTGGAGCCCATTATCCAGAGTGAAGTAAGCCAGAACGAAAAACAATACAGTATATTAACGCATATATATGGAATTTAGAAAGTCAGTAACGAGAACCCAGCATGCGAGACAGCAAAAGGAACACAGATGAATAGAACAGACTCGTGGACTCTGTGGATGAGGGCAAGGGTGGGATGATATGGGAGAATGGCATTGAAACATGTTAATTATCATATGTGTATTCAATCGCCCACACAGGATTGATGCTCAGGGCTGGTGCATCGAGATTTCCCGGGGGAAGGGAGGAGGGAGGGAGGAGGGAGGGGGGTTCTGGAGGGGGAGCATATGTAAACCCATGGTGATAACATGTCATTGTATGGCAAAACTAATAAAAAAATAAATAAAAATCGAGAGGCACATACGAGCCTAAAAGTAGCCCCCCCCCAAAAAAAAGAAGCCATGGGATATAATATACAGCATACAAAATATGGTCAATAATATTGTAATAACTTTGTACAGGGATAGATTATTACTAGATACTGGTAGTCATTTTATAATGTATGCAAAAGTCAAATGATTTTGTAGCACTCTTGAAGTTAACATACTGCTATACATCCAACATTTCAATTAAAAAATTCATTTAAGAAAGTATGCAGGGACATACTGAACAAGTGGATAGTACAAGAGAATTTATGGAGACAAATGGGTTGCAAGTTTCAATTATTTGTCAGTCTTAAAACTCTTTAACTTGTTCAACTTATTTTAATTTAAGCATTATATTTATACTTCACCTTTTGATCTCTGTTCTTCATACAGAGAAAAATTTCATGTTTTATACCACCTCAAATAGACCATGGAACCAATCTTCTAGCTCTGCAGAAGAAAGGAGAGAAACACATGACATGAGCCAAGGCTGTATGCACACGGCACCGAGTTAGGTTATATTTGTGAAGAAGGCTTCGGGATATCTGAAGAAGATGGAATAACATGTCATATGGGAAAGTGGAACTCTTCCTCTCAGTGTATAGGTGAGGACAGTATGCAAACCAAATTTCTATATTCAGTATCAATCATTGAAACTAACAAATTGCAATCAAAGTCATGAGACAGGTTCCTTTAGATTTCTAAATATATCAAATCATTTATTTATTTATAGGTCGTTTGGGAATTAATGTACCAGCATAGTTCAAATGGTAAAGAATCTGCCTGCAATGTGGGAGACCTGGGTTCAACCCCTGGGTCCAGAAGATCCCCTGGAGAAGGACATGGCAACCCACCCTAGTATTCTTGCCTGGCAAATTCCATGGACATAGGAGCCTTGTGGGCTACAGTCTAGGGAGTCGCAAAGAGTTGGACACGACTGAGTGACTAACACTTTTAGGTTTTAATATGTAATTTCTATATATATACACTTAATTGAAGTTTACATATTCCAATTAATCATTTGTGTTCATTTAATTGGTTCCATATAGAATCAGTTTTCAATCTGGCAATTTTTTTAATAATAGCACTGCATGTATAATAAAATTAAACCTAACTGTCCATATAAGGAAACATATTCATAGTCCTACCTATTCATAGAATTTGCAGTATTTGCATTGCCACTAAGTTTTTTCTGAAAAATTTCTTATGTTCTTCCTACAATGTCCCTTTTAATTTCTTATGATATATAGTACTTTTCCTAAGGTGATGAAGTCCTAACGTGTTTTTTTTATTACTCATGATTGATTAGAGAAGCACTGATAGTCTCTTTTATATATCAGTGCTGTTAGTTTCAGTGTTGTGCTCAAGGGGATTGTTGGACAAACACCAGAATGGTAATTTTAGGACATATTCTTGTACTTCCTCTCTGATTTTCTAGAAGTTATAGTATAATCATGCATTATTTTCAAATAAAACTACTAAATATGATAAGCAGTTCATCAAATTAAGTTTCAGAGTTAGTAAAACATGAAATCGTTCTTTCATATATTCCTAGGACTCCCTTGTGGACTTCTACCTTATATTTAGAATGATACTATATCTCATTAGAAAGTTTCTGGAGTATAATTATTCGCCACTATGTATTTTTAAAGACATATTAAACAAATCCATATTCTTTGTCTTTCAGATACAGATTGTGTTAATTTTTCCAGCTTTGATGATGCAGTACTCATAGATTGGGAGAAGAAACAATATAGGTCAAGAGAACAAGTGTTTTAAATGTTGATCACGTTATCAGTTATATGGATCTAATATTATACAGTGTATTAAGAGAAAATCGCCAGGATGGCCAGCATTCAGAGGTACTTGGGTAAAATTTTTAAATTTATGTATTAAAATATATTGAGGAACACAATGAGGAAAATTGTCTCCACCATCATTAAATAGACAAATTATTCTTAAGCCAGGTCTATGCCTGAGCATAAAAAGGGATGGGAGTTTTCCAGGTAGCACTAGTGGTAAAGAATATGCCTGATAGTGTATAAGACACTCTTTTGATCCCTGGGTCGGGAAGATCCCCTGGAGGAGGAAATGAAAATCCAATCCAGTATTCTTGCCTGGAGAATTCCATGAATAGAGGAGCCTGGTGGGCTAGAGTCCATGAGATCACAAAGAGTTGGACACAACTTAGCATCTGAGCACGCTCGTACATCCATAAAAAAGGATGGAATTGCATACTCAGAGGTCAGTCTGTAGCCCAATAATTCTCAAAGCACGGTCCTGGCACAGCAATCTCAGCATATTCTGTAAACTGTTAGATGTGCAAGCAGATTCACAGGTTCGCTAAGATCAGATGAATCAAAACCTCTGGGACTGCAGCTCTGACACTGTTTTAATGATTCCCAAGGGATTCTGTACACATTTCAGTCTAGGAGCCATGGTGCCAGCCTCCTGTACCTTACATGCTCTGAATTTCACTGAGGAATTACACATCACTCACTAAGATGTCCTTTAGCATTTGCCATTAAGCTTGTTAGTATCATTAAAAAATAGTTTCTTAAGTTTACACTTATTTTTCTGTTATTTTTCTATGCCTTGTGTTTGGATATTTTAATTAATTATCTTCTCCCTTCAACTATGATATTCTTCAGAGTGCGTTTATTCTTAATCAAGTCTCTAAAGAAGTACTTACTGTGTTTATTTTTCTAAGGGCCTCAAGTTACAACTCTTAAACAGGAATAATGTAAACCAAATCCTAATGCCATATTATCTTTTTATTATGCTTTTCTTATGGTTTATAAATTCATATTGGATTTATATACTGTATAATTATTATCTTGCTATCCTTAAGAAACAGATGTCTAGAAAAGTTCTTATTTTTGCTGACCTAAAAATTGTGTATCAGATTTCTAGTAAAGGATAAGGGAGAGATTTAAGATACAGGAATGTAACTCATACTGAAAACAATTGCTTTATTTTCTTTCCCTTAATCTTACATGTAGACTGATTAAAACTAGCAGTCTTTCATGACATGTTAACTATTGAATCTAAATGACCATGGAATTTATTTGACATCCCATTTCCTCCTTGCTGATGATCATGATGATTATTATATTAGAGATATATAAATAGATGCTTCCTGTGTGAATCCATCTCAAGTGGAAAATGCTATTATACAAAATCAGGAATCTAGATATCAGAGTGGTGAGAGTGTACGTTATGAATGCATTGAGAATCATGGCTTTTGGGGGAGATAGATGTGATATGTTTAAATGGAACTTGGGCAAAACCACCTCAGTGCAAATGTAGAGTATCTTATCCATCCCTATAATCATTTTAGAATATATATATTTGGGGCAAAAAATCTGTTATTATAAATATATGATGAAGTAGCTTTTCTGTAATAATTTTAGATGCAAAAAGTAAAGATGGTGCTTAAAAATCAAGTTCTATTGTGAACTGAATAAGTATTTGACATTTATTTTATGAAAGAGTTGAGCTTCCCTGATAGCTCAATTGGTAAAGAATCCACCTGCAATGCAGGAGACCTGGGTTCAATTCCTGGGTTGGGAAGATCCCCTGGAGAAGAGAAAGGCTACCCACTCCAGTATTCTGGCCTGGAGAATTCCATGGAATGTGTATAGTCCATGGAGTTACAAAGAGTTGGACATGACTGAGTGATTTTCACTTCACTTCACTTATGAAAGAGTTAGCAAGATTTGAAGAGTTGGCATCATGGAACATTTCCTATCATAAATATTAAGACAGCTACTTCTTGAAGAATAAGTATGTTAAAGATACATTTGGCATGAATAAGTACATTTGACAGCCCAAGAAATTCTACTTTGAGACATGGAATAGGCAGCCCGGGCCTGGTCACAGAATGTGACATAAATTGGGGATCTTCACATATGGGTGGTATTTACAAGTATGCAACTAGCTGAACTCATTCAGAGAATTAGTGTATGGATAAACATTAAGAGTCTGAAACTTAGTCCTGGAACACTTCAGTGTTTAGAGTTCAGGAAGGGAGGGAATCCAACCAAGAAATATACTAGACACTTCTAGTTTTTCAGGTTAACTTTTGCCTGGTGTGTATTTTTTTCAGTCTTCCACTTGACATGTTTCCATGTTTGAAGTGAGTTTCTTGTACACAGCATACAGCTGAGACTTGTTTATGTGTCCACACTGCCATTTTCAGTTTTTTAATTGATCTATTTAGACTATCTACATTTAAAGTAACTATTAACTCTTAGGGATAATGTCTGCCATTTTATTATTGTTTTATATGTGTTTCCTCTATTTCTCAATTCCACTTTTTTTTCCTTATCCTACCTGTGAATTTTTAAACATTATAAAATAGTTTAACTGTGATATATCTGCATTGGTTTGCATGGTTTTATTAGTAGCTGCATTAGTTATTAAGATACACAAAAGTAGCTTATCACTCCCTACTGTTGCTGACATTTTACCACCTCAGGTGAAATGTGGGAAGCTTACTTCCATTTACATTTATTTATTCTCCCCAAGTTTTTAACATAAATATCTGTAGTATTCTCTCTACATCCATTGAGCACCATATCAAATGATAATTTTGCACAATCATAATCTAATAAAATCAGTAGGGAAATAATATTTGCCCATATTTTAAAGAAATCAATTCCATTGTTTTTTCCTTCCTAAAGCCTCAATCTTTTTTCTGTTTTGCTTTCTATTTGAAGAATTCTTCAAGTACAAGTCTGCAGGAGAAAGAGTCTTGCAGTTTTATTTTGCCCAAGAATGACTTTCTTTCTCCTTTTATTCCAAAAGGATAGTTCATTCATTATAGAATTTGGAGTTGTCAGTTCTTTTCATCCAGCACTGGAAAAATGTTGTCACTTCTTCCTGGCTCTATGATCATGGATGAAAACTCTACTGATGCTGATGTTTGAACACTTATTCCAAAAAAAAAGTATAGCATAATATCTATCAAGCTGCTATTGAGATTTTTCCTGAAATTTCTAGCAATTTGATTGCAATGTACCTTTTTTAACTTTTTATTTTGTATTAGGGTATAGCCAATTAACAATGTTGTGCTAGCACAGCAAAGGGGCTCAGCCATATATATATATATATATATATATATACATGCATCCATTCTTCTTCAAACTCTCCTCCCATCCAGGTTGCCACATTACATTTAGCAGAGTTCCCTGGCTATATAGTAGGTCCTTACTAGTCATCCATTTTAAATATAGCAATGTGTGCCTGTCCATCCCAAACTCCCTAACTATCCCTCCCCCCATCATTCATCCCAGCAACCATAAGTTCCTTCTCTAAGCCTGTGAATCTTTCTGTTCTGTAAATACATTCATTTATATCATTTCCTTTAAGATTCCACTTATAAGGGATATCATATGATTTTTCTCCTTCTCTGTTTGACGTAACTTCACTCAGTGTAAGACTCTCTGTGCATACATATTGTTGCAAATAACATTATTTCCTCCTTTTTAATGGTTGACTAATATTCCATTATATATATATATATATATATATATATATATGAGTTCAGTTCAGTTGCTCGATCGTGTCTAGCTCTTTGTGATCCCATAGACTGCAGCACATCAGGCTTCTCTGTCCATCACCAACTCCTGGAGCTTATTCAAATTCATGTCCATTGACTTGGTGGTGCCACCCAACCATCTCATCCTCTGTTGTCCCCTCCTCCTCTGGCCTTCAATCTTTCCCAGTATCAGGAGTTAGTTATTGAGCCCCAGTGAGTCAGTTCTTGTGGCCAAAGTATTGAAGTTTCAACTTCAGCATCAGTCCACCCAGGACTGATCTCTTTTAGAATAAACTGGTTGGATCTCCTTGCAGTCCAAGAGTCTTCTCCATCACCACAGTTTCAAAAGCATCAATACTTCTTTTTGTGTGCTCAACTTTCTTTATAGTCCAAATCTCACATCCATACATGACTACTGGTAAAACCATAGCTTTGACTAGACAGACCTTTGTTGCAAAGTAATGTCTCTGGTTTATAATATGCTGTTTATGTTGATCATAGCTTTTCTTCCAAGGAGTAAGCATCTTTTAATTTCATGGCTGAAATCACCATCTGCGGGGATTTTGGAGACCAAAAACATAAAGTCTCTCACTGTTTGCATTGTTTCCCATCTTTTTGCCATGAAGTGATGGGACTGGATGCCATCATTTTAGTTTTCTGAATGTTGAATTTTAAGCCAACATTTTTGCTATCCTCTTTCACTTTCATTAAGAGGCTCTTTAGTTCTTCTTCGCTTTCTGCCATAAGGGTGGTGTCATCTGCATATCTGAGGTTATTGATATTTCTCCAAGCAATCTTGATTCCAGCTTGTGCTTCATCCAGCCCAGGGTTTCTTATGATGTACTCTGCATATAAGTAAAATAATCAGGGTGACAATATGACCCATGAACTATACAGTCCATGGAGTTCTCTAGGCCATGACACTGGAGTGGGTAGCTTTTTCCCTTCTCCAGTGGATCTTCCCAACCCAGGAATCAAACTGAGGTCTCCTGCATTGCAGGCAGATTCTCTACCAACAACTGAGCTACCAAAGAAGCCTATTGATCCATATTCTTGATCCATTTCTCTGCTGATGGACATTTGGATTGATTCTATGTCTTGGCTACTGTAAACAGTGCTGCAATGAACACTGGGGAACATATGTCATCTGGGGCCATGTTTTTCACCTGATGTATGCCCAGGTGAGGGATTGCAGTGTCACATAGTACTTCTAGTTTTAGCTTTTTAGGGAACCTATATACTGTTCTCCCTAGTGGCTATACCAATTTACCTTCTCACCAACAGTGTAGGAGAATTGCCTTCTCTCCACATCCTTTCCAGCATATTGTTGGTAGATTTTTTATGATAGCCATTATGACTGATGTTAGATGCTATTGTATTGTAGTTTCAATTTGAATTTTTCTAATAATTAGTGATACTGAATATCTTTTCTTGTACCTCTGGGCCATCTATATGTCTTTTTTGGAGAAGAATAAAATACCTACTAATAAACCTACCCAAGGAGACAAAAGACCTGTAATTTGAAAGCTACAGGACACTGATTAAATAATTGAAGAAGACACAGATGGAAAGATATACTATGTTCTTCAACTGGAAGAATCAATATTGTCAAAATGACTGTACTATCCAAGGCAACCTGTAGATTTAATGCAATTGCTATCAAATTACCAGTGACATTTTTCACAGAACTAAAACAAAAAACTTAAAATTTGTATGGAGACACAAAAGACCCCAAAGAGCCAAAACAATCTTCAGAAACAAAAATGGAGTTGGAGGAATGACATGCCCTGACTTGAGGTGATACTACTAAACTCTAATCATCAAAGAGTATGGCATTGATTATGATGTATCTTGACATTAATTTTTTGGATTTATTCTGTCTAGAATTTGCTCAGCAGTTTTAATATTTAAATCTGTACTTTATGCCTTATTTGAGAAATTTCAGCCATTATTTTTTACCAATTTATAAAGTATTTGTTTTACAATTTTGTGTTTCTTTCTACTGTACATTACAGTGAATCAACTACACATACACCTATATGCCCTCTTTTTGGGATTTCTTTCCCATTTAGGTCATCACAGGCACCAGAGACTCAGCCATTATTTTTTTTATCCATTTTCTTTATTTTTGCTTTCAGAGTCTACAGTGCTTTACTATTTCTCATGGGTCCTTGAAGCTCTGTACCTTTTCCTTTCAGACTATTTTCAAAGTTAATTTATATTCAAATTTATTTATCCTTCTGCCATCTGAAACATGTTAATGAGCCATCCTGTATGGTCTTTTAATAAAATAATCTATTTTCCAAGTCTATCAATTGAATTAGATTTTTAAAAACCATTATCCGATGGTTTCAATCTATGCCATCTCAGTGTTGTCTTCTGTTTATTGTTTTCTTTCTGTTGGGGCTTTTGTGGCCTTTGATATGATGAGTGATTTTCAACTGTATTCTGGACATTTGAGGTATTATATCTTGAGACTAAGGACTTTATTGGAATCCTTTAGTTGGTCTCTTCTTTCACTGTTGTCTATCCAGTATAGAGTTATTAATATTAATATTGGTATTGGCTAACCCACTCACATATTTGCTAGAAAGCCAACCCAATTTATACCTTCTTCTTAATGATAGGGAAGTTTTCCTGAGCCTCAGTCTATTGACAGATATCCCCTCATTCTTTCTTTTTTTTGCACTTCTATGACAAAAGTGTAATGACAATCTATATTATATCTAGATTTTTGTCCTTCCTAGTGCCCTCTCATTTGTTGTACAAAGCTAATATGGGTTGGTGGAAAAATTGTAAGATCCCTCTTTGCCCTTGTATCAATCACAACATTTATTAATCCACTTCTACAAGTTCTTCTTATGTCAGTTATTGTGGCATATAAAGACAAGACCAGGCGTTGAGAACAAAAGCCCCTAATTAATCACATCATTATAATGAGAGGACAAATTTCTTAAGAGACCAGTCAGTTCAAAATGTAGCTGCCTCCATTCACAGACCTTTCTATGTTTGCCCAGGGCATTAGAACATATTTGAATTTCAACTTAACCTGTATCTCATTAAAGATGAATGGAAAAATCTGTTTCCCTTTGAGTAAGTTACTTGCATTTTCTATTTCAGATTCCTAATGGACCAAAACAGAAAATCTCTAAGTCTTTGTCACTATTCTGAGGCTATGATATCTTTCTTCATAAGCCAGTTTCTTTCTGTGACAGATTCCAATAAAAGCAGGTCCAGAGTAAGAGGATTCAGTTTCCAGGGACTGACACTCTGCATTCTATTCCTGGGTATGCCACATAGTAGAACATAATTTAGATAATTTATTTAATCTCTGAATGTTGAAGCTAATTTCACTGTTGTGGATAAAATAACAACACCATTTCAAAGAGTTGTTGTAAAGAGTTGTTTTTGTTGTTTAGTCGCTAAGTTGCTTTCAATTCTTTTGTGAACCTATGGAACATAACAGACTGGGCTATTCTACCCATGGGCTTTCCAAAGCAAGATTACTGGAGTGGGTTGCCATTTCCTCCTTCAAGAAATCTTCCCAACCCAGGGATTGAACCTGAGTCTCCTGCATTGGCAGCGTGTTTCTTTACCATGGAGCCACCAGGGAATCCCTGTAAAGAGTAGACAAGATGATGTGTTACAAATCTTACCAGAAAGTCCACACCATTCTTCAATACAGCTGAGAGATATTTGAGTTGATACTTTGCCTTGAGAATTCCCTAATATTATACTCCTCAAGTAAATCCTTGTTTGATTAATTAAGCTTTTGCTTCAGAAAATGCAGGCATTTACACATAAGTACACTAGTTTTCTTAATTTCATACTTCTCCCCACAATTACTTTCACTGCTCACCACACATCCGTACCCCAGAGCAGACATGAATCTTCTGATCCTCCTACAACTTATGTCATTCCTAGACCCTTCACAGCTTCAGTCAGACTCACCCCTGGAGCAACTAGGCAATTCTAGCCTCCTTAGAGAGTCTTTCATGGTAAAGCCAGACTGACACCTAAAACTCACAGTTTCATGAACGGAAAATAAGCTATTGTTCTCAGACATCTGTATTCCATTTCCAGTGACTAGTTCAGTTCAGTCGCTCAGTCGTGTCTGACTCTCTGCGACCCCATGGACTGCAGCACACCAGGCTTCCCTGTCCATCACCAACTCCTGGAGCTTGCTCAAACTCATGTCCATCGAGTCTCAATGACTGGAGGTGTACATTTATTAGGTATAATGCACTGAGTGGGAGGTCTACTCCAGATGTCCACTTGATTGTCTTCGCTGGTGCAATATATTGACGACTCATCCACCAGGTCAAGCAGTTTTCGCCTTCTATCCCCAAGATTGCAGTGGTAGGTCACCACTGTTCTATACTGAAGATATTCTCTGTTGGGGCTAATGAAATCTACATTGGTGATGGCTGGGGGTGGCCCTCAAGGAATGCCTAGGAAATGGAGAGGCAAGTTAAAACTTTGTGGGTTTTTTTTGGGAGGGCGGGGGGTTATAGTTAATTATAAATTTGGGCAACTAGTTTAAAAAATGATCAAATGTCAATATTGAGAACATTTCTGCACTTGTCTAATATTTACTAATGTACAGATATGTTTCAACAAGATTGCAGATTAGGTAGCCTCAATATTGTAATTTCTGACCCTCTCAAGTATTGCTATTTCAATAAATGGGTCCACGTATTATTACAGTCCATATAATTCTTATTTAAGTGAGAATTTATATGTTATTTAACTTTTTAAAATTTAATTCTCTCTCTGTAGAGAGCATTTTTATTTATTTTATTGGTTTTTAATATGTATAACATACAGCATAGATTATTAAATAAATAGAAATCAAAAACTCTAACACAACTAATAAAAATAGATAAAACACAAATACACAACATTATACAATATAAACACAACAATCACAGATTCAGGATAATAAAAATGACTGAATGTTTCTACTTTGTTTAATTTTGAAAATAAGGATGTTAGAAATAAAAATATATTTTGCCAATACTGACTTAAGATGAGGTAGCAAATAAAAAGAGGGAAAAAATACATCAAAAACTACTGCTGAAAAGATATGAAACACGAGAAGTTTAACAGCAGGTTTCACCTAATATTTAAGTAACAGACAATTCTTAGTTAATTTAAATCATTCAAGAGCATATAAAATATTTCTATCACATTTGGCATGAATATCCTAAAGTAAACATTTATTTATTTTTGGTTAAGAAAATATTTTATACTGTAAAAATTTTTCATAATTACTGTAGAAAATTTATAAAATATAAATAAAAATCAATATTAAGTCCATTATCTAGAAAGAACCATTGCTAACTATTTTATCATATCACACAATGTGCAGTGTCATTTATATATCATATATATTTAATGTGTGATCTTAAATACACAAACACATACAATAACGTATTTTTAAAAATATATTTGTTGCCTAAGGGATATTAAAAAGCAGAGACATTACTTTGCCAACAAGAGTCCGTTTAGTCAAAGCTATGATTTTTCCAGTAGTCATGTATGCATATGAGAGTTGGACTAGAAGGAAAGCTGATCACTGAAGAATTGTTTCTTTTGAACTCTGGTGTTGGAGAAGACTCTTGAGAGTCCCTTGGACTGCAAGGAGATCCAACCAGTCAATCCTAAAGGAAATCCATCCTGAATATTCATTGGAAGGGCTGATGCTAAAGCTGAAACTCCAATTTTTGGCCACCTGATATGAAGAACTGACTCCTTGGAAAGGACCCTGATGCTGGGAAATATTGAAGGCAGGAGGAGAAGGGGATGACAGAGGATGAGATGATTGGATGGTATCGACGACTAAATGGACATGAGTTTGAGTAAGTGCTGGGAGTTGGTGATGGGCAGAGAAGCCTGGCAGTGCTGCATTCCATGGGGTCACGAGGAGCTGGACGTGACTGAGCAACTGAACTGAACTGAAGGAATATTTCAGAGTACAATCATACTGTCTGATTACATTTGGGAGAGTTCTCTGTCTTGTCTAGTGAATTTTCTCACATTTTTTAAGTGCTGCTTCTAAAATCTCATTTCTATTTTATTTTTTCTCTCCAAACTTGAGACTTTTTATTTTATATTGGGGTATAGCCAATTAACAATGTTGTGGTAGTTTAAGGTGAACTGGGAAGGGGCACAGCCATACATATATATTTTAAATTTTTATTAGAACATATGCATTGTTTCTTTTAGCAGATCATTTCCAGACATTGTTTAGAATATGCACAATATTTCAATTCTGTTGACTTTTTCACTATCACAAAATAATAATGAAGGTAAAATTTGTACATTAATCCTTGCAAAAACTCATGGTGATGTCTTAAAGTCATAAATTGTAGAATTTCTAGATTAACAGCAGGCATATAGTTAAAGTTTTTGATATATACTGTGTCCTGGTCTGTTAGAAAATTCATCACAGATCATGCTACTACCAGTTGAGTTAGAGAATGTTGATTTCTTTACATTATCACCAAGCCCAGGCTTATATCCTTTTTATATTCTTTGTTAATTTGCAAACTACTTCTTCCTTTATATGTCTTAAAGTGTATGGAGTTCATATTTCAAACAACTCATAGGAGAGATATCATGTCACTGTTTAGACAAAGAATAAGAAAGTAGGAAGAGCCCAGGGCTTGAACAGATGACTTGAGATTAAGAGTTGACAGAGGGGAAGCAAGGCAGTTTCACTAATCTTGGATTCATTTGCTTCACTAGACAGAATAAGTTTCAAACTGGGAGGTGTTAGACCAACAAAAGAGGAATTTGGGGACTGTTCTAAATAAGTTCAAGACTTTGTTTAAAATAAATGATATCCCAGAATGCGGAAAAAAAAAAAAAACAGGAGGAACTAGATGCTAGGGACATTGTGAGCACCTTTAAGGATGTGAGTGTTTTCTTCAAATATCAGAAAGATACTATTGCCAAAAAGGAATTAAATTTATTCTCTGTAATCCAAGAGGAAAACTCTAGAATTGAGCATAGAATAAAAGGGGCTAGGGATTTCAACTCATGTTCACAATTGGTGTCTCTGAATCCCAAAAGACAGCATTACCTGAGAGAATGTATTCAGCAGCTGATGGACCAATGAGTTGATAGCTAGAGGCAAAGATAAAAAATAACTATGCTGTACAAATTCCATTAACTTCCTCAGCACGCATACATCTATGACAAATGTGAAAGGCTACGGTCTGAAAGAAGTTCAAGGACTAGACTGAACTCTAGGTATTTTATCTGGCTTTTCTTATTTCTCTTTTTCTATCCTCTCATTATTGAAAGAAATATTTTATCTATAATTTCTTATGGCTCATCTGCTTCTTAAGTTCTTCGTTTCATTTGGATTGTACCCAGTTCCAAAATAAAACTATCCTTTTGTATTCCTCTCTGATAATTTTCTCCTTAAAGTCTGTTTTTTCTTACAGTAGAATTGTCACTATTTTTTTGCATGTTCTGGCTATATTGTGTATTAACATTGCTATATCATTTTATTTTAGGCAAGTTCCTTGTAAATATAATAAGATTTGTGATGTTTTTCTGATCCTATTTGGAAAATTTTGTTTTTGACAGTGATATTAAACCATACAAATATACTAAACTAAATGATATGTTTTATCTTGATTTTGTCCACTTCATTATGCTCCTGAATAACAATCAATGGTAAGTATGTAGCAATGAAGAAAGCAGATTTGCCCCAAACAATAAGGGGGCTTATTTCTGGAAAAAGTGACAGATACTATCCATGCTATTCTTTTTCTTTCTTGTTATTTCCTACCTGAAGCAAATAGGTGAACCTCTTTTAGTTGCTCTAATAATTTGGAAGATAAGTAACAAATTTTTTGTTCCATTAGGAATTTATTTAATGTGTATTATATACAAAAAGAACACAGGTATTCAAACCTATTCCTCCATTTTGGTGTTCAAATATGGACACCAATTTGTATCTCTGAATCCCAAAAGATGTCTTGTCTATGTATTGTCTATCCATGTCTGGAATGTTAGGTCCATGAATCAAGGTAAATTGGATGCATTCAAGCAGGAGATGGCAAGAGTAAACATCAATATCTTAGGAATCAGTGAACTAAAATGGAAGGGAATTGGTGAATTCAATTCAGATGACCATTAAACCTATTAATATGGACAAGAAACCCATAGAAGAAATGGAGTAGCCCTCATAATGAACAAGAGTACAAATGCACACTTTTGGGTGCAGTTTCAAAAATGACAGAATGATCTTGGTTCATTTCTGAGGCAAACTATTCAACATCACAGTAATCCAAGTCTATGCCCCAACCACTAATGCCAAAGAAGCTGAAGTTGAATGGTTCTATGAGGACCTTCAAGACTTTCTAGAACTAATACCAAAATATATAAATATCCTTTTCATCATAGGAGATTGGAATGCAAAAGTAGGAAGTCAGATACCTAGAATAACAGGCAAGTTTGGCCTTGGAGTACAAAATGAAACAGGGTGAAAGCTAACAGAGTTTTGTCAAGAGAACACGTGGGTCATAGGAAACACCCTCTTTCAATAACACAAGAGACCACTCTATAAATGAACATCACCAGATGGTCGATACTGAAATCATATTGATTACATTCTTCACAGCTGAAGATGGAGAAGCTCTATACAGTCAGAGAAAACAAGACCTGGAGCTGACTATGGCTCAGATTATCAGTTCCTTATAGCAAAATCAGACTTAAACCAAAGAAACTGGGGAAAACAACTAGGCCATTCAGGTTTGACATACACCAGTCCCTTATGATTATATAGTAGAGGAGACAAATAGATTCCAGGGATTAGATCTGGTAGACAGAGTGCCTGAAGAATTATGGATATAGATTCATAGCATTGTATGGGAGGTAGTGTGCAAAAATATCCCAAAGAAAAAGAAATGCAAGAAGGCAAGTGTTTGCCTGAGGAGGCTTTATAAATAGGTTAAGAAAGAAGAGAAGTGAAAAGCAAGGGAGAAAAGGAAAGATATACCCAATTGAATGCAGAGTTCCAGAGAAGAGCAAGGAGGGAAACTAAGTCTTTCTTCAATGAACAATACAAAGAAATAGAGGAAAACAATAGGATAAGAAAGACTAGAGATCTCTTCAAGAAAACTGAAGATATCAAAGGAACATTTCATGCAAGGACAGGCATAATAAAGGACAGAAATGGTAAGAACCTAAAAGAGGCAGAAGAGAGTAAGAAAATGTGGCAAGACTGCACAGAAAAACTGTACAAAAAAAGATCTTAAAGACCATGCACAATGATGTGATCACTCACCTAGAGGCAAACATCCTGAAGTGTGATGTTAAGTGGGTCTTAGGAAGCATTAGTATGAATAAAGATAGTGGAGATGATGGAATTTCCACTGAGATATAATCCTAAAAGATTATGCTGTTAAAGTGTTGCACTCAGTATGTCAGCAAATTAGGAAAACCCAGTAGTGATCACAGGACTAGAAAAAGTCAGTTTTCATCCCAATTCCAAGAAGGGCAGTGCTAAAGAATGTTCAAACTATTGAACAATTGTGCTCATTTCACATGCTAGTAAGGTTATGCTCAAAATCCTTCAAGCTAGGCTTCAACAGTACTTGAATTGAGAACTTCCAGATGTACAAACTGGGTTTAGAAAAGGCAGAGGAACCCTAGAAAAAGCAAAGGAATTCCAGAAAATCATCTACTTCTGCTTCATTGACTATGTAAAACCTTTGGCTATGGATCACAACAAACTGGAACACTCTTAAAGAGATGGGAATAATAGACCATCTTATCTGTCTCCTGAGAAACCTGTATGCAGATCAAGAAACAACAGTTAGAACCTTACATGGAACACTGACTGGTTCAAAATTGGGAAAGATGTATAACAAGGCTGTATACTGCCACCCTGTTTAACTTATATGCAGAGCACATCATGCAAAATACCAGATTGGAAGAGTTAGAAGTTGGAATCAAAATTGCTGGGAGAAATATTGTAACCTCAGATATGCAGATGACACCACTGTAACAGTAGAAAGTGAAGAGGAACTAAAGAGATCTTGATGAAAGTGAAAGAGGGGAGTGAAAAGCTGGCTTATAACTCAGCATTCAAAACAAGAAGATCATGTGGTCTGGTCCCTTCATTTTATGGCAAATAGAAGGGGGAAAAGTGGAAGCAGTGACAGATTTTCTCTTTTTGGGCTCCAAAGTCACTGCGGATGGTGATTGCAGTCATGAGATTAAAAAGTCGCTTCTTGGAAAGAAAGCTATACAAACATAGATAGCATATTAAATAGAATAGACTCGTGGACTTTGTGAATGAGGGTAAGGGTGGGATGTTATGGGAGAAGGGCATTGAAGCATGTTAATTGTCATGTGTCTAATCAATCGCCAGCCCAGGATTGATGCTCAGGACTGGTGCAGCGAGATTTCCCGGGTTGGAGGGAGGAGGGAGGGGGGTTCCGGAGGGGAAGCATATGTAAACCCATGGTGATATCATGACATTGTATGGCAAAAACAAGTAAAATAAATAAATAAATTTAAAAAAAAAAAGCAAATACTTCACTTTGCTGATAAAGGTCCATCTAGTTAAAGCTATGGTCTTTCCAGTAGTAATGTATGGATGTGAGAGTTGGAGCATAAAAAATGCTGAGCACCAAAGAATTGATGTTTTTGAATTGTGGTTCTGGAGAAGACTCTTGAGAGTTTCTTGCACAACAAGGATATCAAACGAGTCAACCCCAAAGGAAAGCAACCCTGAATATTCATTGGAAGGACGGATACTAAAGCTGAAGCTCCAATACTTTGGCCACCTGATGAGAACAACTGACTCATTGGAAAGACCCTCATGCTGGGAAAGATCAAAGGCAGAAAGAGTAGAGGGTGACCAAGGATGAGATGGTTGGATGGCATCACCAATTTACTGGACATAAACTTGGTCAAACTTTGAGAGATAGGGAGGCCTGGTGCTCTACATACAGTCCATGGGGTCTCAAATAATCAGACATGACTTAGTGACTGAACATCAACAACAATCCATCTCTTATATAATAAAAGTGTAGCCTGTGTTTTCTTTATTTCTTTCATTTTCTAGTTTTATGGATAGAGTTTATGATTTTAGAAATTATTTTTAAATTATGATTACATTCAAAGTTTCACTACTTGACAACTAGTTCTGTTATTGTATTTACTTTTATAACTTTGTTGAAAATATAACACTTTTTGAAATTTGTTTCTGCCAGTTTTGTTTTTGCCAATTTTCTACCTCACTAATACTCATCATTATCCTTTAAAAATACTTATGATTGCATGAATTTATCTTTTCTTTCTCCCAGGAAGTATGCTCCCTGCAAAGTATACAGGTGTTATTTTTGGGTCCTTGCTTATATTTTGATGTACATGCGTAGTCTCTAGATGTTAATAAAACATTAGAAACTCTATCTTCTGCAAATTAGTAATGTGAAGGATTGATGTGATGTCAATGTATATTAATTTCTTTTGCAGATATTATGTTTTTTAATTTCCCATCTGCACTAATTTTTTTTTTCATTTTTCCTGAGATACAGAATATTCTCTAGTAATGGCTAAGTATGGGCTTGTTGTTTACCCTTCTGGAAATTTTGTTACATGTATTTTGAATCATCTTACTCTTTTATACATGATTTCTCTTTTCTTCTTTCTCCTTTTACTTAATTCTAAGAGACTTTGATTAATTTTTTTATCAGTCTCCAATTTTCTACAATATTCAGTGTGTTTATTCACAGATTTTTTTTTAGTCTGACATCTGTGCTTTTTGTTGATACGCAAACTTGTAATATATCATAAGATCAATGGCTTTTATTTTATACCATTGAGAGGGTCACTCTTCTTCACTAACACAAAACAAAGAGGGTACTGTCGGAGAATGTATACACTGCACTTGGAGAAAGAAATGTTTACATTTACTCTAATTTTATTTTGTTGAATTATAGATTCTATGATTGGTGAAGTCTTTGTTGGCAAAGTTTCTGAAAGCCATAAGTTATTTTGGGGTTTTTATCATGACAGTATTGATGCACCCATATTCTCTAATTAGTTCAGCAGCTCCCACTGGGAGTGAGGTTGAGATTGCACTGTATGCTGAGCAATGATAAGCACCCAAGGTGGGACTACTGCCCAGTAAACATAAGGTCTGACATTTTCACAGGGTCTCTGTTGTGGGTTGAATAGTGTTCCCCAAAATGTATGTTGAAGACCTAATCCCCAATCCCCGTGAATGTGACGTTGTTGGGAAATAAGGTATTTGTAGACATAATCATATTAATATGACGTCATTAGGATGTGCCCTAATTGAAAAGATTGGAGTACTCATAAAAAAAATGAAACTTGGACATCGAGACCCACACAGAGAGGAGAGTGTCATGTGAAGATACAGACACAGAGCAAGGATGGCTATGGAAAGACAGAGACAACAACCTGAATGATGTGTAAAAGGCCAGGGAAGGCCTGAGATTACCATCATCTAAAAAAAAAAAATCAAGGAGGGATCTCCCTCAGAGGCTTTGGAGGGAACATGACTTGCTGACATGTTAGTTTTTTACTTCTAGACTCCAAAACTGTGACAGAACCGATCTTATTGTTGTTCTGAACTACTCAGTTTATCGCACTTTGTTATGGCAGCCCTAGCAAACGGTGACATCACCTTTAAGATCTGCTGTCTACACAGTTGCTCCATGGTCTTCTCTTTCTTGAAGCAATGTCTTCTCTGGGTTTGGGCTCCATGTACGGTTTGCCTATGTCCTCCCCGCATTTTCTTACTTTCCGTCCAGTGAATACCTGACTTTTTTTGTATGCACTGCTCTGGTTTCCAGCAAGGATACAGATTTTCCCTCAAATTCTATTATACCTTTCTTCATTTCAATTAGGTTTTAAAAAAAATCTATCTTCAACCTTTTTAAGAGCAGATGGAAATAGCCTAGTCCTTCTTTCTGCGATATGACCAGAAAGTAGAATTTCTGTCCTGCAACACTTGAATCAAGAGTTATTGCTTGAAAATCACCTTCTATTACAAGAAAAATTGACTCTGGATCCAAGTGGGTGTTTATATCTATATGAGCCACACCATTCACAGGATCTGGAAGAGTTTTATGATTTTCCTTGGGAAAGAAACAGAATTGGAGTCAGGTAGACTAATCTGAACTTTTGATAGTATGTAACAAGTTATTCCCATCTGAGTATTATTTTTAGAAGAGCACATGCAATTCTGATGGTTCTATAGATTCTTCCATCTTGTAGAACCTCATCAGAATGCCTCCGAATTAGCCACCCACCACTAAGCATCACTTTCCAAGAGATTGCCACTCTAGATTTGCCTCAAATATCTTTATTAAAACATAAAGTTATTTGTGGACTTTTGTCCCACCAGTGTAATTTTTCTTTCCTAGTTATTCGAACAGTTTGCATCTCCTGAAATATTTTTTTCCTTATCTGTAGTAATTCATTTTTTACTCCCCTGTAACAAATGGAGTTTTCCTGCAAGTATTCCTTGAAAATTTCTTATTAAATAAGCATTTCAACCAATCATTAGAGACAAGTTGTAAGACCAACTCTTACATCCACCTCATCACACATTTGACAAAATTTCCTTATCACTAAAATTTGGAAAATTTATATATGATCTTATTGATACTTTGACATGATGGGAACACTCCAATGAGGGGTTTACTCATGTTTACAGACATCTTTGGCACTTGACCACTTGAGATTTTGTAGACACGTGATAGAGAATTACTTCCTATGTTATTCAGGATGGCAATCATACATTAACAATGTCCCAAAGGGAAACTCGGTTTTATTGGTTTGGCTATTCAACTTGGCAAATTGGAAATGATCTAGGGCATTACAGTGATCCAGGGACCAAAAAGTCAAGAACATAAGAATTAAAAAAGATACCTAATGCCCTTCTTCTTTCTCTAGTATTAGATTTGAGGTCACACAAAATAAACTTTTATTTTGGAAAAATAATGTCCTTGGACAGGGAGGCCTGGCTTGTTGCTATTCATGGGGTCACAAAGAGTCGGACATGACTGAGCGACTGAACTGAACTGAATCTTTGAAGGGAAAGTTCTATTAGCATGTATCCATTAGAAAACTATCTGTAAGTCTATTTTGCTATCTGGACATTTCATTTATACCATTTACTGTAAAAAACAGCTCCCATTCAATATTTCACATTTTCAGGGAGACAGAGAGAGTGTTTCTGCCCAGCTTCCACCTGATTTGGTGTCTGTGTACTTCAGTGCATCAAAACCCCAGTAAAAGGTTTTTAAGCAGGAAACGCAGAACTCAAGATGTTTTCTGAAATTGGAAGCAATCACTAGCTTTCTAGGTCTGATTCATAGGCAGGCCATTGCAAGACAATGAGGTAATAAATATAATCTCCTCAAAATGAAATCATCAACAACAAAAAATCTACAGTTATTATAAGAAAACATTGTTTGTTGAATCAAAGTCTAGCTTTAGCTTTAAAACCCTGTGCCTATAGCTCTAGTCTCAATGACTAAAGACTCACTTTGTATTCAATCAGCAGGAAATAAAACAAAAAGTATATATACTTGGAAAAATAGAAATCATTTCCACTTTGTTTGGATAATAATTCCCCCTTTAGTTTCTATTGAGCTCTCCTCTTCTCCTCTTTCAATTTTTTTTTCATACAGTAAAAGCTTTGCTAGATACAATTCTGCACCCAGACAATTCTGTCTAAAGATTTACACACCAATTTCTATCTCTTCAACATAATTAAATACTTTTCCTCAATATGAAAATTTGATTTATTTTCAATATATTTCAATTTATCCTTTACGGGATATATTTTGATCTGTATTGCCAGTTTCTTTATTAATTTAGAACTTGAATATTGTATAACTAACTTGTAGTTCAAGGAGTTCCCCCTTATAAATAAAACCTACTGGACAGAGGAGCCTGGTAGGTTCCTAGTCCATGGGGTTGCAAGAATTGGACATGAGTCAGTGATTAAACCACCACCGCAGCTGCTGCTGCTGCTAAGTCCCTTCAGTTGTGTCCAACTCTGTGCAACCCCAGAGACAGCAGCCCACCAGGCTCCCCTGTCCCTGGGATTCTCCAGGCAAGAACACTGGAGTGGGTTGCTGTTTCCTTCTCCAATGCATGAAAGTAAAAAGTGAAAGGAAATTCGCTCAGTTGTGTCCAACTCTTTGCAACCCCACAGACTGCAGCCCACCAGGCTCCTCCATCATGAGATTTTCCAGGCAAGAGTACTGGAGTGGGTTGCCATTGCCTTCTCTAAAACCACCACTAGCAAAGGCTAAATGAACATGAAGATAGTCGGGCAGATCTCCAGTCTAAAAAGTCTACCTGATAAAACTATGACTGCCATCTCAGTACAAGCTGTTTTTGTTCAGCCACCCAGTCATGTCTGACTCTTTGCCTCTCTGTCCTTCAGCATCTCCCGAAGTTTGTCCAAGTTCATGTCCATTGCATTAGCGATGCCATCAAGCCATCTCATACTCTGACTCCCTCTTCTCCTTTTGCCCTGAATCTAGTGAAAAAGCAAAACAAAACTCAGTATTTAGGTGATTGCCTCTCACTGTCAATTCAGTGAATCTAAACTAGGTCTCAGTATTTGTAAACAGGCACATTAGGAAACCCCAAGTTGAAACCATGGTGTTTCTGGAGAAGAGTGAAGACAAAAATGACTTGAGTGTTTGTTCTTGGTCTGTTTCCTTCAAAAACCACTCTTTTCTTTCAGAGATCTCAAGCAGTGAATATGTTATGTGAAAGAGTCACTTCAATAATTTCCTTTTCTCCTTCTGTCTTCACTTTCTGAATGTTCATGTCTTCATGGTGTTGATTACCTTAGGAAACCTTCTCCAGACCTTAGAAATACACTCTCTTTTGCATCTTCTCATTGAGTTTGTTTTTTTTCTTTTTTTTTTTTCCTTTTCACCAGAGAAGGAAAACTTCAAAAGCTGAAATTGGTATAAAGCTAAGGAGCAAGTCAGCCTTCTATTCACTTCGAATTTGGTTCAGATGGTAAAGAACCTGCCTGCCAACTCAGAAGATGCAAAAGATTCAGGTTCTGTCCCTGAGTCAGGAAGATTCCCTGGAGAAGGAAATGGCTACCCACCCCAGTATTCCATGAACAGAGGGGCCTGGCTGGCTACAGTCTGTCAGACACAGCTGATCATGCACATGTATAGCGCATATTGGCTAGAACAATCTTTGCGTTTAGTTTACAATGTAGCCCAATTTTCATAGGGAATACACAGCACTCTCCAGCCAAATAGGCTGTTAATAGCAATTTTGCAGGCTTTGTTTTCTGCTGGTCTGTGCTTCTCTTCAAAATCCATGAACATGGTCAACTTAAGCCAATTTAGGTTCATAAATATTTCCTTTCAGTTCCTATACTTTGACAACATTTTCCTTCTAATTCTAATTAGATGGACCTTCCTGGTGGTCCAGTGGTTAAGAATCATCCTTGCAATACAGGAGGTTCAAGTCCCATTCCTGATTGGGGAACTATGATCCCACACACCAAGAAGCAAAAAGGATGAACAACAAAATTTCTGAGCATGTGTCTCTGGAGCCCACATGCCACAACTAGAGAGACTGCTCATCACATCTACTGAAACCTTGTGCTCTGGGGCCCAAGCACAGCAACTCTTGAGCCATGGCTGCACAACTAAAGAGCCTGTGCACAGCAGCAAAAGATCCCACCTGACCCTACAAAGATTCCTCATGCACAACCAAGTCCCGACAGGGCTAAATATGTAAATAAAATAAGCTAAAAGAATGTATTGTATAGCACAACACCTGCTTCCTCAATCTGCAATACAGGAAGGAGGCCTAGTTCGAGTCCTGGGTCAGAAAGATCTCCTGAAGAAGGAAATGTCAACCCCCTTCAGTATTCTTGCCTGGAGAATTCCATGGACAGAGGAGCCTGGTGGGGTATGGTCCATGGGGTCACAGAGAGACATGACTGAGTGACTAGAACCAAAGATCATCAGAATCTTACATTTTGATGTCTCTTAAAGCTATTTATTATTGATTTGGCATATAATTTTATCAAGTGCACAAATAAACAGCACCTTGCAATTACAGAAATCTGGAGAGTCTTGTTTAGATATTCTGAAGCCTTTTGGAATGTGGGGTAGTGTGCATTAAGCTGGAAGTGCACAGCGAGGGGCAGAGCTTCTCCTGATTCCTTTCCCCTGGCTATCACTGGTGCAGCAGATGGTGCTCTCCCCAGTGAGGCTGAAGCTCATCCCTTTCTGGGTGCAGGTCACACATATATGTTACTTCTTTTCCAAAAGGAAAGACTTCCAGAGGTTTTCTGAATAAGAGAAATTTACACCTTTAGTTAAGTACCAAAACTTTTAAAGGAGCAAAAGGATCTCTTGGAGGATAAGTCATTCATTTACTCAATGTATGTTAATTGAGTACTTATTCTGTATCAGTCATTCATCAGGATCTGGTGATAAAATGGTGAACAACACAGATAAATTCCTTGTCCTCCAAGGAACTTACATTCCCAGGAAAGATTTCTACATACATATTCCACATATGCTAATCATCTAATCATTGCATATTGGAGACTCATGTTTTATTAGCTTATTGTTTCTGAATCTTTCAGCACAATTACCTAGATACAAGTTCTGAGAATTTAAGGAATCTTAAACAGCTCAGCCTGTGTAATGTTGTTCCTCATTTCCCCCTTATTCCTGCACTGCTCTGATTTACCATCTCCATAAAAATTACTTTAATTTTTTTTCTTTCTTGTGCCACCTCTCCACTTAAGCATAAATAACACAGGACAGAGGGTTTGCTCATCTTGTCCACTGCTATAACACCAGTGCCTGGAAGAAGATCAAGAACATCAAATGCAGAGTATATGCTCAATAAATTGAATTAAATGAATGAATGGTTTATACTTATATATTAGCAAATGCAAAAACCATAGGGTGCTTTAATGACATTAAACAAAAGAAAGAAAAAAGAAAATAAGAAATTTGTCAAACCTTCACATTAGCTAATCTTTCCTGATTTGGAGGTATACTACAGCAGGATTTATCATGTTAAACAAAGAATTCTAAGTGGCAGAGCCTGATCAGATTGTTGCCAAAACATATGATGCATTTGAAAGTGAATTACAACAAGTTGAATCACAATAAAATACTCATAAAACGAGCAAATGTTTTTTCAATAACTAGAATTAGAAAATAGAGAAACAACTGCTGGAGAGGCCAGGAGACAAATTACAAACAGAGTAGAGGGAGAGATTGGCCTTCAGTGTTATCCCTTCTATGCACATTCGCACACAGGAGCACTGCTATTTCAGAGGCTTTCCATTCCAACCAAGACACAGTAACTAGCAGAACTGCCTTTTAATTGGAATCTAAGGAAGAAAATATTTGTGAATATGAGAACATTTTCAGCCAAAGTGCCATTCTGTTTGCAAAAATCTCATCATTATGAGGATCTGAAACCAGCAGGTGGCAGGGGTATAGACGCCACATCAACCTTGAAAAGTCTCAGCTTCCGGAGTGGTGAGGGATAACAGCAAAGCACAGTTAAATGGTCACATTATACAGACCCAGCCTAAGATGAAGAATGCAGTTGTAGCATAGCTGCCATCTCCTTGATCCAGACTCAGAGAAATCAGTCTCTCTCTGAGCATCCCATGGTAATGCTGATAAATCATCTCATAGTCATTATTAGAATAAAACATCCTCCAAGTGAAGGCACTGGAACAGCTAGTAAAACAGCTGCCAGTTTGGATTAATAAAGTGAAGAATAACTGGAAAGAGAACAATGACTATTCTTTTATCTCTATATTTGTGGTGGTGATGTAGAAAATTGACAACAGCATGTTGGATTACAAAAGAGTAAGTGTGAATATCCTGGAAACAAAAAATGAAAGGAGATTGGAAATAATTCTGGAACAAAATCCTTCAAAATTCTCAATGTATGTTGAACACTTGTGTGTGTGTGTGTGTGTGTGTGTGTGTGTGTGTGTGTGTGTGTGTTCAGTCACTCAGTCATGTCCAACTCTTGCAACCCTATGGACTGTAGCCCACCAGGCTCCTCTGCCCATGGGATTTTCCCTGGCAAGAATACTGAAGTGGGTTGCTATTTCCTCCACCAAAGGATCCTCCTGACCCAGGAATTGAAACTGTGTCTCTTGCATCTCCTGCATTGCAAGTAGATTCTTTATCATTGAGCCACCAGGTAAGACTGGGCCCTCATGGTTCCTAAATTTATTAGGTGCTGGTATTTGGCTGCTGTCAAGGATTCTGTGGAACATTTTGAGATTAGCTGCTTTATTGCTCATGCTTTCTTTATACTTCCCATGTAGAGATGTGCATGCTGTGAAGGGCCTAAGATTCTTATAAACAAGTGAATGGCTTTACTTAAAACATTAGCATCAGCCACCATAATCCCATTTCAAAACCCTTACCCTGTTACTAACCAGGTGACATGAGATTGGATGAACTATAATTATACTTTCACTCTTACTATAAAATTTACTTTTGATGGTTAGAAGTTTTCTGAAATAATTCTTAAATGATCTCAGTTATTTTTAATAAGCTTTTCCTACATACCAATCTTTTTCTGAATCTCTGAAAATTGCTCTTTTTCTTTTATGCTTGGAGAGTATGATTTCTTCACTTAAAGTATCACCTATATATGCTCATAACTAGTAGCTGTACTTGTGTTTTTGAACTTGCCATTTAATTTATGTTTCAGGTTTTCCTTCATATCTCATTTTATTAGTTCCACTTGTTCCTCACTCTTACTTTCCATATACACTTCCCAAATTTAATACCCCTGAATATTTCATTTTTTTTCCAAATCACACTAAACTCTTTTTAGATGAAGCTCAGCTTCAGTGTTCAGCAGGCCATTCAGCTCACACTCATCCCTCATCACAAATGAAGGATACTTTTGCTTCAAGGTGGAAATTAAGTGGAAAGAGTACACTTCCATTAGGAAGTTAGTCCAGAAAGTCAGCACAAGATTTCACTAGGGGAAAAAAAAACAACAGAGGAATGATATTTTCCTATGAGGGACAAAGAGATTGAGCTGCAAACCAGAGGGTATAGGTACATTGTTGGGCTGCAGGGCTCCAGTCTCCCTGGGATGTGCAGCACAGAGAACAGTCCCCCTGATATCATAGCAGAGCTATAGAACATTTCCTGTCCAGGAGAAAAGTCATCCTTGTGGCTTGGAGTGTGTTTACCATGCAGAATTTCTGGAGGTGGCTGACATACTGGAGAAAGAGAAACAAAGTGCTCTCAATTGTGTGAAAATGACTTTTCCTCATTGATAAACTGGCCAAGAGATTCATAACCATAAGTCTATATGTTTTAACAGTTGTAGACTAACATTTTATTGATGGCAAATTTAAACAGAAAGAGAGAGAGAGTCTTGTTAAAAGAACTGATACACTGCAGAACAGTGACTAGAACTGAGACATCCTTGGTTCATGGTTTTCCATCTAAAGTACACTCCTGAGAGGACACAGCAGACCATTCCCGTCCACCTTTCATTCTATTAATATCACTGTTCATTCAGCAAACAGTTGTTAGACTGATGGATTTTGATAGCTTCATACCCTTTCTAGAAAGGCATCACCAATTTACATCGACCTTTCTGGCAATAAGAAATGCTTGTGCCCATATCTCATCCAACATATTGCCCAATCACCTATCGCACTATGCTGTGACCAAAAAAAATCGGACATCTCTATCCAATTCTGCAGTGGCCACCTGCCACGGTTTGGCAGAGAAAATCGGTCTCCTCTCTGCAGTCTATAGAGCCAAGTCCTCCTCAACCATTCATTTCATTCCAATGAGAAAATAATCATTGAATTAACTCTTCTAAAAAGCCTACAGTCCTCACAATAAGACTTCATATTCCATACTGTAATTTGTATCTGAGTCTCTGTCTCTTTATACATTTGGTTTGAACCCAGAATTAGAACACACTTGAATCTCTTAAATTATGTAAAACTGCAGTATAACACGAGGAGTTATTTCAGTTTGTCTTAAATAAGGTCAGTTTCTTTGCCTAGACTTTATCTTTCTCAAGGATAAAATGGGGCATTGCACTATAATAAATGACCCCTTTAAGAACTTTGTAAATACTCTGATGCTGTAATATGGAATTTCAGGGCTCATCAGTCCCTTGTTTCCCTTGATTAATAAGTGCACTGTGGTGTGATATTTAAGTACCGTGCTGGTTAAATCTCTGTTGACTAAGCCTCACACTTCTGCACTCTCCTTTGACTGCCAGGGCTACAAGCCTGAAAGCTAAAACTGATTGTCTTCCTTGCCAGCTGTGTCCTGGTTAAGCTGACAGTTGGAGGCATACATACTGAATTAAAAGGCAGGAAGATGATAGAAGTCATTCTTCTTGCAGATGGGCCCAGGAAGTGGCAATTGACGACTCTTTCTTAGTAGCAGCAACTTTAGTTCCGACAATGGCAATGGCTGCATGCTCCAGCAACCTCAGCTACCTTCTGGCGGCAGTGGCAGCTTCTGCAGCACGAGCAGCTGAGGGAAAAACCTGTTCACCGACAGTTTCAGGCAACTGTGCTCTAGTCCAGAGGAAATGGCAGGCTCCTGAGCTCTGGTAACATTTCCTTCCTCCTTCAGCTCTTCTTGCCCTTTTAACACCTATTACCTGCACTAAACCCCTCACTTCTTGAAATACATAGACTAGTTTTTTATTTTCTCAGCTCTAGAACCAGGTAGACTTGGGTTCTGGTCCTCCCCATAGTTACTATCTAAATAATCTTGAACAGTTATCTAACCTCACTAAGACTCACTTTCTCTGTAAAACGTGAAAAGAATATTAACTACCTCATGCCTTTATTTTAAGAATTAAGTACAAGGGCTGAGCTGATAGCTCAGTTGGTAATAAATCTGCCTGCAATGCAGGAGACTCCAATTCCATTCCTGGGTCTGGGAGATCCACTGGAGAAGGACAGGTTACCCACTCCAGTATTCTTGGGCTTCCCGTGTGGCTCAGTTGGGTAAAGAATCCACCTGGAATGCGGGAGACCTGGGGTTTGATACCTATCCCTGGGTTGGGGAGATCCCTTGGAGAAAGGAAAGGCTACCCACTTCAGTATTCTGGCCTAGAGAATTCCCTGGACTGTATAGTCCATGGGGTCACCAAGAGTTGGACACACTTTCACTTTCACTTCACATAGATTATATAATGGTGATTAACAAGAGGACTCATGTATTAGCAGTTACAGTACTCAAGAGTGACTAATGATTTTTTTTAAAGATGATTTTAACTTGAAAAAAGGAGAAACTAAAAGATTATAGAGCGTGTCAGTGGCGATATGTGCAGAAAATTTGTTTATAATAATCCCAAGGAGATTGTGCATTCTTTACCCTGCTTTACCTTTGCTTCTGAGTTTGAGCATGTACATGTATGCATATATCTGATTTATTTCATGTTTCCTCCCAAGAAAATGTACTCTTACACACTACTCACTACACATCCTCCCCCCAGGACAAACACAAATCTCATTATCCTCCTACAACTCGTGTCATTTGTAGGTACCTTCACGGTCTCAGTCAGACTCACCCCTGAAACAACTGAGCAGCTACAGCTCCCACATGTTTTGGGCCAAATGAACAATGGACAGTTCTTTCCTGGTAAAGCCAGACTGACACATAAAACTCACTGTTTCATATAAGAAAAAGAAACTTTTGTTCTCAGACATCTTTATTACATTTTCAATGACTAGAGGTGGGCATTTATTAGATACAATGCACTAAGGGGGAGGTCTGCTCCAGATGCCCACTTGATTGTCTTCGCTGGTGCAATATATTGATGGTTCACCCATGAGGTCAAACTGCTTTTGCCTTCTCTCTCCAAGATTGCAGTGGTAGGTCACCACTTAAAATATTCCCTGTTGGTGCTATTGATATCTCCAGTGGTAATGGCTGGGAGTGGCCCACAAAGAATGCCTAGGGAAATGGAAAGCAGTGAATTAAAATGACTATTGAGAGAAATCAAATGAGTGACTAAATTGTAACTATCTTTATTTTACCTTTATTATTAGATTTGAATCTTTGCTAACCTAGATAAGTTTTTACAAAGTTGTAACTTACATAGTCATGTCTAAATACAATTTGAGTACACTTGGGGAAGCATGAGAATATTTATGAAGCTGTAGAATATGTTAAATATTTTGGAAATCTAAATGAGATAAATGGAAATATTAATTACCAACATTCACCAAAGTAGATAGAGAAAGCAAGTATAAACCAAGAAACTTGAAAAATAGAAGAAAAAATTTTCACAAAGACGTTCTTTGTGAAAAGTATATACTTCCAAATGTAATTTTGAATGTTTTACAAGCTATAAAGGAGAAAACTTACCGATTCATTTTATCAAGCCTAAGTTTGATATCATAACAGTATACCCACGTAAAAGTAATCATAGAATAGCCTGCAAGAAATGTCAGATACATAGGGGGGGGAATGTATTTTTCTAACACTATATAACTGGAATAAGCAACATGGACCAAATTTCTAAAACAAAATTAAAATCCTTAAGAAAGTTTCTGATTCTGGTTATTTCAATAATTGACATCAAACATCTCTCCACCCATTTCCCAGTTACCCCCAGAGGAAAACTAAAAATGCTGGAAAAATATAAAATATGCATCAGGGTGCTAACTGAGGTGCTAAATGAGGGGCTATAGTCTCATAGAAGATGAAAATCCAGCAAAGAATCAAGCATTTTTGGCTGTTTTTCCCTTGGGAAGGTTAGTTGATTCAGGAGGGGGCGTTTGACAGGCTCATTGAGTCATAGGCTTCCCTGTTATCAAGGCTTCCCTGATAGCTCAGTTACCAGAGAATCCACCTGCAATGCAGGAGACCCCAGTTTCATTCCTGAGTTGGCAAGATCTACTGAAGAAGGGATAGGCTACCCACTCCAGTATTCTTGGGCTTCTCTTGTGGGCTTAGCTGGTAAAGAATCTGCCTGCAATGTGGGAGACCTGGGTTCGATCCCTGGGTTGGAAAGATCCCCTGGAGAAAGGAAAGGCTACTCATTCTAATATTCTGGTCTAGAGAATTCCCTGGACTGTATAGTCCATGGGGTCCCAAACAGTTGGACATGACTGAGTGACTATTACTTTCACTTTGAGTCAAGGACAGAAACTAAAGTTCAGGGCCTTCAAATTGGAAATTTTGTTAATACCTCCTGATATGTACTGAGACCTCAAAAAACCAGGCTCTGTGACTCAAGATTATTGGAATTATTCTTCAAGCATTGGAGGCCCAGGAATATAAGTTTTTGAGATTGAATTAAAGCCTCAGATTGCTAGGGTCCCTAGGTACCTAGCAGAAACAACAGCAACAATAAAATCCCTCTTTGGAATAAAATTAGTCATCCAAAACCTTGAATTTATTTCTACAGAAAAGTTTGCAAATATAATTCCTGATATACAATTAAAGGTAACCAGGTACTTGAAGAAGTAAAATAGCAAGAATAAGACCTAGCATAGTCACTGACAATAGAAACTGACCCATCAGAACTACGGATATTGGAATTTTTGTTATCAGATTGAAAAAAAAACTATATTACTACTACCAATAAAGGATAAAATACATAAAGTGTAAACTTTGGATAAAAAGTAAAAACAATTTAAGTGACAGGGCAAATAGAAAGAACCTAATAAAAGTCCTACAATTACACAATGCAATTACTGAAATTCTGAATTCGGATAAGACTAGTGGCAGTTTAGATACAGTTGAAAATTTAGTCATTGGAAATTAGGACAGAAGAAAACATCAAGAACACAGAGTAACAAAAAAAAACATAAATACAGACAAGAGAGTTACAGTCTTGTAGAACAGAGGAATAAAAATAAGCACATATTTAAGATAGAAAAATAAGTCCTCTCACAATGAAAAGAGAGAGATAACAGAGCATAACCAACATGTGAAGAAGTAATGAAAGAGATTTTTCCAAAACTGATGAAATACATTGAACCACAAATTCAAGACATGATACAACCCCCCCAAAAAAAAACAAATACAAAGAAATTCCTACTTAAGACGCATTATTAATATTGTAAAAAATCAGAAGAAGTTTTAAAAGCAGTCAGAAAACAGAAAGGATAACTTTCAAAGGAATCATATTTAGAAAAATGTTTAAAACATTTATTGTCAGAAGACTTATAATACAAAAATGTTTAAAAATAAGTCTTTAGAATGAAGGAAAATATTGTCATATAGAACTGATAAGAAATGCAATATGGAAGAAGTATAACAGAGTTAACATGTAGTTAAATATAAATAAATACTACTTTTATAAAAGCAGCAACTATAATGTCTTCTGACATATAAAATGTATGTAAAAATAGTAGGAAATGGCAGGAGTACATAAATGGAGTTAAGACTGCTATGGGTTTGTGCATTGTTTGCTGCTGCTGCTGCTGCTGAGTCACTTCAGTCCTGTGGGACTCTGTGAGACCCCATAGACAGCAGCCCACCAGGCTCCCCCATCCCTGGGATTCTCCAGGCAAGAACAATGGAGTGGGTTGCCATTTCCTTCTCCAGTGCATGAAGGTGAAAAGTGAAAGTGAGGTCGTTCAGTTGTGTCCGACTCAGCGACCCCATGGACTGCAGCCTACCAGGCTCTTCCATCCATGGGATTTTCTAGGCAAGAGTACTGGAGTGGGTTGCCATTTCCTTCTCTGTTTGCATTGTTTGGGATGAGGTAAAATCATTATTTATACTAAATTAGATTATATAATTATAATAGGTTATAATTAAGCCAAATTCAAGTATAATAAATCAAGGATCTATATTGCAGTCTCTAGGATAATAAATAAAATATACAAATAAATAAAACATACTTGAGGAGAAAAAATAGTGTAATAAAAATGATTAATTTCAAAGTGTTAGAAAGGAAGAATAAAAGAAAAACTTAAGAAACAAACAAACAAAAATAACAAGATGCTAGACTTAAACCTCAGTATATAAGTAACTATATTAATTTGAAATATCCCAATCATTTCAATTAAAAGCAAAGATTTTCAGAGTGAATGAAACAACAAAATCTGAGTATATGATGTTTACAGGAGACAAATTTTACTTTATTTTTGTTTATTTTTGGCCATGCTGGGCAGCTTGCAAGGGATTGAACTCAGGCTCTCAGCACTGAGAGTATACAGTCCTAACCACTGAACTTCCAGGATATTCTCAGGTAAATTTTAAATGTAAGACACAGAATGGATGAAAGTAAAAGATTTGAAACATATGTAATACAAAAACAAAAAAGAAAGAATGTTGATGTATCTACATTAATATTATAAAAATAGATTTTAAGGAAAGAAATATTATGAAAGGTAAAAAGGGACATTTCATTATGATAAAAGAGTCAATTCAGCAGGAAGGCAAATAATAGAGATAGACAAATCTAGTCATAATCAGTGATTATAGTGGTTTGAAAATGGCAACTCCCTAAAAAGATATTTTATGTCCTAAACCATGGAACTTGTGAATGAGAATTTGTTTGGAAAAAGAGACTTTGAAGACATAATTAAGTAAAGGATCTTGAGATGAGATCAACTTAGATTAACAGAGTGGATCTTCAATCTAAAGAGAGCTTGTAAGAAAAGAGAAGGGTAGACATATAAAAGAGAAAATATATGCAATGGAGGCAGATATTGGAGAAATGCATCTGTAAGTCAAGGAATGCCAAGGATTGTATCAGCCACCACAGGTAGGAAAGAGGGATAGGACATTTTTTTCCCCTCCCAGGAAAAGGAGTCAATCTTGTTGACATCTTGATTTTGAACTTCTGGCTTCTGAACAGTGAGAAAAAAATTTTCATTTTAACCTAAGAAGTTTGACTACACTAAAGGCTTTGACTGTGTGGATCACAACAAACTGAAAAATTCTTCAAGATATGGGAATATCAGACCACCTTACCTGTCTCTTGAGAGACCTATATGCAGGTCAAGAAAGAACAAAACTGGACATGGAACAACAGGCTGGTTCCAAATTAGGAAAGTAGTACATCAAGGCTGTATACTGTTACACTGCTTATTAAACTTATATGCAAAGTGCATCATGTGAAATGCCAGGCTGGATGAAACACAAGCTGAAATCAAGATTGCAGGAAGAAAATATGAATAACCTCAGATATGCAGATGAAACCACCCTCACAGCAGAAAATGAAGAGGAACTAAAGAGCTTCTAGATGAAGGTGAAGAGGAGAGTGAAAAAGATGACTTAAAACTCAACATTCAACAAACTAAGATCGGGAGTAGTCCCAAGATGGCAGAGGAACAGGATGGGGAGACCACTTTTTCCCCCAACAAATTCATCAAAGGATCATTTGAATGTTGAGCAACTTCCACCAAACAACTTTTGAACGCTGGTGGAGGACACTAGGTACCCAGAAAGGGAACCCAGTCTCTTCAAAAGGAGTGATCTTAAGGCTAAAGCAAGAGAAGGACTGAAAGCCAGGGACAGAAGGCTTAACTCCAGAACTCTAGAACATCAGAGAACTTCTGACTCCAGGGAACATTAATAGACAATAGCTCACCCAAGAGTCTTGATACCTGCACTGAAACCAAGCTCCACCCAAGAGCCAACAAGTTCCAGTGAAAGACACACCATGCTACTTCTCCAGCAAAACAGGAACACAACCCTGAACATTAAAAGAAAGGCTGCCCAAAGCCTTGCCAAGCACATAGACACCCCAAAACTCACCATTGGACATTTAATTGCACTCCATAGAGAAGAGATCCAGCTCCACCCACCAGAACACAGATGCAAGCTCCTCCAAACAGGAAGCGTTGACATGCCACTGGTCCAACCCCACCCACAGGGAGCAGACTCCACAGTTAGGAGGAACCATGAACTTCCAGCCTGCAGAAATGGTACCCCAAACACAGCAATCTAAACCAAGTGAAAAGGCAGAGAAATATTCAGCAGGTAAAGGAACATTATAAAAACCCACCAAACCAAACAAAAGAGGAGGAGATTGGGAGTCTACCTGAAAAAGAATTCAGAATAATGATAGTAAAGCTGATCCAAAATATTGAAAACAAAATGGAGTTACAGATAAACAGACTAGAGACAAGGATTGAGAAGATGCAAGAAATGTTTAACAAGGGCCTAGAAGAAATTAAGAAGAGTCAATCAATAATGAATAATGCAATAACTGAGATTAAAAGCACTCTGGAGGGAGCCAGAATAACTGAGGCAGAATAGAGAATATGTGACATGGAAGACAGAATGGTGCAAATAAGTGAAGCAGAGAGGAAAAAAGAAAAAAAGAACTAAATGAGGACAACCTCAGAGACCTCTGGGCCAATGATAAATGCTCCAACATTCAAATCATAGGTGTCCCAGAGAAGAAGAGAAAAAGAAAGGGCATGAGGAAATATATGAGGTAATAATAGTTGAAAAGTTCCCTAAAATGGGGAAGGAAATAGCCACCCAAACCCAAGAAAATCAGAGAGTCTCAAACAGATAAACCAAAGGCACAACACCCCTGAAACACATATTAATGAAACTAGCAAAAATTAAGCCCAAAGAGCAAATATTAAAAGCAGCAAGGGAAAAGCAACAATAATACACAAGGGGATCCCTATAAGAAAAACAGCTTATCTTTCCATAGAAACTTTCCGTAGGCCAGAAGGAAATGGCAGCACATACTTAAAGTGATGAAAGAGAAAAACCTACAACAAACATTACTCTACCCAGCAAGGATCTCATTTAAATATGAAGGAGAAGTCAAAAGCTTTACAGACAAGCAAAAGCTGAGACCCACCTCAAACCTAGAGACACATATAGACTGAAAGTGAGGGGCTGGAAAGAGATGTTTTATGCAAATGAGACCAAAAGAAAACAAGAGTAGCAATACTCATATCAGATAAAATAGACTTTGAAATAAAGACCATGTTAAGAGACAAAGAAAGAAACTACATAATGATCAAAGGATCAATCCCAGAAGAAGATAACACAATTATAAAGATATATGCATACAACACAGGAGCACCTCAATATGTAAGGCAAATTCTAACAAATATGAAAGGGAAAACTAGAGTAACACAATAATTGTGGGAGATTTTAATACCCCACTCACACCTATGGATAGATCAACCAAACAGAAAATAAGCAAGGAAACACAAGCTTTAATTGATACAATGGACCAGTTAGACCTAATTGATATCTACATGGCATTTCACTCCATTCTCCACACACACACAAAAAAATGTATTTCATCTATTCTTGAGGGCACACAGAACATTCTCCAGGATAGATCACATCCTGGGTGATAAATCTAGCCTTCATAAATTAAAAATTTTAAAAAAATTGAAATTATTTCAAGCATCTTTTTTGATCACAATGTGATAAGATTAGATGTCAACTACGGGGGAGGGGGGAAACACAAACATATGGAGGCTAAACAACACGCTTCTGAGTAACCAACAGATCATGGGAGAAATAAGAAAGGTAATCAAATTATGCATAGAAGTAAATGAAAATGAAATCAACCCAAAACCTATCAGATTCAGTAAAAGCAGTGCTAAGAGGGAGGGCCATAGCAATACAAGTGTACCTCAAGAAACAAGAGAAACCTCAAATAAACAACCCAATTGTACACTTAAAGCAACAGAAAAAGAAGAACACAAGAACCCCAAAGTTAGTAGAAGCAAAAAAAATCATAAAAATCAGAGCAGAAAAAAGTGAAAAAGAAATGAAGGAGACTATAGTAAAAATCAACAAAACTAAAAGTTGATTCTTTGAGAATACAAATAAAATAGACAAACCATTAGCCAGACTCATCAAGAAACTGGAGCCTATTATACAGAGTGAAGTAAGCCAGAAGGAAAAACAATACAGTATACTAACACATATATATGGAATTTAGAAAGATGGTAACGAGATCCCTGTATGCGAGACAGCCAAAGAAACGCAGATGTATAGAACAGTCTTTTGGACTCTATGGGAGAGGGCAAGGGTGGGATGATATGGGAGAACGGCATTGAAACATGTTAATTATCATATGTGAAATCAATCGCCAGCACAGGTTTGATGCTCAGGGCTGGGGCACCGGGATGACCCAGAGAGAGGGAATCGGGAGGGAGGTGAGAGGGGTTTCTGGACGGGGAGCACATGTATACCCATGGCAGATTCATGCCAATGTATGGCAAAACCAACATGATAATGTAAAAAAATAAAATAAAATAAGATAAATAAACAAATAAAAATATTCTTATTTTTAAAAAAAAGAAAAGAAAAAAAGGGAGAAGAATCAAATCAACAAAAATAGAAATGGAGAAATCATAACAGAAAACACAGAAATACAACAGACCGTAGGAGACTACTATAAGCAATTATATGCCAAAAAATGGACAACTTGGAAGAAATAGACAAATTCTTAGAAAAGTATAAGAAAAGTATAAGTTCAGTTCCAAAACTGAACCACGAAGAAATAGAAAATCTCATCGAACCCACCACAAGCATGGAAATCAAAACTGTAACAAAAAATCTTCCGGCAAAAAAAAAATCCCAGAACCAGATGGCTTCACAAGTGAATTCTATCTAAAATTTAGAGAATAGCTAACACCTATCCTACTCAAACTCTTCCAGAAAATTGCAGAGGAAGGTATACTCTCAAACTCATTCTATGAGGCCACGATAACCCTAATACCAAACCCAAATAAAGTTGCTACCATAAAAAGAAAACTATAGGTCAATATCAGTGATAAACATGATGCAAAAATCCTTGATAAAATTCTAGCAAACAGAATCTGACAGCATGTTAGAAACATCATACAACATGACCAAGTGAGTTTTTACCCAGGGATGCAAGGATTCCTCAATATTCCCAAATCATTGTGATACACCACATTAACAAATTCTTTCTAAAAACCATATGATTCCCTCAATAGATGCAGAGAAAGCCTCTGACAAAATTCAACACCCATTTATGACTAAATACTCTCCAGAAAGCATGCATACAAGGAACATCAGTTAAGTTCAGTTCAGTCGCTCAGTAATGTCCAACACTTTGTGGCCCCATGGATTGCAGCATTTGAGGCCTCCATGTCCATCACCAACTTCTGGAGTTTATTTAAACTCTTATCCATTGAGTTGGTGGTGCCATCCAATCATCTCATCCTCTGTCATCTGCTTCTCCTCCCTCCTTCAATCTTTTCCAGCATCAGAGTCTTTTCCAATGGGTCAGTTCTTTGCATCAGGTGGCCAAAGTATTGGAGTTTCAGCTTCAGCATCAGTCAGGACTGATTTCCTTTAGGATGGACTGGTTGGATCTTCTTGCTGTTCAAGGGACTCTCAAGAGTCTTATCTAACACCACAGTTTAAAATCATCAATTCTTTGGCACTCAGCTTTCTTTATAGTCCAACTCTCACATCCATACATGACTACATGAAAAACCATAACTTTGACTAGACGGAACTTTGTTGGCAAAATAATATCTCTGCTTTTTAATATGCTCATTATGTTGGTCATAACTTTTCTTACAAGGCGCAAGTGTTTTTTAACTTCAGGACTACAGTCACCAACTGCAGTGATTTTTGGAGCCCCCCAAAATAAAATCTGGCACTGTTTTCACTGTTTCCCCATCTATTTGCCATGAAGTGATGCGAGAGTGCCATGATCTTAGCTTTCTGAATGTTGAGTTTTAAGCCAACTTTTCCACTCTTCTTTCACTTTCATCAAGAAGCTCTTTAGGTCTTCCTCACTTTCTGCCATAAGGGTGGTGTCATCTGCATATCTGAAGTTATTAATATTTCTCCCAGCAATCTTGATTCCATCTTATGCTTCATCCAAGCCAGCATTTCTTATGATATACTCTGCATATAAGTTAAATAAGCAAGGTAACAGTATATAGCCTTGATGTAATCCTTTCTTGCTTTGGAACCAGTCTGTTGTTCCATGTCTAGTTCTAACTAGTGCTTCTTGACCTGCATACAGATTTCTCAGAAGGCAGGTAAGGTGGTCTGGTATTCCCATTTATTTAAGAATTTTCCACAGTTTGTTGTGAACCACACAATCAAAGGCTTTGGCATAGTCAATAAAGCAGAAATAGATCTTTTTTCTGGTAGTTTCTTGCTTTTTCCTTGATCCAACAGATGTTGGCAATTTGAAGAAACATACCTCAGCATAATAAAAGCTATGTATGACAAACCCACAGCAAACATTTTCCTCAATGGCAAAAAATTGAAAGAATTTCCTCTAAAATCAGGAACAAGACAAGGGTACCCACTCTCACCACTACTATTCAACAGAGTTTTGGGAGTCCTAGCCACAGCAATCAGAGGGAAAAAAAAGAAATAAAAGAACCCAGATTGGAAAAGAAGAAGTAAAACTCTCACTGTTTGCAGATGACATAATCGCCTACATAGAAAACCCTAAAGATATCACCAGGAAACTACTAGAGCTAATCAATGAATCTAGTAACATTGCAGGATATAAAATTAGTACACAGAAAAGTTTAAAACACTGACAAAAGAAGTCAAAGATGACACAAATAGGTTTAGAAATATACCATGTTCATGGATTGAAAGAATCAATATAGTGAAAAATGAGTATACTACACAAAGCAATCTATAGATTCAACACAATCCTTACCAAGCTAATGGTATTTTTCACAGAACTAGAACAAATAATTTCACGATTTGTATGGAAACACAAAAACCTCAAGCAGTCAAAGCAATCTTGAGAAAGAAGAATGGAACTGGAGGGATCAGCCTTTCTAACTTCAGTTTATACTACAAAGCTACCATCAACAAGACAGTATAGTCCTAGCACAAAGCCATAAATATAGATCAAAGAAACATAAGAGAAAGCCCAGAGATAAGTCTATGCACCTAAGGTCACCTTGTCTTTGACAAAGGAGGCAAAAATATACAACGGAGAAATGACAATCTCTTTAACAAGTGCTGCTGGGAAAACTGCTCAATCACCTGTAAAAGAATGAAACTAGAACACTCTCTAACACCATACACAAAAATAAAATCAAAATGGATTAAAGATCTAAATGTAAGATCAGAAATTATAAAACTCTTAGAGGAAAACATAGGCAGAACACTCCCTGACATAAATCTCAGCAAGATCCTCTATGACCTACCACTTAGAATAATGAAAATAAAACCAAAAATAAACAAATGGAGCATTAGCAACCTAAAAAGCTTCTGAACAGTGGAGGAAACTTTAGGAAAGGTGAAAAGACAGCATTCAGAATGGAATAAAAAAACAGCAAATGAAACAACTGATAAAGAATTAATCTTCAAAATATAAGAGCAGCTCAATACCAGAAGAATGAATGACCGAAAAAAAAGTAGGCCAAAGATCTAAACAGACATTTCTCCAAAGAAGACATACAGATGGATAATAAACACATGAGAAGATGTTCAGTATCACTCATTATTAGAAAAATGCAAATCAAAATCACAATGAGGTACCATCTCACACCAGGCAGAATGGTTGCCATCAAAAAGTCTATAAGAATAGATTCTGGAAATGCTGTGGAGTAAGAGAATCCTCTTACACTGTTGATGGGAATGCACACTAGTTCATTCACTATGGAGAACAGTGTGGTGAGATTCCTTTAAAAAAAAAAGGAAATTGAACTGTCATATAACCCAGCAATCCCACTGTTGAGCATAAACACCTAGAACTCAGAATTGAAAGAGACTCATGCACCCTAATGTTCATTGTAGCACTGTTTGAAATAGCTAGGACATGGATGCAACCTAGATGTCCATCGGCAGTTGAATGGATAAGGAAGTTGTGGTACATATACATAATGGAATATAACTCAGCTATAAAAAAGAATGCATTTGAGTCAATTCTATTGAGGTGGATGAAAGTGGAACTTATCATCCAGAGTGAAGGAAGTCAGAAAGAAAAACACCAATACAGTATACTAACGCATATATATGGAATTTAGAAAGATGATAATGATGACCCTATCTGCAAGACAGCAAAAGAGACACAGATGTACAGAACACCCTTTTGGACTATGAGGGAGAAGTCGAGGGTGGGATGGCTTGGGAGAATGGCATTGAAACGTGTATATTTCCATATGTAAAATAGATGACCAGAGCAAGCTCGGTGCATGAAGCAGGGCACTCAGAGCTTGTGCTCTGGAGCAACCCAAAGGGGTGGAGTGGGGAGGAGGTGGAAGGCTGGTTCAGGATGGGGGACACATGTGCACCTGTGACTGATTCATGCTGACGGATGGCAAAATCTATCACAATATTGTAAAGCAATTAACCTTCAATTACAATTAATTAAAAAAAACAACCAAGACCATGGCATCTGATTCCATTACTTCATGGCAAATGGATGGAGAAACAATGGAAATAGTGACAGACTATATTTTCTTGGGCTCCAAAATCACTCTGGCAGTGACTGCAGCCATGAAATTAAAAGGTGCATGCTCTATGAAAAGCTATGACAAACCTAGATAGTGTATTAAAAAGCTTGGCTGACAAAAGTCCATAGAGGCAAAGCTATGGTTTTTCATGTAGTCATGTATGGATGTGAGAGTTGGACCATAAAGTAGGCTGAGCACTGAAGAAATGGTGCTTTTGAACTGTGATGTTGGAGAAAACTCTTGAGAATCCCTTGGATTGTAAGGAGATCAAGCCAGTAAATCCTAAAGGAAATCAGTCCTGAATATTCTTTGAAAGGACTGATGCTGAAATTGAAGCTCCAATACTTTGGCTACCGGATGTGAAGAACTGACTCATTTGAAAAGGCCCTGATGCTGGGAAAGAGTGAAGGCAGGAGGAAAAAGGGACAACAGAGGATGAGACGGTTTGAAGGCATCATCGACTCAGTGGACATGAGTTTGAGTGAACTCTGGCAGTTGGTGATGGACAGGGAGGCCTGGCATGCTGCGGTCCATGGGGTCACAAAAAGTCAGACATGACTGAGTGACTAAACTGAACTGATGTCTTTGATAGGTATTTTTCATATTGTTTTATTATATTTTATTTTCATTGAAGTATAACTGATTTACAATATTAGTTTCTGGTATATAGCATACTGAATCAATATTTTTATAGATTACATTCCACTTAAGCATATTACAAAATAATGGATATATTTTCTGTGCTACATAACATTTCCTTATAGCTTATTTATTTTTGTACATGATAATTTGTTTCTCTTAATCCTATACCTCTATTTTGAGCATTACCTTACTCTCTTCCCACCGGTTACCATTAGATTTTTCTGTATGAGTCTGTTTCTATTTTGTTGCACACATTTGTTTCACTTTTTAGATCTCATATATAAGTGATAACATTGAAAAACTCTCTTTCTCTGTCTGACTGTCTTCATCCTCTAGGTCTATCCACATTGCTGCAAATGGTAGAATTTCATTCTTTTTATGACTGAATAATATTTCATGTATACATGTGTTTGTGTATGCCATATCTTCTTTATTCATTCATCTGTGTATTCTTAGAAAATCACTTTATTGAAAATCCATGTTTTCTACAAAAAAATGCCTCAGAAAGACAAAGATAAATTAAAAGTAAAAGATTAAAAAGCTATAACATGCAAGTAGTAACCACAAGAAAACTGGCATGTCTAAGCTAGTATCAGACAAAGATTTCAAGGCAAGGAATTTTATAAAAGCATAAGGGAGACAATATATAATATTAAAAGAAACAATCACCAGGAAAACAAACATCCTAAATGTACATACATTTAATGAAAAATCACAAGAACTGAAGAGGCAAAAACAAAGAACACAACACCAAACAACTGCTAAAATACCCAACTGCAATGAATCTATTATTTTTCAGCACACATGTATCACTTGCCAGGGTAAACCACGTGGTGATTGACAAAGTAGGTCTCAAAAAATTCAGATATTTGATACCTTGTGAAATATATTCTCCAGTCATAGTGAAACTACATTGGAAATCAATAAACATTAGACACTTAGAAAATCCAAAATATTTAAATACTTACAAAATATACTTCTAAATAATCCATCTCCTAAAGAAAAAAAATCCCAAGAGAAATTAAAACTCTTTGATACTGAATGATAATAAAAACACAGTACAAAAAATCTGCTGGGATGGAACTAGAGCTGCATATAGATAGAAATGTTTGACATTAAAAGTTTGAAATGGCATCCAGGACTGATGCTGAAGCTGAAACTCCAGTACTTTGGCCACCTGATGCAAAGAGTTGACTCACTGGAAAAGACTCTGATGCTGGGAAAGATTGAGAGCAGGAGGAGAAGGGGACGAAAGAAGATGAGATGGTTGGTTGGCATCACCGACTCAACAGACATGAGTTTGCACTCATCTCACATTCTAGTAAAGTAATGCTCAAAATTTTCCAAGCCAGACATCAGCAATATGTGAACCATGAACTTCCAGATGTTCAAGCTGGTTTTAGAAAAGGCAGAGGAACCAGAGATCAAATTGCCAACATCCGATGGATCATCAAAAAAGCAACAGAATTCCAGAAAAACATCAATTTCTGCTTTATTGACTATGCCAAAACCTTTGACTGTGTGGATCACAATAAACTGTGGAAAATTCTGAAAGAGATGGGTATGCATACCAGACCACATGACCTGTCTCTTGAGAAACCTGTATGCAGGTCAGAAAGCAACAGTTAGAACTGGACATGGAACAACAAACTGGTTCCAAAAAGGAAAAGGAGTACATTAAGGTTGTATATTGTCACCCTGATTATTCAACTTCTATGCAGAGTACATCATGAGAAACACTGGGCTGGAAGAAGCACAAGCTGGAATCAAGATTGCCGGGAGAAATATCAGTAACCTCAGATATGCAGATGACACCACTCTTATGGCAGAAAGTGAAGAAGAACTAAAAAGCCTCTTGATGAAAGTGAAAGAGGAGAGTGAAAAAGTTGGCTTAAAGCTCAACATTCAGAAAACTAAGATCACGGCATATGGTCCCACCACTTCTTGGCAAATAGATGGCGAAACACTGGAAACAGTGTCAGATTTTGTTTTTTTGGGCTCCAAAATCACTGTGGATGGTGATTGCAGCTATGAAATTAAAAGACACTTACTCCTTGAAAGGAAGGTTATGACCAATCTATATAGCATATTGAAAAGCATAGACATTATTTTGCCAACAAAGGTCTGTCTAGTCAAGGCTATGGTTTTTCCACTAGTCATGTATGGATGTGACAGTTGAGTGGTGAAGAAAGCTGAGCACTGAGGAATTGATGCTTTTGAACTGTGGTGTTGGAGAAGACTCTTGAGAGTCCCTTGGACTGCAAGGAGATCCAACCAGTCCATCCTAAAGGAGATCAGTCCTGGGTGTTCATTGGAAGGACTGATGTTGAAGCTGAAACTCCAATACTTTGGCCACCTCATATGAAGAGTTGACTCATTGGAAAAGACTCTAATGCTGAGAAGGATTGGGGGCAGGAAAAGAAAGGGATGACAGAGGATGAGATGGCTTGATGGCATCACTGACTCGATGAACATGGGTTTGGGTGGTCTCTTGGAGTTGGTGATGGACAGAGAGGCCTGGGGAGCTGTGATTCATGGGGTCGCAAGGAGTCGGACACAACTGAGCGACTGAACTGAACTGAACTGAACTGATATATTATTTATATCTTTACAGTTTAGACCTCTGGGCTACCAACTACCACAAACCCTTGTGAATGTGTGTGGGACCCTGTGACAGCTCTCAACCTATTTGTTCCTTGCCTGGAGAATCCCAGGGACAGGGGAACCTGGTAGGCTGCCGTCTATGGGGAGGCACAGAGTCGGCCACAACTGAAGAGACTTAGCAGCAGCAGTGGCGTGGTGCCACCTATGGCACCTCTGGAATATGGCACTTAATGATGTGAGAGTGATAGCAGATTTCCTTTATTCTCTGCCCCCTCTTTGTGACATCTAGTCACCTACTTCCCCCACTGGTCCCTGTATAAGGCATTCTTCAAGACTGGTCACTTCTATCCCTCCCTGAGAACTTTCTAGACTGTTGCTCCACAAAATGAATGGGATCTTCTCAATTCTCTCTCTTGCATTCAACCCACATAGAGATATTGTGCTGTCCAGAACAGTCTTAGGCCACACTAGAGAAGAGACGGGCAATTTTTATAGGAATGGGTGTGCTGCAGTCCATGGGGTTGCAGGGAGTCAGAAACGACTGAACAACTGAACAACAACAACTACAAAATTTGTGGTAATTTGTTTTGGTAGTCCTAGGAAGGTAACAGATATTTAACATATTCCTCTCAATAACTGAGAGAATGAGTGAAGAAAAACAAAATAACACCAACAAAAAACATAGTAAATCATATTTCCCTAAGAGACAGTTTTAGAAAATGTTAGAAAACAACTACACCTTCTTTTCTAGAGCATACATAACATTTCCCCAAAACTGCCAATATTTGGGGCTATAAAATATTTTTCAATAAATTTCAAAGGATTAAACAACAAGAACAATAACTAAAAAATCTCCAAGTTTTTGAAAATCATGTAACACAGTTGTAAATAAACTACCAATAGAAGAAGAGATCAAAAGGGGAATTCAGCAATTTTTCCAGATAGTGATAATGAAAATGTAAAGATTGTGGGAAGCAAATACTGAACTTTTAGAGAATAAATTATATATTTAAATGTATTTTTTATAAAAGATAAAAGTCAAAAACTTAAGTATCTAAGCTTTAATATCAAAAATTAATGGACAAATGTCTGTTAAGTTCTTTGGCCCACTTTTTGATTGGGTCATTTTTTTTTATAGAATGGAGCTGTAGGAGTTGCTTATATATTTTTGAGACTAATTGTTTGTCCATTGCTTCATTGGCTATTATTTTCTCCCATTCGGAAGGCTGTCTTTTCACCTTGCTTATAGATTCCTTTGTTGTGCAGAAGCTTTTAATTTTAATTAGGTCCCATTTGTTTATTCATGCTTTTATTTCCGATATTCTGGGAGGTGGGTCATAGAGGATTCCGCTTTGGTTCATGTCAGAGAGTGTTTTGCCTATGTTATCCTCTAGGAGTTTTATAGTTTCTGGTCTTATGATTAGATCTTTGATCCATTTTGAGTTTATTTTTGTGTATGGTGTTAGAAAGTGTTCTAGTTTCATTCTTTTACAAGTGGCTGTCCAGTTTTCCCAGCAAAACTTGTTAAAGAGATTGTCTTTTCTCCATTGTATATTCATGCCTCCTCTGTCAAAGATAAGGTGTCCATAGATGCGTGGATTTATCTCTGGGCTTTCTATTTTGTTCCATTGATCTATATTTCTGTCTTTGTGCCAGTACCATATTGTCTTAATGACTGTGGATTTGTAGTATAGCCTAAAGTCAGGTAGGTTGATTCCTCCAGTTCCATTCTTCTTTCTCAAGATTGCTTTGGCTATACGAGGTTTTTTGTATTTCCATACAAATTGTGAAGTTATTTGTTCTAATTCTCTGAAAAAGACCTCTGGTAGCTTGATAGGAATTGCATTGAACTTAACATACATTTCTCCAAAGAAGACATAAAAATGTCTAACAAACACATGAAAAGATGCTCAACATCACTCATTATCAGAGAAATGCAAATCAAAACCACAATGAGGTACAACTTTACACCAGTCAGAATGGCTGCAATCCAAAACTCTACAAGCAATAAATGCTGGAGAGGATGTGGAGAAAAGGGAACCCTCTTACATTGTTGGTGGGAATGCAAACTAGTACAGCCACTATGGAAAACAGTGTGGAGATTCCTTAAAAAACTGCAAATAGACCTGCCATATGACCCAGCAATCCCACTGCTGGGCATACACACCGAGGAAACCAGAATTGAAAGAGACATGTGGCTGGTGCATTGAGATTTCCCGGCGGGGGGAGGGAGGAGGAAGGGGGGAGGGAGGGGTTTCTGGAGGGGGAGCATATGTAAACCCATGGTGATATCATGGCATTGTATGGCAAAAACAATAAAAGGGTAAAAAAAATAAATTAAAAAAAAAGAAAGAGACATGTGTACCCCAATGTTCATCACCGCATTGTTTACAATAGCCAGGACATGGAAGCAACCTAGATGCCCATCAACTGACGAATGGATAAGAAAGCTGTGTTACATATACACAATGGAATACTACTCAGCATTAAAAAAAAATTCATTTGAATCAGTTCTACTCAGGTAGATGGAACTGGAGCCTATTATCCAGAGTGAAGTAAGCCAGAAGGAAAAACAACAATACAGTATACTAACGCATATATATGGAATTTAGAAAGATGGTAACGAGAACCCTGCATGCGAGACAGCAAAAGGAATGCAAATGTATAGAACAGACTCGTGGACTCTGTGGAAGAGGGCAAGGGTGGGATGATATGGGAGAATGACATTGAAACATGTTAATTGCCTTGTGTGAGGTCAATCACCAGCCCAGGATTGATGCTCGGGGCTGGTGTACCGAGATATCCCAGGGGGAGGGAATCGGGAGGGAGGATGGAGGGGGGTTCCGGAGGGGGAGCATATGTAAACCCATGGCGGTTTCATGTCATTGTATGGCACAACCAACACAATAAAGTAAAGAAAATTTAAAAAAATATATAAAAATTAATGGACAGAGAATACCAAATTAAGCTCAAAGAAAGTACCAGAAAGGAATTAATAAATCATGTCAATAAAATAGAAAATAATTATACACCATAGAAAATTAAAAGTTGTTTTTCAGTAAATCTTCATAAAACTGATAAACTCACAGTAGAAATAATCAAGAAAAAGTAAATGTTAAATGTTGTCAATAGCAAGAACTAAAGTAGGGATATCACTACATATCTCATAGATATTAAATCATAGTAAGAGCCTATAATAAACCTTATACCAATAAATTATCAAAAGTAAATGAAATACATTCCTTAAAAGATATAACCTGTCATAACTTATTAAATAAGATATTAAAAATCTTAAAAGATCATCACTAGTGAAGAAGTTAAATCAGTAATTAAAAACCTAAAAACAAAAACTCCCATACTGCTGAATTATTCTAAAGATATAAAGAAAAATAATGTTAATGTTCCATAAATAATTCCAGAGAATAGAGAAGAATAAATACTTTCCAAAACATTCTATAAGTCCAGCATAATCTTGATACCCCAAGCTAACAATGGCATTAAAAGAAAAAAAAATTAGAGTTCAACACTTCTTGAGAACATAAATGCAAGTTTTCTAAACAAAATATTAAGAAATTGAATGCAGCAGTATTTATAAAGGATAGTGTAATGGTCAAAATAGAATTTTTATTGACAAATTTTAAAACATTAATCCAATGCCATGATATTGCAGTAAAAAATATTAGCAACCACACACACACCATACACAACATAATCATTTATAACACATTATTAACAAGATGGATTTATTCTAGTAACTTTATTTTAGCTTTCTAATGATCAATCAGTACAGTGAAAAATATCAATAAAGGAGATATCTCAATAGATGCAGTGTGATAAATTAGAACACACATTCATGATAGTTTCCAAGGATGTGGAGCAGCTGGACATTTCATATGCTTCTGATAGGAGTGTAAATTTGTACAATCATTTTATGAACATTTTTGTCAGTATCTACTAAAACTGAATAGGTTTATACTCGGCAATTTCACATATAAGAAATATAAAAAAATTGTACATATTTGCATGTAGAGATTTGCACATATACAAAGATTTGCAAATGTATATAGATTTACATACATCCATGCAAGAAATCTGCTGATATTTAAACAGTTAAATTTCCAAATTAATTAGATTCTTATGATGAAATATACAGCAATAGAAAAGATCCAATTAACCTTACATGCAACAACACACATGAGTCTCCTAAGTATAACACTGATCAGAAACTGGACACAAGAATAAACGTTTTTTGATCCCTTTAATATAAAACTTAAGAGGAGGCAAAGCTAACCCTTGGTGATAGAGGTCGGAATAATAGTTACCTTGGGAAGATAATAACTAAGAAGAAAGAGCAAGAGGGGGAGCCTGAGCTGTTGATAACGTTCTGTATCTTATCTGAATGCTACTTACATGGGTGCCTCACTTTGTGAAGAGTCATTGAACTGAATGATTAAGATTGTATGCCTTACTGTATATGTGTTAAACTTCAATAAAAAGCCTACATAGTGTAAAAAAATTGGGGAGAAAAAGATAATTTAAAAACTGTAAATTCCAGGCCACGTGGCTTCACTGGTCAATTCTTCCAAACATCTAAAAGAGAAGTAATGCCAATCTCACCTAAATTCTATAGGAAAACAAATACATGGAACACTACAGGCTGGTTTTATGAGATTATCGTGAGTTGGATACTGAAATATGGTAAAAAAACATTACAAGAAAGAAAATTACAGTCTAATCTCTCTAAAAACTATTATGGATAGAGTAATAAAAGTGTTCTAAAATTAATGGTGCTGGTTACACAAATGTGATTTTACTAAAGATCATTGAACTCTATAATTCAAAAGGCTTTTCATAATATGTGACTTATACCTCAAAAATATATAAACTGTGTTATAAAAGCATATTAAACAACAAATAGAAATTATAAAATATGACCAAGAATGTAAAAACTGGAATTTGAATCAGTTTGCTTTCAAAAATTCTTAGCAATGAAAAATAAAAAGGAACTTCCTTAATCTGAAAATGGCTATTTACAAAAAGCCTACAACAAATATCAGATTAATAATGAATTATGTAATTGAATTTTTCCCTTTGGGATGAGGCACAAGACAAAGATGCCTTATAGTTCCACCAGTGTGAAACATGTACTGGTCCTACCTAGTAAAAGAAAGAAAGAAAGGGAGAGAGGGAGGAAGGAGAGAAAGAGAAAGAAAAAGAGAGGTGGGGAAGAAGGACAAAGGGAAGAAAGAGAGAGAAAAGGAAGAAAGAAAGAAAGGAAGGATATTCCCTGGCATCCAGTGGTTAGAACTCAGTGCTTTCACTGACATGAGACCAGATCTAATCCCTGGTTGTTGAACTAAGATCCTGGAAGCCATGTGGCATGGCAAAAAAATTTTTAAAAAAATCAAAGAAAGAAGGGAAAACAATGGCAAAACAGAAAGAGTGGGGAAGGAAGTGACCGAGAAAGAGAAGGAAGAAGTAGGAGTAAGAAGAGGGAGGGAAATAGGAAACTGATAGTTATCTAGTGTTTTTCTGCAATGTCATTCAGGCCAAATTGGAGCTGGTTTTCCCAGACTTTGCCTGTAAGGTTCTAGACTGGGGTTAGAGCTTGACAAGTCTGCATGAAATTCTGAGGCAGAAATGAAGCAACAGTCATTCCACTCTGAAGGTCATCCTTGGTCAGAGGAGGCAAGGGGATAAAGTCACAGAACAAATGGTCAGGTTTCCATTTGCTCTTGCTCTCCTTATTTCTACACCCAGCTCACTTCAACTGCTTTCTTGCTTACCTACAGTGATTCCAACCCACTTTCAGATGCTTCACTGTGAGCTTACAGAAACAATAATCAGGAAAAGCAAAAAACTTTCATAGATTTCTACACCAGCCCTCTTCCCAGGTCTATCCCAGCTGTCAGATGTGCTTAGTTTTATAAAAGCCTCAATTCCAAGACAACTGGTTAGTGACTTCTCTAATCTTTTTAGAGCAACTCCTCATGCAACTGGATAAAATTTAATTCCATAATAAATCTCTTGTTGAATAATAAGAGTAATAGTTCTGCTTTCATATTTGAACCAAAATTTATCCCAGAGTAACAGCAGAGTCTGGGATTGGTTCTTTGATATGTTTAGACTTAAAGGAATTAAAACTACCCCAAAAAGGGCACACATCTAGTTTATGGAGTGTAGGGGAAAATCACCTAAGTCAACACCCACTGACACCTATAATCAATAGAATCAAGATTTGGGGTGACCAATTGGCTGCTGTCCTAGAACATTTGAGGGAAGGCATATAATGCTTGCTTCTAAGTGCATCAGAGAACTCAGAGAAAGAAAATGGTGAGTTATAAAACTTTCAATTACTGCTCAAGGTTTGGCTAGGAAAGCTTCTCTATCTACCCTAAAAGAAACACTTGTATCCTGTAGCCACAGGACCAAGATTTTTGAAAATGAAATACACCACCTAATACTGGGAGTGAATTGCAATGCAAATTGAATTCACAACTTCACAGAGCTTCTTACACTAAAGTTTGATCATTGATTAGAAGAAGGAGGACTGACTCTGAAAATTGAGATGGAGATATATGGGAAAATTCTAATTAAACTGAACACCTTGAACCTGGAAATTTTACTGAGCCTCCTTTGCTAGAAGGAGCAGCCATTCCTCCTTGGTCTGAGGAGAGATGCTTCCTCTTTCCTGAAGAAGTATTGCCATGGAATCAGAATGCTTAGTTAAATCTGAATTTCAAAAATAATAATGAAATTTTTCTAAGAATATAAGTATATCCCAAATGTTGCATGGCACATATTTATACTATAGAAATATCTGTTGCTTCTATGACTTCAAATTTAACTGGGCATCTTGTATTTTTATGTACTAACTCTGGCAACACAAATGCAAAGACTGCTAATCTTCCTCAGAACCTACCCCTATCTCCTTGCACTGTTTCTAATCCTTTAACCAGATTTGAGCCCTGGTAGGACCAGGGAGAGTAGGGGAAATAACATTTATGACTTGAAGAACAAAATACACCAAAAGAATTGAGATTTCGAATTCAATATGTTAGCTTAAATGTGGCTTAACAGAATGAAACTGAAATACCAAGACATTATCATTGTACCACAGAGGAAGACATGCTGTGGCATGGAGACTTAGGAACGCTTGAATGGATTTATCATTTGCATGTATGTGTTTAGTTGCTCAGTCATGCTCAACTCTTTGCGACCCCATGGAGACCTGTTTATCTACTCCCTATCTCCATGGTGCACACAGGTTGAAAGTGAGACCTTTTATCCAAGGCTTTGGGAAGCACATTTATGTGGAAGTTTCAGCATCCTTGAGGAACTCTGGCTGGCTATTCTGTATAGGACAAGAATGACAGTAGGAACAGCAGCTATTAAATGAGGTTCTCTGAATCCAATGGAGATGAAATGACTTCAGGATCACAGAGGCCAAGTAGTAGCATTCAGCTACCAGAGACTATTGAAACAGAAATCAGAATGATTTTTCTGCAAAGATGTTTGCATTGGCTAACTGATCGTGTAATCTCTAAAAATGAATCAGATGTATAGTGGTCTAAAGTATTATTTGATTTGTATGAGCAGAGAAGATTGTGTTGCTATTCAGTCAATAAGTTCTGTCTGACTCTTGGTACCCCCATGGACTAAAGCATGACAAGCTTCCCTGTCCTTTACTATTTCCTGAAGTTTGCTCAAACTCATGTCCATTGAGGAAGTGATGCCATCAAACCACCTCAACTTCTGTCACCCCCTTCTCCTCCTGCCCTCAATCTTTCCCAGCATCAGGGTCTTTTCCAATGTGTCCAGCTCTTTGCATCCAGTGGCCAAAGTACTAGAGCTTTGGAGAAGATCTAGATCTAATGAACAGAAGTCTGATTGAATCACTACAAAAGAAAGTGATATTTATTAACCAATTCTGAGACTTGAGAACCAATGTTGAGACCTAGAGCAGCTTCAATAAATTGAACACTGACTAATTCTTTTTGAGGAAGCATATGCTACACAGCCAAAATGTATATTGTTAAGTTTCCTCACTACCCTTCATCAAGGAAGCTTAAAGCCATTTGCCAGGGTTGGATATAGAAAAAGATACAGAATTATAGAGATGAAAATATGAAAATTCAGTTCAGTTCGGTCACTCAGTCATGTCCAACTCTTTGTGAACCCATGAACTGCACCTTGCCAGGCCTCCCTGTCCATCACCAACTCCCGGAGTCTACCAAAACCCATGGCCATTGAGTCAGTGATGTCATCCACCATCTCATCTTCTGTAATCCCCTTCTCTTCCTGCCCTCAATCTTTCCCAGCATCAGCGTCTTTTCAAATGAGTTAGTTCTTTGCATCAGGTGGCCAAAGTATTGGAGTTTAAGCTTCAACATCAGTCCTTCCAATGAACGCCCAGGACTGATCTCCTTTAGGAAGGACTGGTTGGATCTCCTTGCAGTCCAAGGGACTTTCAAGAGTCTTCTCCAACACCACAGCTCAAAAGCATCAATTCTTCGGCACTCAGCTTTCTTTGTAGTCCAATTCTCACATTCATACATTACCATTGGAAAAACCATAGCCTTGACTAGATGGACTTTTGTTGATAAAGTAATGTCTCTGCTTTTTAATATGCTGTCTATGTTGGTCATAACTTTCAATCCGAGAAGTAAGTGTCTTTTAATTTCATGGCTGCAATCACCATCTGCAGTGATTTTGGAGCCCACAAAAATAAATTCAGCCACTGTTTCCCCATCTATTTCCCATGAAGTGATGGGACCAGATACCATGATCTTAGTTTTCTGAATGTTGAGTTTTGAGCCAACTTTTTCACTCTCCTCTTTCACTTTCATCAAGAGGCTCTTTAGTTCTTCTTCACTTACTGCCATAAGGGTGGTGTCATCTGTGTATCTGAGGTTATTGATATTTCTCCCGGCAATCTTGATTCCAGCTTGTACTTCATCCAGCTCAGTGTTTCTCATGATGTACTCTGCATACAAGTTAAATAAGCAGGGTGACAATATATAGCCTTGATGTACTCCTTTTCCTATGTGGAACCAGTCTGTTGTTCCATGTCCAGTTCTAACTGTTGCTTCCTGACCTTCATACAGGTCTCTCAAGATACAGGTCAGGTGGTCTGATATTCCAATCTCTTTCAGGATTTTCCACAGTTTATTGTGATCCACACAGTCAAAGGCTTTGGCATGATCAATAAAGCAGAAATAGATGTTTTTCTGGAACTCGCTTGCTTTTTCAATGATCCATCGGATGTTGGCAATTTGATTTCTGAATATGAAAACAGGTCTAGGTATACTATTTTTATATAACAGTCATCTTTATATTGCTATGTGTTTCTCCATAATATCCTGTTATGACTGAATAAAATTCAAATGTATGGAGGTATTTCTTCTAATTATGCATCGATATTTTATGTTTCATACAGAACTCTCTATAGTCAGTTTTAATAAGTCTCTTTCCTTCCAGTAGGTTATTTCCAAACCATAATTTGAACCATGCAATCCATTTAAGTGAGTTTAATATGTTTGCCATTATAATGTATACTACAATAAAAAATTTACAATCTGCTTTATTTCCTAAGTATAAATTCTAGGTCTCACTATGGCTCAGAGGGTGAAGAATCCATCTGCAATGCGGAGACACAGGGGACATGGTTTAACCCTAAGTCAGGAAGATCCCCTGGAGGAGAAAATGGTAATGTACGCCAGTATTCTTGCCTGAAAAATCCCATGGACAGAGAAGCCTGGCAGACTACAGTCTAAAAGTGTTGCAAAGGGTCTATAAGGGGATGAGATGGTTATATAGATAGCATCACCAACTAAATGAACATGAATTTTAGCAAACTCTGGAAGATAGTGAAGGAGAAGGAAACCTAGTGTGCTGCAGTCCATATGGTCACAAAGAGTCGGACACAGTGACTGAAAAACAACATAAATTCTATGTAGCAGGTCAAAGTATTAGCTCATTTTTAAGCCTCATATTACATAATGACTTTCAAGAATGTGTTAAACATTTGGTACATGAAAGCGAATTACTCCACAGCATTATCAGCCGTGGAGAGTATCACTTTGAAAGTTTTTACTAAATTTCTGTGCAGAGTAGTTATTCTACTAGGATTGGCAGAACCAACATAATTTCAAATTAATTGATGTGAAAATGAAATCTGAAGGCTTTTATGCATTTAAGTCCCTAGGTTCAGAAAGGCACAACCCATAATAAAAAAGTACTTTAAAAAACATTTGCAAGGTCCTCACATGTATTTCTGAGACCATAATAACTATATTCAGCTATCTGAATGACAGGATGAAAAAATCAATTAAGATTTTTTATAACTCCAGGGAGAAATTGAGAATCTATTGGTAAAGTAACAACAAGAATATTTAAGTCACTCTCACAAATTGGTGGGTCATTATCCCAGGTGACAGAGTTGCCAGAGATGATGACTCTGATAGAGGATTGACTACTTGGTATCTAGAGACAAAGAATAATGAATACTGTCTTGTAAATAAACACTTAATCCTGCTTAAACTGAAATCTTGGAAAATTCAGAAGGACAATTTCCATTTATCAAAATACTATCACTATCCCAAATGTCATGCCTTTATTTGGACATTAACATAGAAAGTGTATTAAAAAGCAGAAACATTACTTTGCTGACAAAAATCCGTATAGTCAAAGCTATGGTTTTTCCAGTAGTCATGCACGGATGTGGGAGCTGGACCATAAAGAATGCTGAACACTGAAGAACTGATGCTTTTGAACTGTGGTGTTGGAGAAGACTCTTGCAAGTCCCTTGGACTGAAAGTAGATCAAACCAGTCAATCCTAAAGGAAATCAACCCTGATTATTCATTGGAAGAATTGATGTTGACGCGGAAGCCCCAATACTGATAGCTTATGGTGAACAATGTCAGATTCATGATCTCCAAAGATGTAGCTTTGGGACCAGGAACCAGGCTTGATCACTCAAGAGCTTTTGTATAGCAGAGTTTTATTAAAGTAAGAAAAGGAAAAGAGAAAGCTTCTGACATAGATATCAGAAGGGGGATGGAGAATGCCTCCCTAGCTAGTCTTATCAAGGCCTTATATACTAATTTCAGAACCACTTCCACAACATAAATCTTAAATTAACAAGATTAGAATGAACAAAAGAAAGATCTTACCAGACCCACTTCCATAATATACATTTTAAGATGACAAGATTAGTCAGAAAGTTCTTGTTAAAGAGAAACACCTCCTCAAGTAAGATACATTGTTATAATGACTAAGACAAAGCAATGTAGAAAAGAACATTTGTTCTTTTGCCTTGAGAGCCGCAGACCTCTTTCTCCTTCTTGAGGGCTCCAGACCCCTTTCTTCTCCTCAGGAACCCTGGACTCCTTATCAATCTATCTAGGAGTTGACTCTCTCAATATTTTGGCTACCTGATGTGAAGAGCCTACTCATTAGAAAAGACCCTGATGCCAGGGAAAGATTGATGACAGGAGGATAAGGGGGCAACAGAGAATGAGATTGTTGGATGGCATCACTAACTCAATGGACATGAGTTTGAGCAAGCTCCAGGAGATGGTGAAGGACAGGGAAGCCTGGCGTGCTGCAGTCCATGGGGTTACAGAGAGTCGGACATGACTGAACAACTGAACAATAAATTTTCTTTTACAGATCTTCTAAATTAGATGAGATATCTCTTCTTTTTTAGGTTAAGGCACATTTTTATATACATCTAAGATAAATAATATTCATCAAATTAGAATAAAAGGAAATCCAAACAAGATAAAAATAGTTGAGCACTTATTTCATATCATAAGTATTAAAGGTAAAAATTCTCAATTAGTATGCCAAAAACTGTTCAAAGATTGCCATACAATTTAGAAAAATTGATGACACTTATTTCTGCTTCAACTGAAATTCTCTATAGTCATGGACTGTTGGGCTGAATTGTTCATGAAAATTGGTGGACAGTAAGACTGGATATTACTAAAGGTTAAAAGGAATAGTGTCAAATAACAGTCAACTGTTTCTTTGGTGTAGCTGAGAATATTGTCTTATGAATATATAAGATACTATGGCACACACTCAAACAACAAAATAGGTCAAATAGAGATCAAATAAAAAGAGTGACAGCTGTGGAAGTTCTTGGAGAAACTGGAAGCATTGTGACATTGAAGTAGTGATTGTGCTGTCTTTATTGATGCCTTCAGGATTGTTTTCCATTTTTTAATGTCTTTCAGAATATCTTCAAAAATGAACATATTCTAAATTGCACTGCAAATACGCATAAACACAAACAGACAACAAATGGAGTAAAGGAAAGCTGCAGTCCTTGCACGATGTGTGCGTCTCTTTTATTGGTTTTCCATAGAGGCAGAGGACCATGGAGACTCTTCTGGCTTTTAACTTTACAGAGATTATTTCTCAAAGTGTTCTTTTTACTTTCTAATCATGATGTTTGGGATAAAAATGGTGAAGTTCTAACCTGAGTTCACAATTCTTCTTTAGCTACTATTTTTTAGTGTTGCATAATGAACACATAATAAATAAAAATGCAACACTGTATTCCTTCATTAGGGGAACCCTCAGAGAATGTTTTCATTTATTAAATTTATCTCCCAAAATACATTAAACAATTGAGTAAATAATAGCCAGATTTCTTCCCTTTCATGATGTTGAGAAAGAAAGAGAGATAAAATCCATGTTTCTTTTTAAAAGAGGAATCCAGAATTTTTATATCCATTTCAACAGTCTGAAACCTTTACATCCATCCTACCTTCTTGGGTCACCTGGGGAAGAGGGAGTTGTAGGGTCATATCAGCTAAGCCACGGTTCAGGAAAAGCCATGACAAATCCAATGCCAGAAGCCACCAGCAGTCTGTAAGTGAGTGTGTTTAAGTATTTAATAATCTACATAGAGCCCAGAGAGGAACAGAGGGAGCCTTCAATATTTGTGTTATTTCCTTTTTTATTATTTTTAAATCTGTGCATTCATGAACCAGATAGATGAGTTAGGGGAAATATAAGAAAAAACACTTCTGTGAATTGTTTAGGTTAGCACATTGAAATCTTTGGTAAGAAGACTCTCTCTTTAGCAACTTAATAGTAACTTCTAAAGAAAACTCTTTTATTCTGAGATAATCGTAGATTCATACGTAGTTGTCTGGAATAACACAGAGAGATCCCAGATACCCTCTACTCACTTTTTCCCATTGGTAACGTCTTGCAAAACTATGGTATTATGTTGAAATCAGGATATGGACATAGATATGATCCATTAATTTTATTCATATTTCTTGTTTTATTTGTATTAATTTGTGTGTATGAATGCACATGCTTGCATGTGTATTTATATCTATGCGATTTTTAGTAGACTATTTTTAAGAGCAGTTGAAGGAAGACTGACCAGAAGGTACAGGGATTTACAGTATACTCCCTGCCTTGACACATGCATAGCCTCCCACATTTTCAATATCTCCACTAGAGGTGTGCAGGCTTCCTTGATGGCTCAGCTGGTTAAAAAACAACAACAACAACAACAACAAACTGCCTGCAAATGTGGAAGACCTGGGTTTGATCCCTGGGTTGGGAATATCCACTGGAAAAGGGAATGGCTACCCACTCCAGTATTCTGGCCCAGAGAATTCCGTGGACTGTATAGTCCATGGGGTCACAGTCAGACACAACTAAGTGACTTTCACTCACTCACTCAGAGCTATGCATTTGTTGCAACTGATAAGTCTACACTGATACGTCATTATCACTCAGAGGTATTGTACATTCTGTGGATCTGGGTAAGTGTATAGTGACATGCACTTACTATCATAGTATCACATGGAGTAGTTTCACTGCTCTAAAAATCTTCTGAGCTCAGCTGATTCTTCTGTCCCTACCCTCAATCTCTGAAAATCATATTATTACTCCATAGTTTTGCCTTTTCCAGAACGTAATATAACCGGGACCATACAGTAGCTAGCCTTTCTAGATTGGTTTCTTTCATTTAGTAAAATACATGTAAGTAAGTAAGTGTTAGTCACTCAGTCGTGCCCGACTCTTTGCGACCCCATGGACTGCAGCCCACCAGGCTCCTCTGTCCATGAGATTTTCCAGGCAAGGATACTGGAGTGGATTGCCATTTCCTTTTCCAGGGGATCTTCCCAACTCAGGGATCAAATCCAGGTCTCCTACACTGCAGGCTGATTCTTTACCAACTAACTGAACTACAAGGGAAGCTAAAATATATGTAAGTTTCTTCCATTTTTTTTTTCATGGTTTGATAGCTCACTTATGTTTTCCAGAGTGAATTTCCCATTTTATATTCCTATCAACAATGTATGAGTCATCTACTTCCTCTACATCCATTCTGGCATTTGGTATTTTCACTGTTTTTATAGCAGTCATGCAGATAGATGTACAATGCCATCCCATTGTTGTCTTAATCTGCACTTCCCTAATGGCTAATGAAGTTGAGTATCTTTCATGTGCTTGCTTTCCAAGTGTGTATTCTCTTCAGTGAAACATTTATTTGTGTCTGTACTGGCTTTTACAGTGTGCTCCCACATTTGTGTCCACTTGAAACCTCAGAATGTGACTTTATTTGGAAATCAGGGCTTCACAGATGTAGTAGGTTAAGGCTTCGGTTAGGGTGGGCCCTCTCCACAATGACTGGTGTCCTCAGGAAGAAGAGGTAAATTTCAACACAGAAAGGAAGACGGGGTTAATATATAGAGAGGCAAAGCCATGGGAGATAGAGGCAGAAACAGCAGTTTTCAGGTATGAAATGAACATTTTTTACAGACATAGAATTCACATTTAATAAGTTCTTTGCTTTCAGTACTTGAAATAGATTGTGCCAAATCTCTCTTATCTCCACATTTTCAGATAAGAAAATGCCATCACTCTCATTCCAACTGGTGTTCCCCTAGAGATAAGGTGTCCTTTCTCTTTGGTTGCTTTAAAGATTTTTTTTATATGACTTTATTTTATTTTTTTTTATTATTGTTTTTGCCATACATTGTCATGATATCACCATGGGTTTACATATGCTTCCCCTCCGGAACCCCCCTCCAAGAGGGTTTATAATAACTTGTTGAAATAATTTTGTGATGGCTGCTTTAAAGTATTTATAATACTTTCAACACCTAATTCATCTTGGTATTGACATCAGTTGATATCTTTTCTCAATCAAGTTGTGAGCTTCTCGGTTCTTGATGTGACGGTTTTCTACTGTATCCTAAACATGTTGGATATTATAATATTCGTGATCTTATTTAAACCTATTTTATCTTCTTTAGGTTAGTGTGTAGATTCTGGACTACTTTTATGAGATTTTGTTCCAATTTAGTTTTCATTTTCTAAGTCTCGCAGTGGTATTCTGATCTGCTTTATTTTTCTGGCCCCCACTTAAATCCTCAGTGTATCTCTGCTGATGCTCCCTGTGAAAATAAAAGTGCTTCCCTGGGTTGCCTGCTGTTGCTGGGTGTGGAATGGGGGGTATTCAAACCTTGAGATAGAGAGTAAATTCTCTGGCCTGCTCTCCGGCTACTTGCTAAGGGTGGGCTTCCAACTTTACCAGTGTTGGTGCCACCAGGAGAGGGAAGCATCTAATGAGGCTGCCTTTTGCTGCTGGGTAGAAGACAGGACTTCCCAGGTGGCATTAGTGGTAAAGAACACATTCACCAATGTAGGAGACATAAGAGACTCGGGTTCTATCCCTGGGTTGGGAAGTTCCCCTGGAAGAAGGCATGGCAACCCACTCCAATATTCCTGCCTAGAGAATCCCATGGATGGAGGAGCCTGGCAGTTTACAGTCCATAGGGTTGCACAGAGTCAGACATGACTGGAGCTTCTTAGCATGCAGAATACTAGGAGACTTGAGTCTGGACACTTTTCCACTGTATGGAGGATTAAGAGATGCTGAGGCCGGTTCATCTTCTGCTGCTGGATTAGTGGTACGCTACCATGGGTGTAGGGTCAAGAGGTACTGATTCTGGTCTGTTTTCTGCTGCAGTGTGGAAGCCTGGCACCCTGGGCCTTCTGGCATGTCTGATGTGAGTGAAGGAGTCTCCCTGCTTCTGTCGTGAAGTCTCTGTCTCACCAACCAGGTTCTGCTGGTGCTACCACTGGAAGCAGAGAATAAGCTCACTGCTGTTGGCCTTTGTAGGACATGAGATATGTCAGTCACCACGGTTCAGCTATTGACATGACTGCTGGTGGACTGGGACCTGCTGTTTCCGAAGGGTGGGATGTGGAAAGAATAGACTTCCCCTGTGCCTGATTTCTCCCCATGCTGCTAGGCAGATTGGGCCAATGCTATCAGTAAGTATGGGTCTCTTCACTACATCCCTGCTGAGCTTCCCCTCCTCCAGTCCTTTAATAGGAGAGTAGCCTTCTCTCTCTCTCTCTGCTTGTTGACTGTTCTGGCTTACAGACTTCTATAGCACTCATCTTGAGAGATAAAAGGAAAATCCAGGTAACTCAACACAGGATCATTCTTTAAGGTCTGGGGCCCCTAACCAGCCCACTTTCTTTCTACCTTTTGTGGTTGTCTTATGGTTGTATGTTAAACAGTTTCCAGGGTATTTATTCATATGTAGAGAGAGAAGCAGGGAAAAGTGAAGCTGGAACTAGAAGTTCAGTAACAGGTCTTTAAAAGCTGTTTAGAAAAGTTAATAATCAGTCAGTGTAGAAAAAAGTGAAAGACACAGATAATTCCAGTAATGACAAAAAATTACCTAAAATCTATCTTACAGCATAGTTAATGGTTTAGAAAAGAGCTTCTCAAAATTCTCATTTGCATGGAAATCACCAGGGGATCTTGTGAAAATGTAATTCTGATTCAGCGGGTATGAAGATTTTGCATTTCTATCAAGCTTCCAGGAGATGCTGACCTTGCTGGTCTGTGCATCATACTTTGGGTCAAGAACTTAGAGGAAGTTCTTTCAGTCTCTATGTGAAGAAATACATGTGTATCATGAATGTTAGCTGTCAGGTGACTGTGGTTAAACTGGACTGGGACCTTTATTTCCCAGCTGTGTGAGAGTCCTCCTTCACCCTAATGTCTGTGAGTCTTAGGGCTTAATTTCCCACACTTCTTTCTGCTTCCACTCTGCTGTGCCTATCCCTGCTGGCTCTGGGTTCTGTACATTTCATCTAGCAGCAAAGCCCAGGATTTTGTGGGTTTCTCTCCCAAATACACTTGTGCAAAGCATTTATTGTTGCATTTTGGGAGAGTTTTAGAGAGTATTCCCTGGGAAGTGAATGCCATTAGTCATTTTATTCCGTCCCTCACTTGTCTTTCTTCTCTGAAATAACAAGCAACTTTCTCTCCTTACCTTCCATAGAACAGGCTGTCTGGAGTCTCGCCTTCCTTAGATATAACCTCTATCCTAGGACCATTCTCATCACAGACAGCATTACTGGGCAGCACACCTGCATTTGCTCTTCAGATCTCCTTTCAGGGTCTTACTGAGACTGACCCTCCTGGGTTCTCTCTTTATCTCTATCTGCCCATCATGAGCTCTCAGACTGGTAGTTTGGGAGAAGGATGAGGGCGAATAATTTCGAACTTCTTCATCTTACACCACACTCCCACTCTCCGTGCCTGCAGAGAGGATGCATTCTGGTTTCCTGCCATATGCTAAAGTGTCTCTCCTATGCTTGTGGTGAGTGGGGTGGGTGGAGGAAGCTGATGGTTGTTCAGCTGTGCCTGAGACCAGGAAAGTATATTTAATTGTGGAATTTTAATGAGAGGGGGGTTCTGAAAGGGGAGCACATGTATACCCATGGCAGATTCGTGTCAATGTGTAGCAGAACCAACACAATATTGTAAAGAAAAAAGTCTTTCTTGAATTTGTTACAATTAAAAAAAAAAAGAAAAAAATTAGTTCATTGATCCCTGACCTAAACTTATATTCTCTACCAATATCTTTCAGCAATAAAGATATAATTTGAGCTTCATCTGTATGATTCCTCAGTTGGTCCAGAAATTTGGCAGTGAAGATATGTGAACTGTTTATTGGAATCCTTCCTGTAAACTCTAGCAAATATACAATGATCAACCCCCAATATTTTATTGCAGAATAATATTCCATCACCTGAAATGGATCACAATTTACTCAAATTTACCCTATTGTGAATATTAGGATGTTTTCCAACTTTTCCAAACCTTTAGACTCTTTCAGATTCTTCAGAAGGCTTCCCTTGTAGCTCAGTCGGTAAAGAATCTGCCTGCCATACAGGAGACCCAGGTTTGATTCCTGGGTTGGGAAGATGCCCTAAAGAAGGAAATGGCAACCCATTCTATGGGGTTGCCTGGAGAATCCCATGGACAGAGGAGCCTGGCAGGCTACAGTCTATGGGGTCACAAGAGTCAGACACAACTGAGCGACTAAGCACAGCATACACAGACTCTTCTGATAAGGTTAACTTCTTGGCAAAAGTATATTGCTTAAATTGTGCTAAATGGTATAAATTTGTATCAGTTTATACTGTTACTAAGGAGATCAAACCAGTCAATGTTAAGAGAGATCAACACAGAACATTCATTGGAAGGACTGATGTTGAAGCTGAAGTTCCAGTATTTTGGTCATCTGCTGCGAACAGATAACTCATTGGGAAAGTCCCTAATCACAGAAAAGATCGAGGGTAGAAGAGGGCATCAGAGGATGAGATGGCTGGGTGACATCACTGATGCAATGAACATGAACTTGGGCAAACTCCAGGAGATGGTGAAGGACAGGGAGGCCTGGCTTACTGCAGTCCATGGGGTCGCAAAGAGATGGACATGACTGGGCAACTAAACAATAACAACAGTACTGTTACTAGAAGTTTATGTCAATATCCATTACACTGAACATCATCAATAGCAGCTATACATAGGAATTTTTGTCTGTTTTGTTTATTTCTATTCTTAGTATTTGTGGGCCCTGAATAAACGCTTTTGTATTGAATAAGTGGTCAAATAGAATATCATTGTTATTTTCATTTGTATTCTATTAATAGCAAGGCTAAACCCTTCCACATGTACTGACAATTTATACCCTTTTCTTTTGTTAATTGCCACTTTGCATCTTTTGATCATTTTTCTATTTAGATGTTCATATTTTGTTTATAGGGACTTTCCATAAATATTTTCATTTGAATTTCATTTGTTTCTAGTAATAGTATATGTGTCAATTCTATTAATCTCTCAGTGGATTCTGTCTTTGCTTGAAATGAACCCGTTGACTTGGAATATTCTTAAATTTGACACATTTATTCATTTTTATTTAGTTTTATCTAGTAGTCATATATCGGAGAAGGCAATGGCAACCCACTCCAGTGTTCTTGCCTGGAGAATCCCAGAGACAGGGTAGCCTGGTGGGCTGCCATCTCTGGGGTCGCACAGAGTCGGACACGACTGAAGAGACTTAGCAGCAGCAGCAACACATACTTTGATATAATGTATAATATATATTGTATTTTCTATGTGGTATAATATATATTTTGGTATAGTTTTGTATTAAATAATATATAATATTTAGTATGCATAATATACATTATATAGATTAACATGTTATATATACACTATGTACACACACTATAAGAAGTTAATAGTAGATGTTAAATTATATTACATAACATAATAAAGCTATTATATCTATGTTTAATTATACTAATATAATTAAATTATATTAATATAAATAATTATATACAATTCTTATACAAGTTATTTATAATTATTATATAAGCTATATATAATAATTATATATGCCATATAATATATATTATAATTCAATATCTAATATTAACTTCTTATAGCTTATATATATAATTTCTATATAACATGATATTAATCTATATAATGTATGTTATGCATATTAAATATTATATATTATTTAATACCAAAGTATATATTATATTATGCTATATTGAAAATAAAATATAATGTAATTATACATGCTATATTATATAGTAACATAAAATAGCATAATGTTGTGCATTGTATAATATAACATGATTTGTATACATAAAACTACTTTATATCACAGAATATAGCAATCATTTGTTAATTTATATGCAACATGTTATACTAATCTATATTTAAATGTTAAATATATCTAAAATTTTTATGTTTATAAATTATGTATATATTAACGTATATATAATAGAAACTTAAAGAATGATACAGATGAAAAACATCTTATTAAGAAATGCTTTGCTACTCATGATGACTTAATGTGACCATTATCTAACGTCTAAAGAAACAAAATGAAATCACCACTAGTTTTTCTGGTAACAATAGTGAGGTAAAGCTATATTTCAACTTGTCTCCTTAATACTTTCTAGATTTTCTCATTTTTGTCACCTTTTGGTCAATCATGATCAAACCAATAGGACTTCCTCCTCTTAATGTCTGTGTGGAGAGGAGTGTCAGCCATGCCATTCAACTGCCTGTTTGAGTTGACCCTATTAGAATTATTTTATTCACTATCTCTATATAGGAAGATTTTGAAGTTACTTGTCCAATTGTGAAAGTCATATTAGATAAAACGAGGTAACACTAGCCACAAATCTACCCATCTGAGCATATGTAAACTGGAACAAGTCACGAATTATAGACAGCCAACTCCCTTCTACCCTGCGTTTTACACCAGGTAACAATGAGATCTGACCTGAGGACCAAGTGAGGGCGCCAGAGTCTGCCCTATCTTCAACACAGTCCTGCTAAAATAAATATGAAACATCCTTTACAATCTTTTTTTTTTTTTGATTCACTCTTCAAGTGCTATTAAAGCCATGCTTCTTCCACTCAGCCTAAGATCACTGAAGCTGAGAGCTCTCCCTTTTCAATCACCCCAAGGCCCTCAGTCTCTTGCATGACCTCTCAGTCTTGGTTTTGTAGATCCCCGTGGGGATTTTCAGGTTATGAAACATTGTCACATACAGTAACTCATCTGATTTTCGTACTAACCCTCTCAGATAGGAGAATATTAATTATGCTTGTTGTATATATATGGACTCTCAAGATCAGGGGTGTTACTGACTTGCTGGTCCAAGGCTTTCAGCTAGTAAGCAGCAGAGGCTGGACAAACCAGAATCCTGACTTTTTAGTTAAGACTTCCTAAACTCCCGCCACCCTACTTTATGCACACAACTTGGAGCACAGCTCTCTCTTTCATTTCTTTCAAACTCTAAAGTGCTGTGTACACTGTCAGCATTCCATCAGCATTTTCTAAATAACTTTAGCAAGTAAATTGCTAGATAGTTTAGGCTGTTTCACATTTTGAAGTTATTGTAATAATCCTAGTAAAAAAAATTCAATTAGTAGTGTCTGGGAGTATACTATAATGGTAAACTTAATAAACACAGACAAGCTATAACAACATTTCAATAAGAAGGGGACAAGATACTCACAAAGTCCACAAAACTTCTAAATAGAGATTGCTTAAATTTCTTGGCATGCTTCTCTTCTGAAAATAAAGCTTTAGGTTTTATCCCATTTCTTCCCTTGACAGGTTCCTTTATGACATCTAAGTAAGTGAGTGTTAGTTGCTCAGTCAGGTCTGACTCTTTGCAACCTGGTAGACTGTAGCCCACCAGGCTCCTCTGTCCATGGAATTCTCCAGGCAAGAATACTGGAGTGGATTGCCATTCCCTTCCCCAGGGGAGCTTCCCCACCCAGGGACTGAACTGGGGTCTCCTGCATTGCAGACAGATTCTTTACTAAGTCACCAGGGAAGCCTATGGCGTCTAAAGAGATAAAATATTAAAAACGATTTCTGTGGAAACTTAGTTTTCCTTCTTTTTTACTCTCTGAGAGGGGAAGTCACGATCAAATACTGGATGCAAAATGCCTAGTGATGACAAAGAGCAAACTGAGTTGTCAGGAAGAGGCTCAACAAAAAAGAAAAAGCCTGTCACTTCAACCAAGATGTTGCTGTGAATGAGTTGAACCAACTAAGAAGACTTCTAGGGAAGCCAAAAATAAGAAGGGTTCGTATCTCTGTTTGCCTATTTGAAATGAAAGGAAAGAAGGGAGGACGCCACCTCAAAATTTTCATAACAGTTATAATAGGCTTTGTTTTGTTGTAAATACTTGACTAAGCGGGGACAATATGTAAACATTACTCTCCACTCCTACCTGCAGTCATTACAATGAGTGAGGGTTCTGCAGCTGGCTAGCTCTTCTAACCCCAAGTACCTGGCACAGCGCTCGGTAAGCGCGTGTTAATGATGACAGTGGTTGTCTCTAGTGTGCCCAACGGGGTGGGTGGGAATATAACCAGACGCGAGGCACTTTGCAGGTGATAACTGGCACCCCGGGACTGCTTGTTCAAACACTCTCGTGCACAAAGGGCCGAAGTAACGAGGATAGATATTAAGTGGCAGGCACTGTGTTAAAGCTTGGGCATGCTCTCTGCCATTTAGGTAGCAACTCCATGAGGGGTGACGAAGAAACGCGAGGAGTAACTTTGCTCACAATCAACATGTCACAAGGGTTAGAACTCACGTCTGTAGAATCCCCCACCCCCCTTTTCTTTCCCTGGGACCCTCGCCACATTCTGCTATTGTCTCCGTACAAATAAGGCACACGCGAGGACTTCCGTGCGGCACCCGGTCACCACCTGCGCTGGGCACAGCGCAAGCCCCACCAAGAGAGGAGCTGGAGCAATGCCCCCGGGGGTCCGGAACGCAGAGGGGAATCCCAGAACCGACCCGCCTTCTCGCGCGGCTTAGCGCCTGCAAAGAGACACTCTCGACGCGAGTGCCAGCGGGGACCCGCGCGCGCGCACCTCACCCCGGCCGCCCGGCGCGCGAGCAGCGCCAGAACCGCCCGGAGGGCTCCTCCCGAGCCGCAGATCGGGGCGCCGGCAGCGGGAGAGGGTCCCGCTTGCACGGAGAGGAGGCTCCCATCCGTCCCAAGCGCCTCTAGTCACCAGAGGCGACCTTGGAGAAAATGGAAGCCAGGGGAAAGTGCAGCGGAGACAAGGACCGCACGCCGGATGCCGCTCCCAGGGTTGGGGAAGCGCAGCGAAGGTTCCCGACAAAAACTGGTGACCACAGCTTCCCCTTGGTGAGCGAGGTCTTGTTTACTCCCGGTTTGTATTGCTTCTAACAACTCTCGCTCCCAAGCAACACCTTAGAGATCCTTTCCTTACAGAAGGAAAATTAGGCAGAGCTTTCAGCTCCGTGGTGTGTTCTACGTGTGAGGGTGGGCAGTTAGGGACAAAAGCGGTGGATTCTCACAGCTTCTCTTTCATACACCCCTGCACGATTTTTCCCCTTCTCAAGAATCCTCGTGGGTAGTAGGTCAGCTAAAGAAATGCCTACACTCTGCCGAAGCGACTATTGCAGGCAACATGCACAGTGTACAGAGCACGAAGAACCAATTTCTTTATGTTGAATTGAGATACACCAAGCCATTGACAGATCTTTTGAAAGAGAGTGACTTAATCAAATTTGCATTTTTAAAAGTATGATTCTGATATGACATCCCTTATGTATGGTATCTAAAATATGATACAAATGGACTTAGAAGACAGAAAAAGACTCACAGATTTAGAGAAAGAACTTCTAGCTGGAGCAGGACAAGGGATGGACATGTACACACTGCTATATTTAAAATGGATAATCAGCAAGAATCTACTGTATAGAACATGGAACTGCTGCTCAGTGTTATGGGACAGCCTGGATGGGAGAGGGCTTTGGGGGAGAATGGATACATGTGTATGTATGGCTCAGTACCTTTGCTGTTCACCTGGAACTACCACAATTTTTTGGTAATTTGCTAATCGGCTATGTCCCTGATAGCTCAGTTAATAAAGAAGCCGCCTGCAATGCAGGAGACCCTGGTTTGATTCCTGGGTCGGGAAGATCCCTTGGAGAAGGGATAGGCCACCCACTCCAGTGTTCTTGTGCTTCCCTTGTGGCTCAGCTGGTAAAAAGTCTTCTTCCAATGCGGGAGACATGGGTTCGATCCCTGGGTTGGGAAGATCCCCTGGAGAAGGGAAAGGCTACCCACACCAATATTCTGGCCAGGAGAATTCTATGGATGAGCCCATGGGGTCACAAAAAGTCAAATACAACTGAGCAACTTTCACTTTACTTCATGTCAATACAAAATAAGAAGTTCAAAAAATAAAAAATGAAAGTATGATTTTGTCTGTAGTATAGAGACTAGATAGGAATAAAGCAATAGTGGATGGAGAGACCAACAAGAAGGCTTTTACCATCATCAGGATGAGATTTGGTGGTAACCATGATTGGGATTAAAGTAGATAATTAAGAAAGATATTAGAGATAGACTGAACAAAATTTGCTCAAGCATTGGATTTTGGCATATTTCTTAAAGTTACTGGTAAGAAAAAGAAGAGAATCAATAGTTAGCTCTAGGATTCAAAATGAATGTGGGGGAGGGACAAGTAAGAATTCAAAGATGAGAGAAATGGGGGTGTGTGGTAGGAAGAATAATGTTTCCTAAGGTGTCCCTGTCCTATTCCCCACAACCTGTGCTGTGTTACCTTATGTGGCAAGAAGGACTTTGCAGGTGTAATTAACTTAAGAAGTTGGAGGTAAGAAGGTTATCCTCTATTATCTTGGTGGGCAGAATAATCAAAGGGGTTCTTATAAGAGTAAGGCAGCAGAACAGAGTGGGAAAAGGCAACGTCTGAAGCAGAGATTAGAGTGATGCCACCACAAGCCAAGGAATGCTAGCTACTTCTAAAATCTGGATGAAGCAAGGAACAGCTTTTTCCCTGGACCTTTCAGGAGTCAGCCCCAGCAACACCTTTGTTTAACACTGTAATATTCGTTTTTAACATCTAACCTCCAGAACTGTTATTAAAATCTGCACTGTTTCAAGATTCAAGGTAATTTGTTATAGCAGTATCAGGAAACCAATATGGAGGAGGGGGGTAGCCTGATCAAGGGAGAGTATCAAAGGTTTTTTGGATTTTTAACTGAGAAAGTTGTAGCCGTGGGACAAATGGAATTTAGTGAGGGCCAGAATCTGTGAGACTATTCTAGGAAAAGGTTGAGAGTTTAGTTAGATTGTTGATTATGAAATTAGACTTCTAGAAAGGTCCATGAAGAGGACTTTTGTAAAGGAAATGGATGGAAGACAATAAAAAAATCTCAGGAATTGCTAGATCTGTTAAGGAAGAAAATGTACAATAAACAATAGATCAGGATAGAAACATATAAATACATTCATCTAGAGGTCTTAAACTTTTTTGCTGAAGTATAGTTGATATACAATAGTATTTTAGTTTCAGATGTGTAACATAGTAATTCAGATTTTTATAGATTATATTCCATTTAAAGTTATTATAAAATATTGGCTATACGGTAATTCCCCTACATATGAATCTTCAAGTTGTGAACTTTCAAAGATGCAAACATGCATTTGCATGTCCAATCATGTAAGTTAGTCCATCTGTCTGGTGTACACTGTCATGTTCATGCATCACCTAAAAGTGGTTGCATTTTTTGTGTACTTTACTGTACAGTATGATATAGAGTCCAAGAGTACAGTATCCTTATTTCAAGCCCAGAATGTCCAGAAGCAAGTGTAAAAGCAGCAGTGATGTAGTTGGTACTACTATACTTTTCAAGATACTATGCTGTAAGATTTAAAATGTTTATTTTTTGCGTTTTTTTTTTGTATTTGTGTGAAAAGTATTATAAACCTACTTACAGTGCAGTACTAGATAGAAGGTTGTTAGTTGGTTACCTAGGCTAACTTTATGGGACTTACTAACAAATTCGTCTTATGAAGGTACTCTCAAAACAGAACTTGTTCATATGTAGGAGAATTACTATACTCAATATATTTCCTGTGCTGTATAATATATCCTTACACTTTATGTATTAAAACATAGTGGTTTGTATCTCCTAATCCCTTACCCCTGTCTTGTCCCTCCTCCCTCCCTCTCCCCACTGGTAACCACTAGTTTGTTCCTTATATCTGTGCGTCTATTTCTGTTTTGCTGTACTCATTCTTTCACTTTATTTTCTAAATCCCACACACAAATGATCACATACAGCATTTGCCTTTTTTTTTAATCTGACTTATCAACTAGAGGTTTTTAACATTTTTGTGTATTATAGACCCTTTTGCCTATTTGATCAAGCAGGGCCCCTTCTCAGAATTGTTTTTATAAATGAATAAAATAAAGTACACAGAATTACAAATAAAACTGGCTATACAGAAATATAGTTCTAGTCATGAATTTTTGGAGGTCTGTGGTGACCAAGACAAAACCCCCAAATTTAAAAATTAGTAGAAGCAGAAGTCATTTGCTTCTGAAGCTAGAGTTAGAGCAAGTCATATGGAGAGTGGAATAATTTCAAATATCAAATGCTGCAGAGAGGGAGGAGGGGCATGAGGAGTGAAAAGACATTGTAGCAGATATTTCAGTAAATGTGTTAGCTCTTTTTTCCTCTGTGCATAGATAGGGCTCATGGTGGCATAAAGGCATTCAAGGTTGGAAATTAATCTTCACTCATTATCTCTTCACTGTTGGAAACTCACATATACACCATCCAGCAAACCCACAATTACTCAGCATGTACAGCATTAGTTCACACAAACAATCCAAAATACTGTCTTACTTCATTAGTCCCTTTATTAAAGTCTCAGTTCCTACCTCCACTAGGTGAAGAAGCGCAGTGTCCCAAAAGCCAGATATGTTTTTACTACTCCATTTGTGTCCATTAGACTCTCTCCTAAGACTCTATTGTGATAAACTCAACTTTGATCATGTCACATCACAAGCCCCCTTTTATTTGCTTAATCAATAAATTTATTTTAATTGGAGGATAATTGCAATACTGTGATGGCCTCTGCCATACATCAACATGAATTGGCCGTAGGCATACATATGCCACCTCCCTCCTGACTTCTTTCCACCTCTTTCTCCTCCCCATCCCTCCAGGTCATCACAGAGCGCTGGCTTTGGGTTTCCTTTGTCACACATCAAACTCCCATTGACTATCTGTTTTACACATGGTAGTATATAAGATTCAATGCTATTCTCTCAAATCATCACACCCTCTCTTTCTCCCACTGTGTCCAAAAGTCTGTTCTTTACATCTGTGTCTTTTTTTTTAATTCTTTAATACTTTCCTTTTTAATACTTTAATACCACTCTTTCAAGGATTTGATATCATCCTTTCAAGATATCCTCAACAGAGCAATGGAAGAAGAAGCCAGATCATAGTAGACTGTGGAAAAAGGAATAGAAGATTCAACTCCCCAGGCTTACATCACAAGCTATCAGAATATGCCACTCATTACCACTTCTTTTTACACTAGTCTCCTAGCATCTGCTTTCTTCCCTCATTTCTTGAAGGTTTTAGCTGCTACCTCATGGCAAACTTCTCTACCATTACTCCTGTCATAATCCTCAGTGATTTGATATTCACAGTGATGGTGTTTTCCAAATACCTTGTCTTTTTCCAACAACTTTGTCCTTTGCTCTATTCTGCCACTTATGCCCATGGCCATATTTTAGACCCTATCATCATCAATAAATGCTGACCCTCCATAATTTTGGCCATCCCATTGTCCAACCACCAATCCTATCCTTCTAGTTCACCTCTAGTACCTTGATCCCAACAATCTTTGTATCTCTCAGTACCTACAATCCATTTATCTTTTCTTTCAATTTCATACCCTCTTAGTATTCTCACTTTCATCCTGACCAGATTCAATTCAATTCCATGGTCCATCATTATAATCACTATCTTGCATACTGCCTTAGTTGCCTTGCCCTTCTCCCACTTTATTGTATTTATTACATTAACAATCTTGTTTAGATTCATTTCTCCACAATTTTGCCCCTGTACTTATGAAACTGAATGTGGCTGAAAAAAAATATGTCCATGAGGACTAGCCCAACATTCAGAAAACTAAGATCACGGCATCCGGTTCCATCACTTCGTGGCAAATAGATGGGGAAACAATGGAAACAGTGGCTGACTTTATTTTTGGGGGGGCTCCAAAATCACTGCAGATGGTGATTGCAGCCATGATATTCAGATACTTACTCCTTGGACAGAAAGTTATGACCAACCTAGACAGCATATTAAAAAAACAGAGACATTACTTCGCCAAGATCCGTCTAGTTAAGGCTATGGTTTTTCCAGTAGTCATGTATGGATGTGAGAGTCGGACTCTAAAGAAAGCTGAGCACCGAAGAATTGATGCTTTTGAACTGTGGTGGTATAGAAGACTCTTGAGAGTCCCTTGGACTGCAAGGAGATCCAACCAGTCCATCCTAAAGGAGATCAGTCCTGGTTGTTCATTGGAAGGACTGATGTTGAAGCTGAAACTCCAATACTTTGGCCACCTCATGCAAAGAGTTGACTCATTGGAAAAGACCCTGATGCTGGGAAGGATTGGGGGCAGGAGAAGAAGGGGATGACAGAGGATGAGATGGCTGGATGGCATCATTGACTCAATGGCCATGGGTTTGGGTGGACTTTGGGAGTTGGTGGTGGACAGGGAGTCCTGGTGTACTGTGGTTCCTGAGGATATGATTTGAATATCTAATTCCCATTATGACTGAAACAAGCTGCATCCTTGACCTTTTCTGTCATGTGACATAAAATTCCTTCTTGGTTAAACCGGTGTGAGATGGATTTCTGTCACCTTCAGCTGAATAAGTACTAGCTTGAACACACTTTGTAGGTGAAAAGAGGCAGATAGTGATGAGAGAAAGTATAACTGAGGGGCAAGGTTCTGGAAGAAACAGGAAGGGATGATAAAACTGTATAGTCTGTAAAAAGTGGTAAGTGGAATTGAGAGTAAGGGTGGATAAACTTTAGAGGTGAAAGAAGAGGAAGTAGAAAGTTATGCTATGATATTTTCATCCTCTGCTAAGATAAGGAAGGTAGTAGGATATAATATGGGGTTTTCCAGGTGGCTCAGTGGTAAAGAATCCCCTTGCAATGTGGGAGACACAGGCTTGATCCCTGGGTCAGGGAGATCCTCTGAAGAAGGAAATCACAACCCACTTCCAGTATTCTTTCCTGGAAAATGCCATGGACAGAGGAGCCTGGCAGAGCCTACCAGGTCCATGGAGTCACAAAGAGTCAGACACAACTGAGTGACTAAACCACAAGTTATAGTAGATGGTTGAGGTGCATGAACAGATGAGTCAGAGAAATGAAAATGGTACTGTGAATGAAGATACCAAACTGCATACCAAATCTGGGTATGCATCCAAAAGAACTGAAAGCAAAGTCTTAAGGAAATACCTGTACACTCATGTTCATGCGTGTATGTGAGCTCAGTTTCTTCAGTTGTGCCTGACTCTCTGCGACCCTCTGGACCTTGGGCCACTAGGCTCCTCTGTCCATGGCATTCTCCAGGCATGAATACTGGAGTGGGTTGCCATGCCCTAATGCAGGGGATCTTTCCAGCTCAGGGACCGAACCAGCATTTTCTGCCTCTCTTGCATTGGCAGGTGGGTTCTTTACTACTAGCACCCCCTGGGAAGCCCATTCATGTTCATAGCAGCCATATTCACAATAACCACGAGGTGAAAACAACACAAATGTTCATTGACAAATAATTAGATTTTAAAATATTGTATATACATACAATGAAATATTATTTGGCCTGAAAAAAAATTCTGACACATGATACAATGCAGATGTAGCATTATACTAAGTGAAATAAACCTGTCACAAAAGGACAAATAACTGAATGATTCAACTTATATATAGGATATCTTGAAGTAGTTATGAAATTCATAGAAATGGAAAGTAGAATTGTTGTTGTCAGGGGCTGAAGGATGAGGGGAATGTGGAGCTACTCTTTAATGGATATAGAGTTTCAGTATTGTAAATTGAAAAAGTTCTGAAGATCTGTTGCATAGCAATGTGAATATATTTACACTTTTGAACTGTACACTTAAAAATAGTTAAGACTGTAAATTTTATGTTAAATGTTTTCTTTACTACAATTTAAAAAAAAGTCAAACAGCCTACAGAATCTAGAAGAGTGGGAGTAAATCTGTGGTAGTGAATAAGCAAGATTTTATTTTCTCAACTATTTAAATACTGGAACAGAGAACACTGACAGCCAAATGTAGAGTGTGGTGGGAGAGAATGAGTGCACTGGGGGAAGGTGTTGCTGGATAAGTGTTGAAGATGAGGGAATTCAGTTTGTGGGTTAAGAGTTTGACTAATACAATAAAATGGTGGGATCCAGGATGCATAATTGTTAAATCAGAAACTCTAAAAACCTTAATATTATGTCTGTTATTCAAGAATTTGTTGACTCCAGAAAAAAGATCACAAAAGGCAAGTATTTTTTTAAGATAAAATTTATTTGAATGACTAATGTACATGTTAACAAATGACATTTTACAAGCAACTATAGTTAGTTCAGAATTAAGCTTCAGAATTAAAACTTGACTCCAATAATTTTAAAAAAGATGTGCAAACTAGATTTACTGAGTGATTATAGAAAGGCAAGATATATTCGATGAGAAAAACTCAAATCAAATGGAAATAAAAGTGAGATATTTAACTAAATCAGAGAAAGATTCTCTTATTAAAATAAAAACAGGCTTCCCAATAAATGTATGCCTATCATAACCACAGGATATGCTTCATACTTTGCTTAAATAATTAAAACCACACTATAATTAAAAGTATATGGTAACAGCAAGTATGCTGATTACAGTATGTATGTCTAGATTGTTTCTAGACACAAGGAAAGCTCTTTTTAGTGCCTTCCTTGAAAAGGTGACACTTCTTCAGAGATATGCAACTGTTTATAGCCATAGCCTGTCTCCAGGTACATCACAGGTGAGACTTCAGAAAGTCCTTGAAGAGCACATGGCAGTAAAACTGGCTCCCATCTTTACCATCAAACAACTTTTCTTTGTCCTGCTTGAGACTGATTGCATATAGGAATTAATTCTTATGAACTAATTTCACTGATGTTGAGACCATACTAATCAACTTGTTGATAGTAGAATGGTTTCTTTCCAACCTATGTTCAGTTGGGTTCCAAGCAATGAGGCATACTGAAATAGATTAATTTCTATTTAGGAGGTAGCATGAAAAGCAGTGATGCAACTCAAAGTTTAAACACAAGTGTTAACCTTATCTCTATATATACCAATTACAAGTGCTATAAACAATGGAGCAACAAGCCTTGTAGAAGGTATCATTCAATTAAATGGTCCTTCATCATATTACATGAAGCAAAGCAAATAATAATTAAATTTTGCATTGATAGATATGAATGAAAATAAATGAGGAAGAAATGAAAACAATGGTCTCATACTAACTAACTCAAATATTCATTCAACAAACATTTACACGATAGCTTTACTTTGGTTCCCCAGGGCTTTGGTATTAGAGCTCACTCTGGCATAGTTTCTCCTGTCCTCTTCTTCTCTTTTTCTGCAACTCATCAGCAACAAGGAATCTTTCCTTCCTCAACTTCCACAGCAGTTTTTCTGTGTCTAGTTTATGGCACTTAATGTTACACTATGATATGTATATGTCTTATTTTTCTGACTAAAATAAGTTCCAAGAGGGTAGAGGTGGCATCTTCATTTTATATTTTACAACTTACATAGGAGAAAGCAGCTTGAAGTCAGATTTGAGGTTGAATTCTACCTTTGTCAATTACTGACCCTGAGTCTTTGGTCAAGAGAATCTTTCTCCTTGGTTTTGTTACTGAGGATATTATATGCCTACTCAGGTATTAACTTGGAATAATACACACCTTTTAAAGTTGCAGTGAAGGCTAAACGAGGTAAGGCATGAAAGAGGCTTTGCATAAGGCCTGGGCTTAGCAAACCTTCAACTGTTCACCCCCATTTTCTCCTGGAAACCTCAGGGGGGCTCTTCATGTTGCCTATCAACCTTTCTGTACTCCCTATCATTCAGGTTTCACCTCTCATGGTGACAAATTAATACCTTCTCCTTCTCCTCAAGTCTTTAACATCTCCTTTTCTAATCTCCCTGTCAGCTGGTCATTTTGCTTTTTATTCACTGAGAAAACAGAGGAATCGGAAGAGAACTTCTACATGCATTTTCCCAATCACATCTCCCCACCTGCCTTCATCTGCTCCCATGTATTCTACTTTCCTATTACTAAGGCCATGCTCCTGTCTAAGGTCTACCTCCTGCTTGAACACTAGATCCCGTTCCTCCAAGCTTAGGACATTGCTCCCACAATTCTTCCTTTTCTTTCCCTCTCATTTCCTTCCTTCCCCCTAGATCACTCTCTTCAGCTTATAGGAATAGAAGCTGTTTCTTCATTCTTACAAATATATACCTTTACTTCTTATCCTTGCCATTACTCTTATCTGCTCCTCTCTATAGAAAAAAAATCCTTGAAAGAGAAATCTCCAATTTCTCTCCTTCCATTCTCCCTTAAACTCACTTTGGTCAACTCCAATTTGCTTCTTTTCCTCTACAACAAAACTGTTCTTATCAAGATTACCAGCAAATCTTATGCTGAACATGGGTCAGTTTTCACAATGATGTTTCTTGATCTATCAGCACATTTGACAGGGTTTATCACTCCCTCCTCCTTAAGGTTCTCTCTTGGCATGGCCCCTGGAACACCACACTCTGGGGTCCCCTCCTGTATCAGGGCTGCTTCTATGTTCCTGCGTCAGCTCCTTCCCACTCCATGACTCCTAATGTTGGAAGAGCCGGGGCTCAGCATTTGGACCCATTTTCTTCCCTTGCCTATCTCACTTCCTTTATTGACCTTACTCAGTTTCATTATTCTGCATATCCATATACTGACAAGACCCGACTTTGTACCCCAAGTCTGGTCCTACTCCTAAAATGTTGAGTTGTACATCCAGCTATCTTTTTAGCACCTGTATGAGGATATCTATTAGATACCTTAGCATCTCCAAAGTGAACTGCTCATGTTTCTCTCTGGTCTTGATTTCATTCTCAGTTGTCTTAATTAATGGCAATTCTATTCTTCGAGCTGCTCAGGCCAAAAAATCCAGGTATCATCATTGGCTTCTCCCTTTCTCTCATACCCTGATACAAACTGTCAGCAAATTCTACTGTTACTATCTCAAAAGTGCATGAAGAATCTGACCTCCCCTCACCAGGCTGGTAGTAGCCATTCACAACTTATTAGAGTTTTGTGACAGAGTTCACATGGAGGCCCCATCTTTCACCCTGGGCACCTACACTCTATTCTTGATGCCCCAGTTAAAATGATCATTTGCTTCCCTGCTTAAAATCCTTCAATTATTCATCTCAGAATAAACACCAAGTTTATTACAATGACCTAGCATACTCTATAGGGCCAACAATCTTTACCCTCCTCCCCGTGTGTGCCTCCAACACAACAGGAATAGATCACTTTATTATGGTCTTTGTACTGACTGGTCTTTCTTCCTGGAATGCTCTTCCTCTACAAGGCTGAGTCCTTTCTTCACACTAGTCTTTGGTGAACGGTAATTTTCTTAGTGAAGACTTCCCTTCTAACTATCCTGCCCTATCAAGCCCCCTTTCCGGTTTATTTTTCTTCACAATATTTATTTATTTACTGATTCTTATTTTGCTATTTATTTAAATATTTGTTGAATAGATGAATAAATTTAAAAAAAACAGAGACATGAGTTGGCAATGTGAAGTAAGTTAACAGATTTTGTGCATGATTATTGAAGACCTATGCAACAGACCCATATATATCTAGTACTATGCTTATTGATAAATATAAATTGAAAGAAATTTTGACATAGAAATTAATAAGAATATTTAAAAATTCATTAGATACCAGTTTGTCTTCTGATTAGTTTGCTGGGCTGTATGGGTCAACATGGCATATGTCTAGTGTTTCTAAATGAACATCTTCTTTATGGTTTGTATTTGTGTAGTAATTGCTAAATGGAGAAAAAAAAAAGAAAAGAAAAAATAAATTCTTTATTCATTGGCCAAGATTACTATAAAGGTGTAACAGTTGTTTCCCTTTTCACAATTCCCAACACATGGTAAGTACTTTTCATGTATGATTTCATTTTATTATCCTAAATAGCTTATGAAGTAATCACTATAATCCCCATTTTTTGGAAAGACCCATGAAAACAATTTGCTAAACTAATAAGTGTCCAAATCAGTTTACATTGGGCAGCTTTATCCAGCTCTTTTAATGACTAATAATTAGGACTCCCAGACTGAAAAAAATCATAAAGAAGCTTTCACTTTATAATATGACCATAAATTTACCTTTGGAGGACCAATCTTCCAATCTAACTTCAAAAGAAATTTGTCATATTTGATATTTAATTCAAAATCCTTATATAATCATGCAGCACTAAAAATTTTAAATGACTTTTAAGACGTTTTTTCTTTCAAAGCACATGTACTTTGCTTGGCTTCTAAAACACTTTATCAATGCAGCTCCATTCTAGGAAAATAAACGACCCAATCAAAAAGTGGGCCAAAGAACTTAACAGACATTTCTCCAAAGAAGACATAAAAATGGCTAACAAACACATGAAAAGATGCTCAACATCACTCATTATCAGAGAAATGCAAATCAAAACCACAATGAGATATCACTTTACACCACTCAGAATGGCTGCAATCCAAAAATCTACAAGCAATAAATGCTGGAGAGGATGTGGAGAAAAGGGAACTCTCTTACACTGTTGGTGGGATTGCAAACTAGTACAGCCACTATGGAAAACAGTGTGGAGGTTCCTTAAAAAACTGCAAATAGACCTGCCATATGACCCAGCAATGCCACTGCTGGGCATATTCACCCAGGAAACCAGAATTGAAAGAGCCACGTGTACCCCAATGTTCATTGCTGCTTTGTTTACAATAGCCAGGACATGGAAGCAACCTAGATGCCCATCAACTGATGAATGGATAAGAAAGCTGTGGTACATATACAAAATGGAATATTACTCAGCATTAAAAAAAATTCATTTGAATCAGTTCTACTCAGATGGATGGAACTGGAGCCCATTATCCAGAGTGAAGTAAGCCAGAAGCAAAAACAACAATACAGTATATTAACACATATATATGGAATTTAGAAAGACGGTAACAAGAACCCAGCATGCGAGACAGCAAAAAGAATGCAGATGTATAGAATAGACTCATGGACTCTGTGGATGAGGGAAAGGGTGGGATGATATGGGAGAATGGCATTGAAACATGTTAATTATCATATGTCTAATCAATCGCCAGCCCAGGATTGATGCTCAGGGCTGGTGCAACGAGGTTTCCTGGGGGGAGGGAGGAGGGAGGGGGGTTCTGGAGGGGAAGCATATGTAAACCCATGGTGATATCATGTCATTGTATGGCAAAACTAATTAAAAAAATAAAATAAACTAAACAAAAAACAAAACAAAAAAATAAAACATGGAAGGAAAGAAAGGGGGGGCAAAATAGAGAGGACAGACAAAAATAAATAAATAAAACACTTTGTCAAAATTAGCAAAGGACAATAAAATGTGATTGTACTATCATGCAGAACTCTGAGATAAAATAATACAAAATTACCAGGGAAGAAAGATTACCACTAAGGGTACTTACAACTTGCCACTCATTATCACATTTAAGAAGTCAATTTACATATTTAGCAGGAAGATACATTAAAAGTATTACAAAAGATAATTTTTAGGTTAATGTGAGATTTAGGTTTTACTGAAACATCTTAGAAAGCAAGAAAAGAATAACATAGTCTGTTCTTCACATGTTTGGATAACTTCAAAATATTTAATTTTGTTAGTAGACATTGATTTTTAAATGATTCATTAGCCATCTTACTTACAAAAAGTATTTAAGGCAGTTCAAATGTCTGTATTAAGTATAAGAAATTAAACTGAAGTTAGTCAGAAAATGGAAATAGAACAAGTGAGTGATGCTTAGGAGTTTAATTTAACATATATGTTTGGTTCATAATCAACTGAGGCTCTTATGTATAGTATTTGATATAAACATGTTAATAACTTTAATAATCAGACATGAATATTATAAATTATTTGAGCTTATAGGTGTTCCCAAAGTTTGCAAATTTTCCTACTCATGTAAAGCTCTGATAGCAAACTTTGTAAAAGGAAAGAAGGAGATAGAGGTCCCATTTTCTATTTATTTAAATTTCTATTTAAATTACTCTTGGCTAAAATTATGTTCTTACTTCCTGTGAGGAAAGCCCTGCAAATGACATGTCTCTGTTTGTTTTCTTGAGACCTTTAACTCTCCTAAATTCTATGAAGCCATTTTCTCCCAACTTTCCTCTTACTTCTGACAGTTCCTTCCCTCTCTTGCCTTTTAGGTATTACTGTCATTCTGAGATCTGTTTTCATCCTAGTTTTAATCTTCTATTTTCTGTTTGGTATCAAGGTTGTAATTGTGATTTAAAGATCATCTACCTGAGTCCAGGCCTCTCTCTTGTGTCCTGGAAGAGGGTGCCTGGAAGTAGCACATTAGAACTGCACTGTTTTCCCCCACAAACCTGTCCCTCTCCGTTTTTGGTGAGCCACTGGATCCACCCTTATTCTAAAATTTATCAATTCACTAAACCCTTATCTCACATTTAGCAATTCACTAAACCCTGAAATACTGACTCATTGGAGGAGATAGTTGGATGGCATCACCAACTCGATGGACATGAGTTTGAGTAAGTTCCGGGAGTTGGTGATGGACAGGGAGGCCTGGTGTACTGCAGTCCATGGGGTCACAAAGGGTCAGACATGACTCAGCGACTGAACCGACTGAACTGAAATCCTGAAAATCCTATTGTCTTCATAGTGAAAATATTTCGTTTTAAGATTTTTTTAGATGTGGATCATTTTAAAAGTCTTTATTAAGTTTATTACAATATTGCTTCTGTTTTATTTTTTGATATTTTGGTCAGTAGGCATGTGGAATATTAGTTCTCAACCAAGTATTGAATATATACCCCTGCATTGGAAGGTGAAGTTTTAACCTTCACCTTGGACTGCCAGGTAAGCCCTTGAAGATATTTCTTACATCTATTGCATCCTCTTGATCCTCGACACTTTTGCTTTGGTTGACAACTCAGTACTGCCCCTTTTTAAAAAAAAATGAAAATCTGAACATATTGTTTCTTTGCTTAAGATTCTATAGGGTAAACACCAACTCCTTGTCATGGCATACAAGGCATTTGATGATCTAACTTTCAGACCATCTTTCCCCAAGACTGTTAAACATCAGTCCCATGAGATGTTAAAGGCATTTTATGAGAAAAAAGTTCAGCAGCCCAACTCGTCTGAGAGACTAGTTTTTGAAAAATTAAATAGGCTTCTTTAGTGTAGGACCTTAAATAGTCGCATGATCATTGTGAATCCCCATGAGAAAAATGTAGCATGAAGTATTTCCCAATCTTATTTGTTCATAGAACACCACTTCTCCTGAAATCATTCACAAAACCAAGGTTTTGTGATAAATTCTGATAAACACTACTGCCTAAAGAACCTCTCAACTGTAGACCCTTGCCAGACCTACTGTGCTTAGGCCCTTCCAGGCTTAAAACAAACTGTTCAGGTTCAAATATGCCATTATTACATGACTTCAATGTAACCCCCTTCATGTCTGATGTCTCCACTAGGCGTTACAGTACTGTGAACATGCAATCAGATCATTTAGATAGATCCAAGTGACGTGGCTTGTTAAAGTAATTTTGCTGGCGTTTGTGTGTGACATGTTTGTGGTGACATGATTTGGTTATCCCCCACGGGAAGTTATCTGAGATTTGTTAAGACTTTACCTGATTATCCTCCCTATCACTAGCATTTATCGATCCTTAAGAACCTCAGCATACAGAACACTCCCTGGCTGATACCTGATGATATCATCTGTTAAAAGTGTATCCTTTGTACCTATCAGGATATTCTGTAATTTCCATCAGATTTTATGTATCAGAGGAGATCTTTTATGTCACTTAAACCTATGTTAACTTCAACTTCAATTAGCATCATGCATACTGTTTCCCAGGCATGTCAATTGCTTACCTATTTCTTATATGATGGAAAGACAAGTCCCTGGGTCTTTACTCAAACTACACCTTCTACTTGGAATACTTTTTTCTACTTATCTACGCTCTGTGAGGCATATCTACAACATCTTCTCCACTATGAAAGCTTTACTGACCATTTGATTGCATCCTCACCAAATATCACATAACCTACTCTGGCAATAATACTTTATGGATACAACTTTTTAATAATAAATTTAAAACAAAATGAAAAAGTTTGTCTAATTTATGGATGATAAAACATAATATAGCAAAATGTAGAAACCTAGTAGTATATTTAGTCATGAAAACAATTGAATTGTTTAAAGATTGCTTAAACAAATAGAAAGGCTTAGTATGTTTCTGTATGAGAAAGCATTACAGAAAATGTGTCAATTCTCAAAGGTTAACCTATAGACTTAGATGTAATCACAACATATCTGTCTTTAGAAAATGACAGATCATCTAAAACTCCTATAAGAACAAACAGAAAAAAGAGGAAAATCTTTAAAAACTATAGTGAGGGGATTCTTGCCTTGTCAGAAATTATAATATCAGAAAACTACACTATTTGAATGCAAAGTAGTTTGTGATAGAAAAATAGACACATCAATGAAACAATAAAAAAGAATCCAGAAATATAATATATTTGGATATATTAATTATTAGATATATGATCAAGTTAGAACTAACTTTCTGGAAAGCCATTTAGCAATATTAACTAAGCATCTAAATGTTCATACACTTATTTCTAGAATTCTAGGAATCTAAGCTAAGGAAATATAGAGATGTAGAAAAAGTTTCTTTAAGTTTTTCTTGTCTTTATTTATTATGAAAATAAATGTGGAAACAACTTAAAATCTACATAATATAGAAACATATGATAGAAAAATATGCAATCAAATTGGTAAAAAGAAAATGTGATTTAAATATAAAAATAGGCTAAATGAAAAAAAATTAAGGCAGGAGACTATAAGGGCAATGTTGCAGTTTAAAAAAAAAGAATTAAGAAAATAATCATATAGGCAAGTACCAAATATCATCAGTATTTATGACTGGGATTTTTTTTCTATTTTTTAGATTTTTTATTATGTATAAATAAATATCTTATCTGTATAAATATCATTCAAATAAAATTAATGCTTGTTATCTTTTAAGTTCTTACAGAAAGGATCTTTATTTAACACAAGATACCTTATTCCAGCTATCACATTGCAGTATTTATTTTATTTAACTTGTGCTTCTGTGTTTAGTTTCAGGAAAGAAGTCAAAATCTTTTGTGCATTTTGGTCAAGCAGGCATCAAACTTACCGTTCTCTGTGTTTTAATATCAAGCGTAAGGTGACAGTACCCAAGCAGAAAAGAACTATTACCCCTGCAGAAAATCCTAAAATACAAAACAAAGTATTAAATGATAGAAAAACATAAGCTACATTGTTTTGAAGTGACTGTGGGGCCTGTTTCCGAAATACTTGTATGTGGGCTTAAGTTTTGGATTTAATCCAGTTCATATTTATTCTAAAGCACCAAGCATTTCACCACAAGGTTCCAGTCAAGTTTAGGTTCAGCTTTTCTGTTCTTTTCAGTTTTATTAGTAATATTCTTGTCACTGGAGTGAAATTAGGAGCTCTGGATGCCAGGATTCTGTGACTTTTCATACAACATTTAATTCTCAGTTGTGAAATATATTTTGCCACTGCAGAATAAACCAGTCTGTTTTTATAGCAACCAAATCATGAAAAAGACCGAGAGATAAATGAAAGTTTTGTGTGCAGTACTCAGCAGCTCATTGGTGCTGGACTCTTTGTGACCCCATGGACTACAGTCTGTGAGGCACCTCTGTCATAGAATTCTCCAAGCAAGAATTCTGAAGTGGGTTGTCATTTCCTTCAGGGGATCTTCCCAGCCCAGAGACTGACCCCACCTCTCTTGCATCTTCTGCACTGACACATGAATTCTTTACCACTGCACCAACTGGGAAGCCCAAACTTTTAGTAAACCTAAACTTTTGATTTAAAAACTGGGAATAGCTAGTCAAGTCATTCATTTCATCCTATCCAAAAGTGAATAGCTGGTCAAGTCGTTTGTTTCATCCTATCCAAAAGTGACAGCTTGTGATGTGAATAGCACATTAAAAGATCCTTAGAACACTTTAAAATAAAAAAAGTACAATTTCTTATTAGTTCAAGTGAAAAAACTTAACAGGCAGGATACAGGGCTTCTCTGGTGGCTCAGATGGTAAAGAATCCACCTGCAATGTGGGAAACCTGGGTTAGATCCCTCGGTTGGGAAGATCCCCTGGAGAAGGGAATTTCAACCCACTCTAGTATTCTTGCCTGGAGAATTCCATGGACAAAGGAGCCTGGCAGGCTACAGTCCATGGGGTCGCAAAGAGTTGGACACAACTGAGCAACTAAGCACAGCACATACCAGTTCAGTTCAGTGGCTCAGTCATGTCTTACTCTTTGCGACCCCATGGACTGCAGCACGCCTGGCTTCCTTGTCCATCACCAACTCCCAGAGTTTACTCAAAATCATATCCATTGAGTTGGTGATGCCATCCAACTATCTAATCCTCTGTCGTCCCCTTCACCTCCTGCCCTCAATCTTTCCCAGCATCAGGGTCTTTTCCAATGAGTCAGCTCTTTACATCAAGTGGCCAAAGTATTGGAGTTTCAGCTTCAGCATCAGTCCTTCCAATGAATATTCAGGACTGATTTCCTTTAGGATGGACTGTCCTAATGCTTGTTATCTTTGCTGTCCAAGGGACTCTGAAAAGTCTTCTTCAACACCTCAGTTCAAAAGCATCAATTCTTCAGTGCTCAGCTTTCTTTATAGTCCAACTCTCACATTCATACATGACTACAGGAAAAACCATAGCCTTGACTGGATGGATCTTTGTTGGCAAAGTAATGTCTCTGCTTTTTAATATGCTGTCTAGGTTGATCATAACTTTTCTTCCAAAGAGCAAGCATCTTTTAATTTCATGGCTTCAGCCACCATCTGCAGTGATTTTGGAGCCCAAAGAAATAAAGTCTCTCACTGTTTCCATTGTTTCCCCATCAATTTGCCATGAAGTGATGGGACCAGATGCCATGATCTTAGTTTTCTGAATATTGAGTTTTAAGCCAACTTTTTCACTTTCCTCTTTCACTTTCATCAAGAGGCTCTTTAGTTCTTCCTGGCTTTCTGCCATAAGAGTGGTGTCATCTGCATATTTGAGGTTATTGATATTTCTCCAGGGCCTCAAATTTTACATACGTTTGTATTACCATTAGAAGTTTTATTGAAGAATTTAAGAAAACTTACCAGCAATAAGAGGAGCAAGTGAACCTAAGGAAAATACAAAATCATGAAAACATTAGTCTAGTTTCATGGCTCCACGTAGCTCCACATACCATGGATGTCCCAGAAATTAACACTCAGATCCCTCTTCTTTAAGTCTACTTAAAAAGATGTATCAGAACACTGAATTATACCCACTCTTTCTTCATTTTTTATGTAACAACTTCATTGGCCTTTAAAATTTTTTCCACTTTAAGGTGAGATAGTTCATTCATGGAAAAAGAAAATAAACTTTATAATCAGGGATTTCTCAGGTCAGAATGCAAACAACTGTTACAACAGATTAGTTAGCATATTTTTGGAAGTCCCTGCCATATCAGTAAGCACTTATAAATCAAGATTCAGCAATAGTAGAAGTCTCAGGAGCTATTCCTTTCAAAATACAGTCTGTCTTTTGTATCTGTGGATTCAACCAACCACTCATCAAAAAATATTTGAAAAAGTAAAATATTCCAGAAAGTTCCAAAAAGCAAAGCTCACACTGGGAGCCCAGAATCTATTTACATAGCATTTACATTGCGTTGGATATTATAAATTATATAGAAATGATTTCAAGTACATGAGAGGATGTGCACAGATTATATGCAAATACAATGTTATTTTACATAAGGGACTTGAGAATCTGCAGATTTTTGTATCTAAGGGGGTCCTAGAACCAGTTTCCCTGAGGATACCAAAGGACCACTGTATATGGCTGTTGGTTTTACATCTTTTAAATCAGTGCTCATCTCTCTTTATATTGTTTCTTTACTTTCCCCATCTTCAGAAAGTCTCACTTTTAATACAACAGACCATTGACCTCAAATTTTTCTGTTACTATACCACTGATCACAAACCTATGTCAACTTAAAACTCAGGATTCCATAAAATTGAGGGATGACCCTCCATCTCTTCTTTCCAGTGAAACAAGTAGAAGCTGCAGTGAAGCTCTTTGCACTTACTGGGTGATTTGCAAACAGCCAAGGGAGGGTTCCATCGGTGATCTTCCTGACACTGGCTCTGGGGACTGCCTTCTAGGGTATACCCGTCTTCACATACTAAAGTGACAACAGCTCCATATTGATACATTCTTCCAGGCTCCAGCCCATTCTGGATTCCATTTATATGATCTGGGAAGCTACAGTTCACCTCTGAAATTAAAGGAACCTAACTGAATCTGGATCACATTTTGACTTTTTACCAAGAATGTAGATTCTGCCCTTAATGGAAAGATTTATGAAACCAATTTATTCTATTCTCAGTTAGTAAAACTTCACTGAAATAACACAAAATTATATCCTGGGCATAGACTTTTAGTGTCAGCCATCTACCTCAATAACACCCTGGTTACCAAATCACTTCCTTTCTTGTGCTTTAGTCTCTAAAGCAATAATGAGTATTTTTTGTGGCTTCTTAAAGAAATGTTGCAGGCTGAATGAGTAATGTTAAGATTTCTGAATTATTTCCTCAACTTCTACTCTTGTTCTCCAATTCTTCTTACATGTGAATGCTTCCTCATTTCTTCTTTTGTCTTTTCAGTGCAGTGGCCAATAGTGTGAGATTTTGGATTTGAACCTAACTCTAGGGCTTTCAAGTTGTTTGACTCTGTATAAGTTATAAATCTCTCCATTCTACTAAGGCCTCATCAATAATACAGGATTAAGAACACCAACCTCATATGGTTCTCATGAAGATTAAATGACAGAAGGCATGAAAAGCACTGTATGCCCTAAGTGCTCAACTAATATTTAGTATTAACTCACCACTCATATTTCATGTGCACTATTTATGATAGTAAAAATGATATTCTGAAACTTTTATAAGTATACCCATAATCCTACCACCACTTACAGGGAAATATACTCAAAAATTATTTTTTAGGAGTATTTTGTCAAATACACACTTATCATAACTGTAACCACAGTGCACATTCAATCTGTACTATAATTGTTTAATCTAAATAAAGACTTCATCTTTCCATATTTAAATGACTACATATATGATAGCTCATATAGACTAGGCCTTAAGCCATTTTCTTTACTTTGCAATATTTAGATTACTTCATCTATTAATCCAATTAAACCCATTTAATTGGATTAAATACATTAATTAAATTTATTTAATTAAATGATCCAATTAATGCATTTAGTTGGCTATTTTAAGTTGGAAGCACTTAACTGAAAATATCTACTTGGGACAAATTTTATTTAAAAAATAAGAAAACAAATAGAGAGCACACCTTTACAGTATGGGGCAGGTTGGTTCCAGGTTCCCTCATGTGTGCAAAGAAGGAGTGCCTCTCCCACAAGCAGGTAGCCTTGGTTGCAGCTGTACAGGATTGACATTCCAGGAGAAAATCGAGTTATGTCTCCACCAGTATGATTTCCATGGGATATCTTAAATGGACTTCGACAGCCTAAGAAAGCTTAGACATCAATATGAAAGGATTTTTAATTTAGTACAGAGGAACACATAGCCAATACTCTCTGTAGTTGATAGCAATTCAGAAAGAAGGCAGGCAACAAACCAACTGATTAGTATCCAAAAAATCCTCATTCCACCCAAACCAAGCAGTACAGGACAGATATTTGCATTTCCTACCTACACCATACATGATCTGAAAGCAAATGCCAAAAGTAAGATAATGAAACATCAGCGGTTGCAGCCTACAATTGTAATCTATCAAATAACAAATAATCTTTTCTCTTTAAATGATAGAAGGGTTGTAGTCAAGTGTCACATTTCAAATATCTACAGGGGCCAGGAAGTGATGCCAAGTTATAGAGCACCTATCTTTCTAAAAATGGTAGCCACTCACTGCCTAATTCAAGCTACTGGTACCTTGCAGGAAAGCAAAGGGGATCCTCACTGTTTCACAGATTCACAGTTTATCTTGGGAAGTAGAGATGGGTCTCACTTAAAATAAGACTGCTGTGCTAGACCAAAAAAAAGCTCTGAATTCAGTTCTTGGTTGCCAGTTGGCATTCTCTGTTGCAGATAGCCACTGACAGGGATAAAACTACCAATGACAACTAAAATTACAAGACAGTTAAGTGGGTTTTAAGGCTAGCTCCAGTCTCCAGAATAGTCAGATATCTCTTTCAGGCTGATAGCACAGCCTTAAATATGGAATTATCAAGCAATATTACTGCCAAACATTTGCTGGAAGAGGTATGTGCATTTTTGCCATTCTAAACTAATAAAAATAATAAATTTGGAAGATCCCATCAATTTAGGAGTTAGCCATTATCCTTTTATGTACCTTTTGTCAACATGCTTGGAAAGAAAAGGGGAAACCAAAAATGAGCTGAGAAAATAAGACAAGCAAGTATTTTGTAAAATAATATGATTACCTAAGCTTTTAACTTGCCTTTCTATAGGTGAAATGACAAATGCGGATTCATTCCTTAAAATATCTTACCCTTTTTGATGCAAGTTGGTATACCTGGCACCCATTTGTTGTTGGTATGACATCTAATCAAGTGACTGCCATTCATGATGAAGCCAGGATTGCAGGCAATATGTAATATGTCATTGTGGGAATATGAAGAATAAGTTTTATTTAGCTTGTGTCCATGTATGACTTCTGGGTTAGGGCAGTGAGTCACAGGAGGAGATTTTAAGCACTGTGGGGCAGGTCCACTCCAAGATCCAAGTCCTTTAGAATCACTTATGCACCGTATACTTTTCTCTCCCAGGAGATCAAATCCTTGATCACATTCATAAGAGACTTCATTTCCATATCGAAAGCCTTCTGCCAACACACCCCTGTGCCTCCCATTGTTAATCACTGGTGGAGGCTGACAGTGGATAACTGCAGAAGAGAACAGGAAATTCTACTTCAGCTGGTACACCATGGTGGACAGTCTTCATTCAGATACAAATGCAACTATGCAACTGTGTGTACTGCACATAGCTATAAAGTTGTTTCCTGGAGGAGGAAATGGCAACCCACCCCATTCTTGCCTGGAAAACACCATGGACAGAGGAGCCTGGAAGGCTACAATCCATGAGGTTGCAAAGAGTTGGACATGACTGAGTGATTGAACACACATGAAGTTATTTAAATTTTAGATGCTGGATCATGCTTTCTTTAAAAAAAACTTTATTGAATTCTTTGACTCTATGAATAATACATACTCATTCCAAAATAATTCAGAAAATAGAGTATAAATATAGAGAAAGGAATAAATACAGCTATATTCCCATGAAATAAATAGTTTAAATTGTTATTTTTAAAATTTTGAGCAATTAGCAGGCCTTCTGCAAACAAATACAGTCATTCCTCCATATCCATAAGGGAATAATTCCAGGCTTCCCCCATCGGTACCAAATTCCAAGGATGCTTAAGCTCCTTATATAAAATGGCATAGTGTTTGCATTTAACCTATGCACAACCTCCTATATATATATTAAATCACTTCTAGATGACTTATAATACTGAATACAACATAAATGCTATCTAAATATTTACAAATACAATGTAAATGCTAGGTAAATAGTACCCAGCACATAGCAAATTCAAGTTTAGCTTTTGGAAACTTTCAGGATTTAAAATATATATATATATATATTATTTGCAGTTGATTGATCCACAGTTATGAAGCCTGAAAATACAAAGGGTCAACTGTATTTATTTCCTACTTGACAGTTTTGTTTCCCAATGCTAGTACTATCTAAATACTAAAACATGTTTTATATAAACTAAGCTAGAACACATACACTGCTGAGGCATAGATTAACTCTGCAGTGACCTGTCCTCTTCACGTCTCTATAACCCCACAGACAACTTTTTTTTAAAACTTACTTTTACAAAGTGGAATCTTTTGGAACCAAACCCTATTTTCATCATCTTGACATTTCTGATAAGTGTGTCCAGTCATCTGGTACCTAGAGAGAGATTATAATACATTTTCTCTTCTTCAAAATCACATTTCTGGAACCTAGCCTCCTCAAACCACTAATACAGAGGTACTTCTAAATAAGAAATTTGGCACAGAGGATTCAAAAGTCTTGGCCCTTCAAGTAAGAAAACTGCTTCATAGAGTGCTCCCAGCAAAGATATTTCCATGTCAAGAAAGGACTGAAAAGTTAGAGATGCTAGCTGGACCTTTAGAATCACGCATCTTCTGTTAGTGTGACAATGACAAACTTCAAAAGAAAGTCACCAGGGCAAATTGAGGCTAGAATTAACACACAGAGCAAGGTGGAGACTCTTTATGAGAATGAATCTTACTAACCCATCTTGGCAAGATGCATTAGCTGGTACCACAAGTGAACCAACTGGAAGTGCTTGAACATCTTCTTTCAAAGGTCGGCATGGTGCTTCTAGAGGAGCAAAGTGGGAATTAGTTATATGTGCTTGATATAAAAGAGAAAGACAACTCAGGAACTGAAAATACCTTCACACCGAGGGACAGAAGGACTCCAATTTCCTGAAGGCATACAATGACTGGATCTGTTTCCCACAAGCAAGTAACCAGGGTCACAGGTGTAGTCTACAGTCATCCCAGAGACAAAAAGGACCCTATTTCCACCTGTATGCCGACCATGGTGGAGCCCAGAGGGTGGCTGACAGCCTGGAGAGAAAACTTCCCACATAAATACCAACAAAAACTCAAGAGCACTAGGTATACAACATTTGACAATAGACGATCTGAAACTTTAAAGCAAAAGATCAAGCTCTTATTCATTACTGAGTGCTTTCTGCTCTTTTGAAGGAAACTGGCACCTTAAAAACAGATCCTCTGAATTATCTACCCTGACTATATTCCATATCCAAGGGAGTATTTGCATAAAGAACATACACAACACAAACAGACTGTTTTTACATTTACTCCTTGGAAGGAAAGTTATGACCAACCTAGAGAGCATATTAAAAAACAGAAACATTACTTTGTCAACAAAGGTCTGTATAGTCAAGGTTATGGTTTTTCCAGTGGTCATGTATGGATGTGAGAGTTGGACTATAAAGAAAGCTGAGGGCTGGAGAATTGATGCTTTTGAACTGTGGTGTTGGAGAAGACTCTTGAGAGTCCCTTGGACTGCAAGGAGATCCAACCAGTCCATCCTAAAGGAGATCAGTCCTGGGTGTTCATTGGAAGGACTGATGTTGAAGTTGAAACTCTAATACTTTGGCCACCTGATGTGAAGAGCTGACTCATTGGAAAAGACCATGATGCTGGGAAAGATTGAGGGCAGGAGGAGAAGGGGATGACAGAAGATGAGATGGCTAGATGGCATCATCGGCTTGATGGATATGGGTCTGGGTGGACTTGGGGAGTTGGTGATGGACAAGGAGGCCTGGCATGCTGCAGTTCATGGGGTCACAAAGAGTCAGACATGACTGAGCAACTGAACTGAACTGAATACAGAATGGGGTGGTAATCTATTTCCCTTGGCTTTTCCCCACAACTCTACTTTGGGTGGGAAATAACAAACAAGAATAAACAAATAAATACCTCAGTTTTTTCTCCACTTGATTTTTACCTTTTTCACAAACTGGTATTTCAGGATCCCAGGTGTTATTGGCTTTGCAACGAACCTGACTGCTGCCCTTCAAAATAAATCCATCATCACATTTGAATATCACACTGTCATTGTAGAAATATGGAGCTTCCTTGCCAGATATCTTGTATCCATTTGCAACATAGACTTGCGAGCACTGAACAGCAGGGAGGGAAAGTATACAGAGAGGAGCAGGGCCATTCCAGATGCCTGTCTCTTGATCGTTGCTTATACAACGAATTGTGCTCTCCCCAATGAGGTTGTACTTCACTCCTCTCTCTGGCCCAGGGTAACATGTGTAAGTGACTGTAGTTCCATACAGCACATCTTCTGAAGAACTGCCTGTGTGTACTCCATTGTAGATAACAGGAGGTGGTGGGCAGGTGATATCTGGAGAGATGAGAACTTACTCTACAATTCTGTTTCAGTATTAAACACCAAAGAAAAGAAATGAAGCTGATTATAAATATTTTATCAGGTTTCCTAGAGAATGTGGGTGATATATGATTATGTTTTGTGTCAAAACTCATTATGTATGTAAAACTCAATTTAAAAGATTTCATTGAAAAGATCTTTGCAATGTGTTAAAAGATGTATATAAATATCATATTGTGACTAAAATCTGATAGAAAATTATTAAGAAAAGGATTCTCTTTATAACAACCAATAGGTCAATAGGCAGACAGAATGAAAACCACAAGCAGAGAAAACTAACCAAACTGATCACAGGGACCACATCCTGGTCTAATTCAATAAAACTATGAGCCATGCCATGTAGGGCCACCCAAGACAGATGGGTTATGGTGGAGAGTTATGACAAAATGTGGTCCACTGGAGAAGGAAATGGAAAACCACTTCAGTATTCTTTCTTTGAGAACCCCATAAACAGTATGAAAAGGCAAAAAGAATTGACACTGAATGATGACCTCCTCAAGTTGGTAGGTGCCCAATATGCTACTGGAGAAGAGTGAAAAAATAACTCCAGAAAGAATGAAGGGACAGAGCCAAAGTGAAAACTATGCCCAGATGGGGATGTGACTGATGATGGAAGTAAAGTCCGATGCTGTAAAGAATAATATCGCATAGGAACCTGGAATGTTAGGTCCATGAATCAAGGTAAATTGGAAGAGGTCAAACGAGATGACAAGAGTGAACATCAACAGTTTAGGAATCAGCGAACTAAAATGGACTAGAATGGGAGAATTTAGTTCAGATGACCAATACATCTACTACTGTGGACAAGAATCCCTTAGAAGAAAAGGAGCTGCCCTCAAAGTCAACAAAATAGTCTGAAATGCCGTACTTGGGCGCAATCTCAAAAATGACCAAATGATCTCTGTTCATTTCCAAGGCAAACAATTCAACATCATAGTAATTCAAGAATATGCACCAACTACTAATGCCGAAGAAGCTGAAGTTGAATAGTTCTAGGGTGACCTACAAGACACTCTAAAACTAACACCCAAAAAAGATATCCTTTTCATCACAGGGGACTGGAGTGCAAAAGTAGGAAGTCAAGAGATACCTGGAGTAACAGGCAAGTTTGGCCTTGGGATACAAAATGAAGCAAGGCCAAGTCTAACAGTTTTTCCAAGAGAACACACTGGTCATAGCAAATAGCCTTTTTCAACAACATAAGAGATGACTCTATACATGGATGTCATCAGGTGGTCAATATCAAAATCAGATTGATTATATTCTTTCCAGGTGAAGATGGAGAAGCTCTATACAATCAGCAAAAATAAGACTGGGAGCTGACTGTGGCTCAGATAATGAATTCCTTATTGTAAAATTCAGATTTAAATTGAAGAAAGTAAGGAAAACCACTAGACCATTCAGGTAAGACCCAAATCAAATCCCTTATGATTATACAATGGAAATGAGAAATAGATTTAAGGGACTAGATCTGATAGACAGAGTGCCTGAAGAACTATAGACAGAAGTTTGTGACATTGTACAGGAGGCAGTGATTAAGACCATCTGAAATAAAAAGAAATGCAAAAAGTCAAAGTGGTTTCCTGAGGAGGACTTACAAATAGCTAAGAAAGGAAGAGAAGTGAAAGGCAAAGGAGAAAAAGAAAGATATACCCATCTGAATGCAGAGTTCCAAAGAATAACAGGAAGAGACAAGAAAGCCTTCCTAGCGATCAGTGCAAAGAAATAGAGGAAAACAATAGAATGGGAAGAAACTAGAGATCTCTTCAAAAAAATTAGAGATACCAAGGGGACATTTCATGCAAAGATGGGCACAATAAAGGACAAAAATTGTATAGACCTAACAGAAGCAGAAGATTTTAAGAAGAGGTGGCAAGTATACACAGAAGAGTTGTACAAAAAAGATCTTCAAGGCTCAGATCATGATGATCCTGTGATCACTCACCTGTAGTCAGACATCCTAGAGTACTAATTCAAGTGGGCCTTAGGAAGCAGCACTGTAAACAAAGCTAGTGGAGATGATGCAGTTCCAGCTAAGCTATTTCAAATCCTAAAAGATGGTGCTGTGAAAGCCCTGCACTCAATATTCTAGCAAATTTGGAAAACTCAGCAGTGGCCGCAAGACTGGAAAAGGTCAGTTTTCACTACAATTCCAAAGAAAGGCAATGCCAAAGTAGGTTCACACTACCTCACAGATGTTCACCCACTAGTAAAGTAATGCTCAAAATTCTCCAAGCTAAGCTTCAATAGTACGTGAACCAAGAACTTCCAGATGTTCAAGGTGGATTTAGAAGAGGCAGAGGAACCAGAGATCAAATAGCCAACATCCATTGGATTATAGAAAAACAAGAGAGTTCCAGAAGAACATCTACTCCTGTTTTATTGACTATGCCTTTGACTGTGTGGATCACAATAGGAACCCTAGACCACCTTACCTGTCTCCTGAGAAATCTGTATGCAGGTCAACAAACAACAGTTAGAACTGGATAGGAAACAACGACTGGTTCCAAATTGGGAAAGGAGTACATAAAGGCTGTATACGGTCACCCTGCTTGTTTAACTTCTGTGCAGAGTACATCATGCAAAATGCTGGGCTGGATGAGGCACAAACTGGAATCAGGAGTGGCAGGAGAACTATCAATTACCTCAGATAAGCATATGACACCACCCTTATGGCAGAAAGTGAAGAGGAAGTAAAGAGCCCTTTGATGAAAGTGAAATAGGAGAGTGAAAATGCTGGCTTAAAACTCAACATTCAGAAAACAAAGGTCATGGCATCCGGTCCCATCACTTCTTGGCAAACAAATGGAGAAACAACTCAGTGAGAGACTTTATTTTCTTTGGCTCCAAAATCACTGAAGATGGTGACAACAGCCATGAAATTAAAAGACGCTTATTCCTTGGAAGAAAAGGTATGACTAATTTACACAGCATATTAAAAAGCAGAAACATTACTTTGCCGAAAAAGTCCTTCCAGTGAAAGCTAGAGGGCTATGAGGGAAGCCCTCATAGCTCAATTGGTAAAGAATCTGTCTGCAATGCAGGAGACCAGGGTTCAATACCCGGTTCCGGAAGATACCCTGGAGAATGAAACGGCAACCAACTCCAGTATTCTTGCCTGGAAAATCCCATGGACAGAGGAGTCTGTTAGTCTACAGTCCATGGGGTCGCAGGAGTCGGACATGACTTGGCGATCAAAGAGAAAGAGAGAAAGTTAAAGCTATGGTTTTTCCAGTAGTCATGTGTGGATGTGAGAGTTGGACCATAAAGAAAGCTGAGCATCCAAGAATTGATGGTTTTGAACTGTGGTACTGAAGAAGAGGAGATCAAATCAGTCAATCCTAAAGGAAATCAGTCTTGGATATTCATTGGAAGGACTGGTCTGAAGCTGAAGCTCCAGTACTTCAGCCACTTGATGCAAAGAACTGACTCATTGGAAAAGACCCTGATGCTGGAAGGAATGAACTCAGGAGGAGAAGGGGATGACAGAGAATGAGATGGTTGGTTAGCATCACCTACTTGACAGACATGTATTTGAGCAAGCTCCAGGAGTTGGTGATGGACAGGGCAGCTTGGCGTGCTGCAGTTCATGGAGTCGCAAAGAGTCAGATACTACCTAGAACTGAACTGAACTGAATAAGTCAATAAATGGCACAGCAGAATAGAATTAAGGTTTTTTGAGATGGTATATCTTTGTGTTGCGATGGTATGGTAGGTTAGCCAAGAATTTTTATTGTTGATTGAACATCTGCTTTTTGATAGGCAATGTTCTCATCCTTAATGTAGGGATAGTAGCATTTAATTATAACAACTTTGAGGCCTGCAATCTTATGGAAACACTACAGATAAGAGGCATGAGTTCAGAGAAGTTACATAAATTGCCCCAGGTCAATAATAAGTAGAAGTATAATCTGAGTTCAGATCCCAACTCAGTCCTCTTTCTCTCCACTAAGCTAGCATATCCAAACTTAAAGATGATGGATCATATACTTAGTGACCTCAATACTCTTATTCTCTTATTTTCTCATTTCACATAAGAGAATCAGTGACTAAATGCATTCACATTAAGTGATTGCTATGGTTTGAGTAAAAAAAAAGGAGCAACAGAAAGCAAAATTATGCAACTGTAACTATTGACAGAGAGAAAAGAATGGAATCTAATATTCGTAATCCTGTACCTGCCTAAAACAGAAATCTCACAGGAAGCTAGATCCTCTGTTATTCATATTCATTGATCTCACATTACTCTAGATTCTCTGTTATTTTTCTACTCACCTTTACAAAGCCGAATTTCCATAAACCAAGTAATTGTGCCTTGACACTGCTGATAAACAGTTTCACCCAGTCGGTACCTAGGGACAAAGAGTTAAGACATTTTGCCATCTGTGGACCGTTAGCCTAAGCAAGAGCTATTGGCTCAACAGCACATATTACTTTCAGGACAGGCAACTATAGGAACAAAAATGTAGCCACCATCAGCACAACCCATCTACTGAACAGCATAGTTTCCATTAATGGAAAAATAGAGTGATCAGCACTTCCACAAACCCGTGAAGAAGATCTTTGAGATAAACTCTTAACACAGAGCTTGCAGTGTACCTAGTGTAGTATGAGATAGTCTTCACTTACCCTTCATCACAAGAAGAGTTAACATCTGGTCTAATAAATTGGTTCTTGGGTTTTTTAAAGACTTCCTTTCCGACAGGTTCACATTCTGCCACTAAGAAAAGAAAAGAGAATGAGAAATCAACTGAAGGCCATCTCAAAACAAACAAAAAAAAAATCAAAATTCAGAGCCTGGCACCTTTGCATGTGGGAGCAGTGGGAATCCACACTCCATCAGGGGTACAACGTATGGATTCTTCTCCCACTAGCTCATAGCCAGGGTCACAGCTGTATTTTATGGATGTTCCGGGGTCAAAGCGAACCCTTTGTCTGTCTTCCTTTTGCCCATGGAGGATTTTAGGAGGGGCTTGACAATCTAAAAGAAAGGCAGAGAATTTTTCTTACGTAAACAACAGAAAAAAACTGAGCCAAATATATTGTTATCAATGCTGCAATTCCATTCTGGTGGCAGCTGTACAGTACAGACGTAATCTTGCAGTCCAGTTTAGGGTAACTTTAGATCAGTGATTATCTTTTTTTCCCCCTGCATTTAGACTGCTGTGGATTGTTTTCCATTTCAGCTGAGTGCTCCAACTCCTTTGTTGTCACTACCTGTCTTAAGGAATCCTCTTGTATGCTTCTAATGGGAGATTTTGATCTATCTGTAGGGTGGGATTTTGCTGAAGTCTCTTTTAAGAAATCATTGTTAATTCTATTTCCAGTTTTTTAAGGAATCTCCACCCCACTGCTGGGCATACACACTGAGGAAACCAGAATTGAAAGAGACACGTGAACCCCAATGTTCATCGCCGCATTGTTTACAATAGCCAGGACATGCAAGCAACCTAGAAGTCCATCAACAGATGAATGGATAAGAAAGCTGTGGTACATATGTACAATTGAATATTACTCAACCATTAAAAATAATTCATTTGAATCAGTTCTACTCAGGTGGACAAAACTGGAGCCTATTAATCAGAGTGAAGTAAGCCAGAAGGAAAAACAATACAGTATACTAACACATATATATGGAATTTAGAAAGATGGTAACAATGGCCCTGTATGTGAGACAGCAAAAAAGATGCAGATGTATAGAGCAGTCTTTTGGACTCTATGGGAGAGGGCAAGGGTGGGATAATATGGGAGAACGGCATTGAAACATGTAAATTATCATATGTGAAATCCATCACCAGCCCAGGTTTGATGCTAGATACAGGGTGCTCAGGGCTGGTGTACTGGGGTGACCCAGAGGGATGGAATCAAGAGGGAGGTGGGAGAGGGGTTCTGAAAGGAGAACACATGTATACCCATGGCAGATTCATGTCAGTGTATGGCAAAACCAACATGATAATGTAAAATGAATAAATAAATCACTGTTAGGACAAACATTTTATCCAGTTTTTTTTTCTTTAAAGAAATGGACAATTTAGTGATCCCTAATGTTTTTCCACCAAGGATAAGTATCCTTTTAAAAGGCTTCTGTATAACTTATATTCACTATATTTGGTGTGGTTGAGCTTCCCTGATAGCTCAGCTGGTAAAGAATCCACCTGCAATGCAGGAGAACCCGGTTCGATCCCTGGGTTGGGAAGATCCCCTGGAGAAGGGAAGAGCTACCCACTCCAGTGTTCTTGGGCTTCCCTGGTGGTTCAGATGGTAAAGAATTTACCATCAAGTGGGAAGATCCCAACCCAGGGATGGGGAAACGATGGAAACACTGACAGACTTTATTTTATTGGACTCCAAAATTGTTGCATATGGTGACTGCAGCCATGAAATTAAAAGACACTTGCTCCTTGGAATAAAACCTATGACCAACCTAGAAAGCATCTTAAAAAGCAGAGACATTACTCTGCCGACAAAGTCCATCTAATCAAGGCTATGGTTTTTCCAGTAGTCCTAAATGGATATGAGAGTCAGATCATAAACAAAGCCGAGCACCAAAGAATTGATGCTTTTGGACTGTGGTGTTGGAGAAGATTCTTGAGAGTATCTTGGATTGCAAGGAGAGATCCAACCAGTCAACCCTAAAATAAATCAGTCCTGAATGTTCATTGGAAGGACTGATGCTGAAGCTCCAATACTTTGGCTACCTGAAGCGAAGGACTAACTCATTGGAAAAGACCCTGGCGCTGGGAAAATTGATAGTGGGAGGAGAAGGGGATGACAGAGGATGAGATGGTTTGATGTCATCACCAACTCAATGGACATGAGTTTGAGCAAGCTCTGGGAGTTTGTGGTGGACAGGGAGGGCCTGGCATGGTGCAGGCTATGGGATCACAAAGAGTCGGACGTGACTGAGTGACCAAACTGAACTGATACTTGGTATAATTGAGGGGACTGGAAGCTGGAAAAGGTCCTGCTGAAGTCCATAACACCTTCTCTAATGTTTCTGAAGAAGGAATCAGTGGCATTTATTCTGAACATTGGAATACCCACCCTTTTCACAGACTGGTACTGATGGCTCCCATGTGCCTTGGGCATTACATCGGACTGCCTTGCTACCCTTCATGGTAAAGCCAAATATGCAAGCAAATACCACAGTGTCATTATAGGAATATTGATCTTTCTGCCCAGATGATATCTGGCCTCTTGGGATCTGAGGAGGTGGACACCAAACCTCAGAAACAGAAAGTTCGCAGTGTGGGGCAGGTCCACTCCAGGTCCCAGTCTTCTGACTATCAGTGGTACAACGGATAGTTCTCTCCCCAATGAGGATGAAGTTCACTCCTTTCTCTGGGCCCGGGTCACAAGTGTAATTGATTGTGCTTCCATATCGAAAGATCACTGAAGAGGTGCCTGTATGTCTTCCATTGAGTATAGGAGGAGGTGATGGGCAAAGAACTTCTAGAAAATTAAAGAGAGAGAGTTGACAAGACTACAGCTGTACTATCAAGAAAGAATGTCTCCGGTGTTTCTATATGCCACCCTCACATCCTGGGTTCAGGGACAGTATTGTTTGAATCTGTAATGATTCTAGCAAAATAATGTATAAAGTATGATCTAAAATTTTGTTCCTGACTATATCTACTTTGCTGACCCTTTGATTTCTTTAACCAAGTATGCAATCTCCATTATGTGCATATCCTGGATGGCAACTGTACATAGCTTTCAAAGAAATGCTCAGGAACTCTATTTTACCTGAGTAAGCAAAGGATAAAAAGATAATACAAGGATGTTTCAGTGACGAATATATCCCTTAAAATCTAAAGATCTCTTCACAGCCTGTGCAAGTCAATGAAACTATGAGCCGTGGAGAGTTCTGAAAAAATGTGATCCACTAGAGAAAGAAATGGCAAACTACTTCAGTACTGCTGCCTTGAGAACCCCATGAACAGTAAGAAAAGACAAAGATCTCCTTTAAAGATCTTTGTTCTATAAGATCCTATATAGTAACAACTGGACAAAAAACTTTCAGTTAAGCTGAGAATGCAGTGTCTTGCTGAACCTCTGGCCAAGGGGTAAGTTACAAACTACAGTTGCCTAACTTACCTTCACATGTTGGCATCCTGGTCCAAAAAGTACGCTGTCCAATAATTACACACCGACTAGAAAGTGGTCCTTGTAACCGATACCTGGAGACAAAGGGAGGTCGTTCAGAATGATTAGGCAGACTCAAAGCCTCTATTAAAAATCCAAGATAAATTCACTTAATTTGTAGGGACTAACTTTTTTTAAATCAGATTATCTCTTACAACCTCAAGCAGTCCATCAACCCTCATAGTTTCACAGTTCACATCATGTACACAGAAGTCAAATGAATGAAATTCCACTGGGCCTCTGGACACTCACCCTTCATTACAGGAAAAGTTCACAGTTGCACCAACCCCCAAATTAGTGGGCCTCTTTATCCGCCCATTGAGAAATGGTTGTGGAGATTCACACTGTGCCTCTAAGAAAACAAGCCAAAGATGAGCAAAATATGGCAAGTAAAATAATAGCCCAAATTCTTAACACAGATGATTGTCAATTTAGAGTACCTTTACATGTGGGAGCAACAGTACTCCAGTCTCCCGAAGACAAACAGTGAATGGTCTTTTTTCCAAGAAGCAAATAACCAGGTTCACAACTGTAGGTCACAGTCAATCCTGGGGCAAAGGAGCCAACACTCTCCCCTGTGTGATGCCCATTGGCAATTGTGGGAAGTGATGGACACTCCATGGGGATATCTTTACACACACATTAGGAAAAAGGTCATCAGATAACAGTTCCTTCACAGTGTATATTTTGACTTAGTATATACATCCAAATAAATGATACATGATCTATAGCAAACAGTCATTATTAATTTTCAACTCAGTCTTTTAAAGATTAAACAGGTGTGGTTTAATTATATCCATCTTATACCACAAACAGTACATTATTTTTTAGTTACTCTTTATGAATTTGCCATGTGAAAACCCTCAACTACCAAAAAGTAAAGTCCATTTTTCAGTCATACGTCCATTCTACCCTTAAGCCTTTCTATGCTCCCAAAGTAGCATGCTGTTATTTATAAGATTATCCTGCCAAATATCAATAATATAGTTTTTTTTATCCTATATGTGATACAGATACACACATTTTTGGTGTGTGTGATGCTCAATACATATTATACAATGCCTTGCTTTATTTGTTTAATAATCTGTCTCTTTCCATTTCAATACACATAGGCCTATCTAAATCTTTATAAAGACTTAATTGTTTTCCAGGCATCCCTGATGGCTCAGGTGGTAAAGAATCTGCCTGTAATGCAGGAGACTTGGGTTCCATCCCCAGGTCAGGAATATCCCATGGAGAAGGGAATGGCAACCCACTCCAGTATTCTTGCCTGGAGAATTCCATGGACAGAAGAGCCTGGCAGACTCCAATCTGTGGGTCTCAAAGAGTCAGACATGATTGAGTGACTATCAAACACACACACAATTGTTTTCCATGGTCACCTCATTTGTGACTATCTTCAGAATGCCTCCAAGATTATACATATATTTTATAGATAGAATAATATTTTGATTATTTTGATAGTATAATTTTTGTCAAATATTGCCAGCTCCCATAATTACATAACTGAAATTCAGATTTAGAGTTCAAGCAACATAAGTCAAACAAAATAAGAAGGAAAGGAAGAGCTTACAGTAGTTCCTATTCTCAAAGTTGTTGTTGTTCAGTCACTAAGTCAGGTCCAACTCTTTGCAACCCAATGGACTGCAACATACCAGACTTCCTTGTCCTTCACTGTCTCCTGGAGTTTGCTCAAATTCATGTCCATTTTCAAAGTTACTTGATTTGAAATGTTATGGCTTAGGAGATGAGTTTGGAAGATAGTGTGCATCACTCCAAAAGTATTTATAGAGGTCAAAAGGAACAGCAAATCATTTCTGCCATACTACATTAACAGCTCTTATAGATAAATTTTAAATTCATTTGGTGTGTTTTTGCTCTAAGATCCCACCTTTCTTTTCATTTGACAAGACCCTAGATAGACAGTTTAAACTTCCCACAGTCCAAACTAACTCTGACCTCCATCGTTATGAGACATTCTATTCAATTATTAGGTGTGTTCAGTTGGATTTTCCCATTGTATTTTAAAATTCTTTGCTCTATGATGAATGAACATTTATATCCCTCTACAACTAAGAAAAAACAGAAACTGTAATTTTCACCCTTTCCCTTGCTTCCTCCCTCCACCCTTACCATTCACACAATCACACTGTTCTTCCTTCAGAATGATACCAAACTTAACCTGCACAGAAATGCAAGGCTCCAAGCTCCTGATTCAATTTTATTTTCATTCTACTCACCACTCTCACAAGTTGGTAATGGTGTTGGACCCCACGTTTTATTTGCTTGGCACCAAACAGTTTTATTTCCTTTCATGGTGAAATTGGCATTACAGGAAAATGTCACAGCATCACCATGTCTGAATGGTGGTCTAGATGCCTTAGTTCGGTATCCCCCTGGTACTATGGGTTCAGAGCAAACGGAATTTCTATTGTAATATTCACAGATAGGAGGAGCTTTATCCCAGATTCCATTCACATTGTTTTTACTTATACAAAAAAGACGTCTTTCTCCAATGAGGCGGAAGGAACTGAAACATGTGTAGGTCACCACAGCATCAATAGCTACAGGACCAGAGTGATAACTACTGCGTCCATTTTTGATAGAAGGAGGAGGGTCACAAAAAATCCCTGGAAAGTAGGAAAGAAAATATGTGGTCACACTGATCATGAAAATAAGATTCAGATTTAGATAAAAGATCCAAATATAGGTGATGTCATTGTTTCAGAAATAGATTAGAAATTTGTATAATTAGTTTCTTACTCATACTCATTCTGACAGCTCAATAAGAGCTGTCCCTAAACTGTTTGATTCTTACCTTTCTCTTGATCTTCAGCAAAAAAAAAGCAATTAGGACCAAACAATAGCAAGGAAACAGAATTTATTGAATAGTTCTGTGTCTAATCAACTTTAATAATGAAACAAAAGGTGAATAGTATGTGAAAATAATGTTAATGACATACTAATCACATGCGTACAATTTGGGCTCAATAGGCCTGGTTTAAAATCCCCACAGTCATTCAATAGCTGCGTGACCTTAGGCAAGTCTCACCCTCTTTAAGCCTCAGTTTCCTAATCTAGTAAGATAAAAGTAGCTGAAAAGGACAAGTACAATACCTGGAAGGTACTAATTATGCAACACCTATTTCAAACACAACTGGGGCTATAAGTAGAGAGGCCACATTCTGTTCTGTTACAAAAGATACTGCATCCTCACTGCAAGTCAATTGTCTTCTTTTAATGCTTGTCTCCTTTGAAGAAGCCACAGGAAATGATTTCAAATAATATCTTTTATTTACTTGTCCTAATGGGCATGAAGAATATTAATTGTTTATAGCTGTGTTAGTATATGTATATTGTCCTGAGTGAGTCTCAGAATAAAGGAAAAACTGCCAACCTCTGAAACTTCTGGTTGATTTCCACTTAGCTCCAAGATTTGCTCATCAGATGAGGAAGTGGCATAACCGTGTCTGTGCATCAGTGCTATTCATTTTCAATAGGAGTAACTTTTGAGAGTCTTTATCCTTATACACATAGAATACTCAACACCACTTGTAGTCAATTGAATAGATTTAGTTTTGGCCTGCATTCTAGAACATACAGAAGAGTGGCATATATATTTTCAAAGCATATGTGATAAGCGCATGAGAACACACCCAAAATCAAGAGGCATGATCCAGACTTGATTATTTTTGCTTTCTACTCACGTTCACAGACAGGAAACTTATTACTCCAGAGTATTCTCATTCCTTCTGAGACACACTGACTAGAGGGCTGGCCATTTAACCGGTACCTTAAACAATAAGGGGCAGCAAATTATCACCAGAACAAACCAGTTCTCTATTATATACCACTTCTTTCAAGAGTGTGGTATTAATAGGCTCTATTTTCATAAGAATTTTCCTTAAGAAAAATGTCCAAGATTGTGAATCAGCTAAGCTATGTGAAGACTTCAGGCCAGCTAAAAACACAGAGTAAACAGTCCTGATGGGCTGTTCTTTTCTTGAGTTCTTGCTTTAATCTTCAGCATCCAAAAGTTAAGATTTTCTTGACCATTAGAAGGAAGCAACCTTAGTTCCTAGTGAAGAAAACATCAAAGATTTTGTTTCCTAACCTCACTTCAAAGAGCCCCTCTTACTGAACCCTCAACATCTATTCAATCTCCATAAAAGAAACCTTAACTTCTGAGCCTAATCTTTGCTTTTGCAAATGATGAAAGAACAATTCCCAACTTTGGCTGACAATGCACACATTTGGAGAAAGTAAATGAGATTCTCTTAATAACAGAATTCTTAATCATAAAAGGTAAAGAAAAGGAGAGAGAAAAATCAGAGACAAAAAATGTATGATCATACTTTGCAATGACTAGCTATGGATCGCTTTGCACTCACCCTTTATCACAAACAAATGAAACCTCTGCCCCAAGCTGGAGATTAGGAGGAGCTATCACATGACCATTGAGAAGTTGCTTTGGAATGTCATCACATGATTTCACTAGGAAAAAAGAAATAAGGCTGGCACATGAAGAGTGAGGAAACAGCTGAGTTTCCTTGAGATGAAATAGACCTTTATGCACCTTCACATCTGGGTGCTAGATGGCTCCACATTCCCAAGGATGTACACTGTATGGGGTTAGTTCCAATGAGAGTGTAGCCAGGCTCACAGCTGTAGGACACTTCCTGTCCAACTGAAAAGAATTCCTCATCCAATTGGTTATAATTACCATGGCGGGTATGTGGAGGTGGTAGACACCCTGAGAAGAGAACAGGACCAGAGGCCTGTTATTTCTAAAATAAGAACTTTCTTTTCTACAACCTAAGCCAATTTAGGATTGGCAGGAGTTGGATGAAGGTGGTCATGTCAGCCCTCCTAAGTGTAACACAGACACTCTTTTGGGTGAGACAGAGTGGGGCTACCATATGCTACATATTTTAGACACGATGAACTTTACATCTATCTCCTCTGTATCTTGATCTATGCCAGGAAATATGACCCCTCCTTATCATTTTCCTGTTTCATTTAAATGGATATCCTCTCATTAATATTGTAGCTAAGGGAACCAAACTATTATAATGCCTTTTTTTTTTTTTTTTTAACCACTGAAATCTCCTCTTTCTTCCTGGTCCCAAAACCACTGATGAAATGTCTAAGTCTTGGGGAAGGAACTCCCAGTGGTGCCAGATTTTTGTTTGCTTTTGTTTTTTTTTTTTTTCAGTAAGTCAGGCATTTCTCAATAAAAGTAGGGGAAAGAGGGGACATGGGGAAAGTAAGTGACTCAATCTTAATTCTAACCTTATTCCATAATGGCTACATTTTTCAATAGGAGAATGTATAAAGCCTACAGTAATTTGAATCAAATTCTGATCAATTTTCCCCACTGGCCTGGCTAATGCGATTAAGAGCTTATTTTATCTTCATTTAAATAAAATCTAACCACATACAATTTTAATCATATAAAAATCTTTGATCATTGGCTCTGGTACTATCTGCTTTTTTTTTTTAAGTGTCTTCTGATTTCCTCTAAATTAATGTATATCTAACTCTGTCCAAGAATATATTAAATTTCTCATCTCTTCAACATTTAGGTACTACTGTCAAAGTTTACTTTTAAATTATTTTTCTCCCCCACTTACCACATCACCCTATTTAACACCTCAAATCATATGTAATTATTTTTTATTGTTAGGTTAATTATGTTTCCATTATAATCATAATTATCTTTTAATTTTTGTCTAATTATTGATTGTGAAAATTGATAAACATCTTTTACTATTGTGATTATGAAACTATTATTCACTTAATACCACTGTATCATGATTGGTCAATAGAAGAGAACAGAATTCTATGTCACTAAAACTATCATTTATAGAAAAACTTGAATTTACTTTTTAAAACCCAGATACATAGCAGAATTATTTCAGATTTTTTTGAAAAATAAAAATGCCCAGGTACTGCTATTTTTCTCTCCAGAGCTCCAGGTGTGTTTCTAATGAGCAGATATGTTTAAAAACAACTGGACTATATGATGGTCTCTTACTTTTATCTAGTTTGTTGCACCTTTTCTATTTCATATTTAGTGCTCCCATTTCACTTAGTTTATGTTTTCCAACTTTTCCATCTCTTCTTTTGTTGTTGTTGCAGTTCTTTCTCAAACCTTTATCAAGCATACTAGAAAAGCTTTTGTATACCTATATGTATGTAGTATTATAATAAATATATTTTAGAAAATTTATGAATCTTTGCCTCACTACTTTTAAATTCTTTAACCAGGATATCCAACAACATACACTGTCTTTATCATCCTCTTATCATAGGTATCCTACATCTATCTCTCCCAAAATCTCATTTTATTTCTAGATCCACAAAGTTGCAGCCCAACTCACCCTTGAAGCACTTTGGCAGTGGAGGATTCCATTTGCTGTTTGGTTGGCACAACACTGTGTTGCTGCCTTTCATGATAAAGCCAGGCTTACACTTAAACATCACAGAATCATTTAAGGAAAATGAATGCCTAAATCCAGATTCCATAATTCCATTTTCAACTTCTGGAATTGGGCATTTGACTGCAGGAATACACTGAGGGGGAGGGCTGTTCCAGATGCCAACTTGATTGTCTTGGCTGGTGCAATATATTGACTTCTCACCCACGAGGTCAAACAGCTTTTTCCCATTCTGTCCAACACGGCACTTATAAGTAACCACCATTCCATAGTAAAAGTAGTCTGTACTTCTGCTGTAAAAGTCTCCATTAGAGATGGCTGGGGGTGGCTCACAAGGAATAGCTTTGGTGGTGTGGTAGGTAGGAAAAGAGAGAAGGCATTTAATGTTATATCTTCTGTAACAAACACATGGAAAGATGCTCAACATCACTCATTATCAGAGAAATGCAAATCAAAACCACAGTGAGGTACTATTTCATGCTGGTCAGAATGGCTGCTATCAAACAGTCTACAAATAATAAATGCTGGAGAGTGCAGAGAAAAGGGAATCCTCTTACACTGTTGTTGGGAATGCAAACAACACATGTACAGCCACTATGAAGAACAGCATGGAGATTCCTTAAAAAACTGGAAGTAGAACTACCATATTACCCAGGAATCCCACTGCTGGGCATACACACTGGGGAAATCAGAATTGAAAGAGACACATGTACAGCAACGTTCATCACAGCACTGTTTATAATAGCCAGGACATAGAAGCAGCCTAGATGTCCATCGGTAGACGAATGGATAAGAAAGTTGTGTTACATATACACATTGGAATATTACTCAGCCATTAAAAAGAATACATTTGAATCAGTTCTAATGAAGTGGATGAAACTGGAGCCTATTATACAGAGAGACATAAGTCAGAAAGAAAACCACGGATACAATATACTAATGCATATATATGGAATTTAGAAAGATGGCAACGATGACCCTATATGTGAGACAGCGAAAAAGGTACAGATGTATAGAACAGTCTTTTGGACTCTGCAGGAGAAGGGAAGGGTGGGATGATTTGAGAGAATAACACTGAAACATGTATATTATCATATGTGAAATGGATCACCAGTCCAGGTTCAATGCATGAGACAGGGTGCTCAGGGCTGGTGCACTGGGATGACCCAGAGGGATGGGAAGATGGTTCTAAATGAAAAGTAGCAAGGTAGGAAGATACATGGAACTGGCCTAATAAAACCCCCTAAATATGGCGTAGTGACCAATTCTCACCCCCAGAGTACAGTAAACTCTTACAAAAGGTACTTAGAGTGCCATACATTCTGCATGGATTTAAGCTGGCAGTGTGGAGTCTTGTGGCATATTTTAGACTTGCACACTTACTCACTGCGAACTAACTTACCATCAAGATACAGTAAACAAAAGAAAGGGTAGTGGGATTGGGGGCATGGAAGAAAATAAATCATAGATTTGTGTCCAGATCTGCTCAGAACAAATGTAACCCTCCTGGGTACTTATTTTGATGTGTAGATGTCCACTTTCCCTCAAGAGGGGGGAAATTCTACTCACATTCACAAAGGGGTAGGTCCTTATCCCAGATTACCGTATTGTCTGAGATAATACATGTAGCAGATGCATCACCAATGAGTCGATATCTAAAGATAAAGAGATGAGTGATCATCTCCCAGCTGGACATTTTAGAAAAGCTTAGATCTTTCTCCACTGAAAGAATGGCAAAGAATACAATACCATGGTGAAAGTAATGGTGAAAGACTATGGACACATACATAAGATTCAACAATCTAAAGACAAATAAAATTTGACCTCCTGGTCACTAACACTGAAGATTTAAAACTGGAAGAGGAGTAGCACAAACTTTTTTCTCTTCTAGGGGTCCTCTCTAGTGGGTCATCCTAAACAGTTCTCTCTGGAGCATATCAGAGAGGTGTTTCTATTTTTATTTATCTATTTTTAAAGGTAGGTGGCAATTACTCATATCTTTTTTTTTTTTTTGGAAGACAAATTATTTCCATTGAAACTACTGTTCTAATATCCACGTACTCTCGAGACATACATCTTCTGCCAACTCACCCTTTGTCACAAGAAAATGTAATTGTTGCCCCAAACACGATACCCTGAGGTATAAGGACAGAGCCATGGAGGAGTTCTCTAGGAACCGTACATGATTTACCTACAAGGGAGAACAAAACAGAAAAAAATTTGGGATTGGGATTTGGGGGATTTTTTTCTGTTTTATATTAAATTCCAATCTGACTGGACTTGCTGAGTAGCCTACTTATGCTTATACAAAGAGATTTTGGACATTTAGAAAACTTTTATCTTTCAACCCAATAATGCTATTTGTTTAAAACACGTAGTCTATATTTCTAAGCGTGGATGAAAATATTACTTGTAGTCAACCATAATTTATAGTCTCTACTTTCCCTTCTTATATTTTGTCATTTGATGCCAACATCTAGCAAGTCTTGTGGCTTAAAAAAAAACAAGTTATCATTTCCTTTCTGTAACTCATTATTTACCACCTGTCCTAAATTCATTTGATCATCAAGTTTTCATGAATAGATTCCAGAAATCTCTCTCCAAACCAACTATTTTGCTACTGCTAATATCTCTCATTAGATCACTGAGTATAAAATTTACCTTTCTAATGTTGGTTGCCCCTGATCCAATACATGTTTTATGCCACTGCACACATTATCATTCAGAATCACAAATGCAGTCATGCCACTCCCCACAATCAAAAATCTACAATCACTTACCAATGTTCATTGGAAAAGAATGTATGGCCCACCACAGTTAAGTTCCAGTCCTTATCATCTGCTATTTCTTACCATGAAACTTATGTTCTAACCACAACTATTTTTTTTCTATTTTCCAAAGATATCATGTCCTTCCATATCTTTATATGTTGACATATGCTGTTTTTTTCTGTCTGGAACACCCAGATTTCCCTTTTCTCCTAGATACCACTTATTATCTACTTCTCTGTGATGTCATATAATTTTATCTCTATAGATATAAGAAATTATACCATAGTGCAGTGTTTGCTGAAAAGCTAGTCTCTACAAATAATATAGGAGTTCTGCAAAGACAGAGACTAGCAGATTAATTTATATATCTCTCCCCAACCCCACCATCCAGCTTAATGCCTAAACCTAGTGATTACTCAAATACATTTCCGGAATTGAATTGGGTAAGATTGAGGTGAAACTAATATTAGTATGCTAACTTCTAAGATCACTGTAACACAGTACAGAGACCATAGAACAAAGTCATGGAGATTATAGGATAAACAGAGTTGGTCAGCTGTGATGATTTACCTCCAATACCCAATATCTAACACCCTTGGGAGTAAAAGAAAACATGGATAACCTAGGAACCCATTCATTTGAGATTATTGACTAATTTTCTTATCTTTTATCTTGAAAATTACAGGTTAGCCCATAGAGACATGCTATAGACTCAAAGATTTTTCTATTACAGATTACTCACGTTTACAAATTTGCTGAGGATTTGACCACTTGGAGGTCTTTAGGCAGGTGACAACGAATGACTTCTTGAAATACCCAGGAAGGCATTCATATTCCCAAGTTTTGCCAACAGCAAATTCAGATTGATCACTCTGAATTTTAGGCTTAGCAAAAGGAAACCTTGGCGGGGATTTACACTGACCTAGAGACAAAGACCACAGGAATATCAAAACTAAGAGAGGCTAAAATCTCTACTGTGCTTCTGTATGGTCACCAGTTACAATGACAAATTTAATCTTTAGAAATTAAAACTAATATGTAGATATTTGGGGAGCCAAAGAAAATGTATCTTACAGTATCAATGCAAATACAGAGAAACAAGCTCTGGAGTTCAAAGACTTCTTATGACAGACTTCAGAAGAACTGGAGAAAATAATATTTAAATAAAATTCCATGAAGACCCTGGAGTTGTTTCCTCTTTGTAAAATCTCATATATAAAAATCAAAATGGTATGAAAACTTTTCTGCGATATCACAAGAAACAAGTATATCAAATATATCAGACCTTATAAGCTCATCTCACATAGTAACTTCCAAAATTATTTTATGAATTAACATTCCTATTTTAGTCTTTAAAACTTATGGTCTTAGCAAGGAGAAAATAGAATTGTTTTCTATTCATTATGTTTTTCCATTAACCTAATGGAGTAATATGCCCCCAAAATTCAGTTCAATTCAGTCACTCAGTCGTGTCCAACACTTTGTGACCCCACGGACCACAGCACGCCAGACCTCCCTGTCCATCACCAACTCCCGTAGTCTACCCAAACCCATGTCCACCGAGTCAGTGATGCCATCCAGCCATCTCATCCTCTCTCGTCCCCTTCTCCTCCTGCCCCCAATCCTTTCCACCATTAGGGTCTTTTCCAATGAGTCAACTCTTCATATGAGGTAGCCAAAGTATTGAAATTTCAGCTTCAACATCAGTCCTTCCAATGAACACCCAGGACTGATCTCCTTTAGGATGGACTGACCGAATCATCTTGCAGTCCAAGGGACTCTCAAGAGTCTCCTCCAACACCGCAGTTCAAAAGCATCAGTTCTTCAGTGCTCAGCTTTCTTCACCTTCCAACTCTCACATCCACATATGACTACTGAAAAAACCATAGCCTTGACTAGATGGACGTTTCTTTACAAAGTAATGTCTCTGCTTTTTAATATGCTATTTAGGTTGGTCATAACTTTACTTCCAAGGAGAAAGTGTCTTTTAATTTCATGGCTGCAATAACCATGACTACTGGAAAAACCATAGCCCTGACTAGACGGACCTTTGTTGACAAAGTAATGTCTCTGCTTTTTAATATGCTATCTAGGCTGGTCATAACTTTCCTTCCAAGGAGAAAGTGTCTTTTAATTTCATGGCTGAAATCACCACACACAGTGATTTCGGAGCCCCCTATAATAAAGTCTGATACTGTTTCCACTATTCCCCATCTATTTGCCATGAAGTGATGGGACAGATGCCACGATCTTAGTTTTCTGAATGTTGAGCTTTAAGCCAGTTTTTTCACTCTCCTCTTTCACTTTCATCAAGAGGCTTTTTAGTTCTTCTTCACTTTCTGCCATA